>JAJEKV010000015.1:5983193-6333852 GCA_021234155.1 Isoetes taiwanensis | reverse complement strand
TTGATACCGTTCAGTTACGTATTGCTATTCTCCAGCTTTCTCCTAGTTCTTTACAAAGCCCGCCCATGTTGTCGGTTTCCTCATGTTTTACTTCATGCCTACACTCCCATAGATGTTTGCCATCAATGCATAAGCTGCAGGCTGATTTGCATCCAACACAACAAAGACTCAAAGGCAAGCTTTGCCAGCACTACATTCTTCCACTTCTGGCATGCACCTAAGATTGTAAACCATATCACTGCATCTGGCTTAAGAGCATGGTCTTAATCATTGCCACTGCATCATCTAGCTGGTTGGTGACCAAAGTCAGCCAACCATGAATAATGGTCAATATCAGGATTGATCCCATACTTTGAGTACATGAGTTGGAAATATTCCTTTCCTTTCTCCACAAGACCAGCATGGCTGCACATGGTAAGTATGGAGATAAAGGTGATGCCATTTGGAAGTATGCCTTCATCCTGCATTCTATCAAATGAATCAAACACACATATGATGTTTCCCTATCGGCTATATCCTGTTATCAGTATGTTCCAAGTCATAGTATCCTTTTTAAATTGCGTTGAATACCTCATTGAGCATCAACCATGCAACCACATTTAGAATAAAAATCTACAAAGAGAATTTGCTACAACTGGATCCTCTCTAGTCCATACCTGCAAATATCACCATGGATGGCTTTCCCCATTTTCCAGGGCTGCCACATTGCCACATGCCTTTAGTGCAGCAACAGATGTTCTGGCATCTGGAGCACAGCCTGTGGATTGCATCTGTGCAAATAATCTCAAGCCTACCTCGCCCTCCCCCGTATCTGCATATCCATAATCAATGCCGTCCATGATACCAGATCATGACGCAGCATCCTGTCAAAGACACCTTGAGCATGCTTCATGCTCCCCACACTTTACATATGTACCAATTAAAGCACTTGCCACGAAGGTGTCTAAACTACAGCTATCTTTTCACAGCCTGGGGTTGGTTTCCATTTGCGCTATCCGGGGCTCTAACTTTTAAAGCTTACCACAAACCTGTTTACCCACTTCATTTGCTGCCAGATTACCACAGGCCATCAATGCAGCAACGAAGGTTCTGGCATCAGGCATATAGCCTTTGGATTGCATATCTCCAAACATTTGTAGAACCACCTCTCCTTCTCTCCATTTTTGGGCATAGCCTGATAACAGCACATTCCACAGTATCAAATTATGACATGGCAACCTGTCAAAAACTCTGCGAGCATGTACCATACTTCCACACTTTTGCATACATATCAACCCACAGCACTTGCCACAAATATGTCTGAATCATAGTTATACTTTGCAGCTTGCGGTGGATAGCGGCCACCAGCTTCTGCCAAGGACCCAATTTTCAAAATCCCCATTAACTTGCTTGCCCTCTTCTCCTGTGCACAAACTAGTGCAGGCCATCAGTGCAGCCACAAAGGTGGCGGGAACCGGTTCACAGCCGTCAGCTAGCATGTGCGAAAATAATTGCATAGCAAACTCAAGCCTCTCCATTTTTGCATACCCAACATTAAAACAGTCCAGGACACTACGTCATGGTACATCATTCTGTCAAACACATTCTGAGCATATTGCATACCACCACACTTTGAGTACATGTCAACCAGGGTGTTTGCCACAGTAATGTCTGGAGTCAGAGCCTTCTTTTACAGCTTGAGGTGGATACCCATGCCCTTCTCCAGAGCGTTAATCTTTACAAACTTTCCATGAACTTGTTTACCCTTCCTTTGCTGCTAGGATAATGCAGGCCATGAGTGCAGCAACAAAGTTCTAGCATTTGGTGTACAACCTTCAGTTTGCATACATGCAATCAAATCTAGAAACCACCTCACCTTCTTCATTCTGAACATATCCTGTTATAAGTGCATTCCACGACACTGTATCATGATATGGCATTCTCTCAAAAGACCTTGCGAGCACCTTCTATGCTTCCACATTTTGCATACATATCCGCAAAGTGCTAACAACAAACATGTCTGTGTCATAGCCACAGCTTGCAGCTTGGGGTGTATACCTATGCCCCTCTGCAAAAACCACTGCTTTCACAAAACCTGCACCAATTTGCTTCCCCACTTTCCGTTGCTGCTAGACAAGTGCAGGCTATCAGTGCAGCGACAAACGTTCTAGCAAGAGTGTATAACCCATCCATTGCATATTCTCAAATAATTGCAGGCTACACCACCCTCTCCATTTTGGGCATAACCCAAGATCAGCACATTCCATAATACTACATTGTGATATGGCATCCTGTCAAATATGCAGGCGGGCATCAGCCATGCTCCCAAACTTTGCATACATAACAATCAGACTGTTTGCCGCATAAATATTTAAAAGCAACCCCCGTTTTTATAGCAGAAGCATGGGTTTCTTTCCTCTTTCTAAGCATGCTGCCTTCAAACTAGTAATCAGAATAAGATATGCTAGTTTTCCCTTCTGCATATTGCATTTTTCACTGTACCCTTCTCACGACAAAAATACTCTCATTTCCTGTTATAATGTGCTCTCAAAACACAAAACATTTAAGAAATTGCCAACCTGTGCCGAACTTCAATTTGACGTCATTCTAGAAGTTTGGATAACTTTCAACTTCATTAACACAATGGTTTTGATTTAATCCCTTGAATATTTTGAAACTTGCACTTGGCAACCTTGGCCCCAGAATGGCACGAGCAACATACCATAGCTTAAGCATAATTTACATCAAAATTCATTTCCTTGTTACAAAATCTAATCCATAAATTGGACAAAAATAAGCATAAAAATCTAGACCTATATATATACTCATCCCAGATGGTCAATGCTAGTTTCTGATTGATATTACCTGAACAATACAATTGAGCTTAAGTTGTGTTGCCAATGCACCATGGATCTCAGAGGGATTCCCCATGCCAAACTCACACAATCCCAAATCTTTCCCCGAGTGATCTCTATAAACGCTGATAGGCAATCGCCCAGAATCTTCGAAACAGATGTACAGCCCAACAGCACAGGCCACCTTTCCAATATCTCCAAAACTGTCATGCCCTTAGGAACAAGGTTGGAAATTGAATATCTTGTGAGAAAATTACCAAAATACCTTTAATTGTTTACTAAATTCCCAAAAAGCCCTTTGTATATTGAAATTCCCGAAATGCCTTAATTCTTAAGTATTTTTTATCAAAGCCCTTTTTCCACCAAAGCAAATTTCTCAAACTGCCCTTTCCATTAATATCCTGCACGTTTTACAATAGACATTTGGGTATGGTTCTTGAAATTACATTATAATATCTAGATTCGAAAACTATAGCTTTTGTATGCGATAGAATGAAAGGGGTTATTGCAAGCAATGGATCTTGTGTTTTTAAGGGTCCATCATGCTTTTTGCATGAGACATATCACGAATCTTAAAAGGAAGTGCAACAATGGTGAATTCATCGGATGCTTCTTTTGTAAAAATACATATGCTAAATCTGTGGAGGCCTTTAATGAAGCTATCAAAACATGGCCTGTGATCAATAATGTATTCTGAAGATTATATTTCTAAATTGTTGTGATTTATAAAAACACTTCCATATATGTAAAGAATGACCACATATTATAAAAATGTTAGGATATTAATGGAGCGGGGCAATTTGCAAGGCTTTTGGTGGAAAAGGGCTATTTTGGAAAAATACTTAAATTAAAAAAATTTTGGGAATTTCAAAAATACAAAAGGGCTTTTGGGAATTTAGTCAACAATTAAGAGCATTTTGGTAAATTTTCATATTTTTTTTAAGATCACTCCCAAAAAATAATTGACTTTCAAAATTGCATGGCATGACTTTCATTTGAATTCTTGGTTTAAAAATAACAAAGCATGAGCTTAAACTTTTTTCTTAGAATACTTGAAATAAGCTTCCCATTATTTAGTTTGGTATTTGCAAAGATATTTTAGGCATGGTTGGCCAAGATTTGACCCTTGTATTGTATGCAAAACCGTGGTTAAACTATATTTTTTGGCGATTTGAGTTGCTTGTTGGCCCGGTCAAGTAGCATTCAAAATCGGCTCACGGGGCGTTTTTTTTTTGTAGTTTCTATGCATGGTTTGAGAATGAAGGATAAGAATGCATGCCTTTCTTCTTTAACGGCGAGGGGTGGCAAGGGACCGAGTGGGAGGCGGCGTTCGAGGCGGGGGTTTGGCCGAGCTCATTCACTTCTTGAAATTAGAGAGTGCGGTGGCGACTTCTTCTTTGCGCACCTTTCTTCTTTGCCATTTGCCCGTGGCGACCTGGGTGATGCGCCGCATATCAATCCATGCTATCCGTTTTTTTTCCGACCCGGTTAGGCTCCTCATTTAATCAAAATCACGAAAACCCATTTGTAATCATCAAACACAAACATGGCCATCTTGGACTTTTGGTGGGGCCTTAAGATCTAACAGCCCTACCAAGTGTTCCTCCCACTGCTCTTTTTAATCCTATTAGCATCTTGCTGACCATCTCTTTGCCATCGAGACTGTTTTTTGCTCTGGCCAAGAGACCGCAGAATGCACGTGGGGGCTTCATCTAAGCACTTTGGAGGGTTTTAAGCTTTTTTTGCTTCCAACCATATGTTCGATTTGGACCATTGGAAGTGGCGGGAAAATTGTTGATGAAAAATTTAATGGCCTTTGATGCGGCATAGAACCTGAGAATATTCCAAAGATCGTTGGTCGGATATAAAAGATGCAAAAAAAGCCATAAGGAACAAAAATAGCGAAAATAAAAACTACATGGAACCACGCTTATTTTTAATACAAAGAGATTATATGGACATCATTAAATTTGATTAGATTTTACATACATACTAACTTGGTATGTATGTATGTAATCTAAATATAAATTATATATTAAAATAAATTAACATAGGAGGTATAAATGCATGGCTAGGCTAAATTTGGACTTTTATTTGCGTGCCTACTTTTTTTTTTTAGACTTTTTGTTTGCAAGACTATGTGAAATGTAGACTTGTTTTGAAGGTCTCCTTTTTTTTAGACTTTGCATTGTAAAGGGGTTTTGGAAGGTCTACCCTTCAAATTCCAACTTCTGCTTGGAAGAGCCTGATTCCCCTTTTTTTTTTTGCTATTGAGGCCCCCAAAATCGTAATGCGGCGATTATCTTAATCCTTCTTGCCGACCTCGGATCTTCAATCCGGCGTGCACAGTGTTGTAAAACACCTAAGAAGATAAGTTCTATTGATGGGCGGTAAAAATCATGCGATTATGATCTAGCGATGAGGTATACAACGCCAAACGAAACTCTAGTATGTATATTGCCTATGCATTCTATTAGCATGATCTTGAAAATACATAAATAGCGAGGAGAATCCCACTCATTCCCTAGACCAAAATGACAAGGTTATCAAAGGCGAGAATCTTCTTCGAGAAAGCGGCCCCTTGTTTGATAAAAGCGAGTCACATGGAAAGAGCCTATTGTCAATTTTGAGAGCAATCAAAGAATTCATCTTAGCAGCATTACCAAAGAGTTCGCAAAAGGCTTGGGGAGCAATATTTGAAATATAAATTGTTGGGGAATATTCTATCGAGTTGATAAATCAAGAACCTACTTAAGATGGTTGAATGAGAAGGGGAATAATTGTTGGTGTTAAAAGCATGTCATGATGGGATTTGCGGAGGGCATTATTACTGAACACCACAACTAGGAAAATCATGAGGAGCAGGGATATTATTGACCTTCTCTTTTTTAGGGGCCGGTGTTCAATATGCAAAAAGTTGCCACAAATGCGAGTTCATGGCACACCACAGGAGCGTTGAATCCTATACTCACACGAGGCCCATTTCAAGTCAGGGGATTGGACTTTATTGGGAAAATTGAGCACATCCTTTGGCTAGCATGAATACATCTTGGTAGCCAGCGACTTATTCACTAAATGGGCTGAAGCAATTCCATTGAGAGGCAAATGCTTCTACCATAGGAAAATTCATCTACTCGAGTTATGCTCTAGGTTTGGTATGCCTTATCGGATTATAGCGAGATAGAGGATCTCCCTTTATCAATGAAATGATCACGAGGAGCTCATGTCAAGCTTAAAGGTGAAGCATAAAAAAGTAGTTCCTATTCCTAGGATGGGTCCTATGAAACAATCAAGTGAAGTGAAGTGGTGTTCTCATTGAGCTTTTTGAAAATCTTGAGTACAACTTGGTGCCCCTCACTAAGGATAGAAATTTTTGAAGAATTTGGAAACTAAAAACAAATGCTCCAAGACTAGACAATCATCGAGAGCATAACAATGTCGAGAATACAAGATCAAAGTTGAATTATCCGCCATGCAAGCTAAGCAAAGGTGAGAAAAACTTGGTGACAATTTCTCATTGGGATGAAAAACCCAGCCCTTTCGGGTTTTGAAGAAAACCCTAATGAAAAAAAGGTTGCCAATGCTCACGAAAAAGAATGCTGCGGTGCCTAAACAAATAGAGACAACTCAAACACGTCCCTTAAGCGAAAAGTCAGCGCACTAAAAAGGATGAAGCGATCCAGGTGTACCTCGACAACCAAAGGGCCTCCAAAATAACACCAAAAGTCAAGTTTGAAAAAAGAGAATGAATTGTTAGGGAATTAAGCGTCTTGCACATTAAAGTATCAAATGTCTAATAAAAACTCGAAGGCTTTAGGGCCCGCCTTGAGAAAGAAACAATAACCGACCAATTGAAAACCATTTCTTGAAATGACCATGTGAGAAAAAGTAACCAATTAGTGATGCTTGGGGGCTACAGCGCCATGCTCTTTTTAATCCTTTGTCTTATGACCATCTCTGGCCCGCCATCAGGACTGTTTTTACTTTCTGAGACCAAGACATAGGCCCGTCGATCGAGGGCTTCATGCCCAAGCACTTTGGAGGTTTTTTGCTTTTTTTTTGCTTCCAACCATATGTTCAGTTGTGACCATTGGACATGGCAGGCAATTGTTGATGAAAAATTTAATGGCCTTTGATCTGGCATAGAGCACAGAATATTCCAGAGATCAATGGTCAGAAATGAAAGATGCAAAAAAAGCCATAAGGAATGAAAAATAACGAAAATAAAATACTACATTGAACAAAAAAAGCATTCAAATATTCAAAATTTGACAATATCGGCATCTATAAATAGAAATCAAACGTATCTTGCAAAAAGGAAGTAGAATTTCGCACCTATTTCTTGCAATTCATTTTGTCTATGCATGTTTTCTTAAAATATTTGTAAATTCGAGGCAAGCATCCAGCTCTTTAGGCGCAGTAATAAGATGTTCCATCAAATCCGTCAAAGTATAAACAACCTAGATATGAATCAGATAGTGTGTATGGACTTCTACGTGGCGCTTTAGCATTTGTGCTAAGCCAGATCTTAGCGATTCGAATCTTGAAGAGCTCTACGGTTTTGAAGAGCACTAGGTGCAGTTGCAAAATCGATCTTGATCCTAGGCCTTCAAACACCAGCCGTCATAAGCACTTTCAAAAATGTTCTTTCCTATCTTGTCATAGCCATTTTCCGCTAAAAACACTTATGCGAAAGCTTTTGAAAATGTGTTTTGCTTATGTCGTCATAAGCATCCCTTTTTTTTTGTTCTTTAATTTTTTCTTGTTTTTTTTTGGAAATGCTAAACTGGTCCTTGCCTATGCCGCCATAGGCAAGATGCTTTCCAAAAATTGTTCTTGCTTATGCCCATCATAGGCATGGCTCTTTTCTTTTTTTTCTTCCTTTTTTTTTTTGGAAAAATGGTCCTTGCTTATGCAAGCACAGGCATAGGCATTTTATGTGTTTCTAGGCTCTACTATATTTGATTTCATCATGTCTTCATGTTATGTTATTAACTTTTTATTTTATATTACAGCATGGAAGGCTTTAATCACCACGGAAGATTCATCCCTTCTTGCAATTGTTGCCTTCTTGGAGCACGGTGCACCGATTTCTCTAGGTAGATGCATCATTGACTTGGCTTATAACACCTAAGTCATCACCGCTATATAACATGTAAACCATACACCCCCTCAAAGTTTAAAAAGAAAAAGTGCAGAAACAAGTTTAAATGGCACATTCTGCTGAGTTTTGTAGTTTAATTTCTTTTGTCTAATCAAGGTATTATGCACACATAGGCTCATGTTATTTATTATGTAAAAATGACATGTTTTAGAACCTTGTTTGTGCTTTTTATAATGATGTATTTAGATTAATGTCATTATGTCATATGATTTTTTTAGGTTGTGGTTCTTATGTCATTTATATATTGTACTTGATTTATCTAGTTTTCCAAAAGCGAGTTTGTTAACATAATTTTGAAATAATCCTTATGATCCACGGGCCCATTGTCCTCGGTTGGCTCTTTTTTCTCTATGCTATTTAAGACTTTGGATTCATGCACATCCCTCAAACATGCCATATTATACTTGAATATCTAGCATAATGACAAGGGGTTATTTTATTTTTTTATCGTTTTTTTTCACATGGTGTTTCTATAATTTTGTTGTTGTATTCTAACAATTTGTGATTTGTTGTCTTTCACCACATGGGTGGTTGCATACCTTGAGCATGTATATCCATCGAACCCATACCCGATATGTGTTTGGCGCTTCGATTTGTGTTGGACTTCTCACGGAAACCTCCCAACTTTCCTAGAAACCTATCCAACTTTCCCGCGGCAACCTCCCCAACTTTGCGTGGAAACCTCCTAATCTTCTAAAAAACCTCCCCACCTTTCCCATTGGAAACCTCCCCAACTTTCAATATACACGGGGAGGTTTCCACTTTAAAAAAAATAGGCGCTTCCATGGAAACCTCTCAATTTTCCTTGTAAGACACAGGGGAGGTTTCTATATATAAAAGCAGGGGAGGTTTCCATGAAATCTTGGGGAGGTTTTCCATGAAAAAAAATAAAAGGCCTCCACAAATTTGCATGAGGATCCGCGATTTATTTTTACGTGATCTCGGTGCCGTGCTTCTTAATGATGAGTCATCATCCACCTCAATTAAAGTAAATTAATTAAACTTTCCTTTTTTTTTTTAAATATTTTATGGAAACCTCCCCAACCTTCCAAAGAAACTAGGGGGGTTTCCACAAAATATCTATAAAAACTCACATTTGTTGATTTTATCGTCTAGGTGGTCTAAGCTTCTTCATCGCGACTCATCGACTCATTGTGAGTTTCTTATGTCTTATTCCTTTGATCTTTGCTATTTATCTCATGGATTTGGAGCACAACATCTATGAAGGAATTGAAGATGGAACCTCTTGATTAAGTCTCTATATGGTTCGGATGCAAGCGTAAGTGATTTAAACTTTTGAGAATGTTGACAATCTGCGCGGTTTTTTGAGGGTCTAGATGATCAAGACCATGTAAGGCCAGGCATTGACTATGATAATCATTTGGACAAAAAGGGAGATTGGTTGGATCATATACTTCCATGAGGAGAAAGGTATGGGCGAAGGCCCAATTAACAAAAGATTGACCGAGGGACATTGATTGTTATTCCGGACCCAATGGTAGACTAGGCACTGGACCAGCGGCCTTGAAACAAGCTGGGGCCGAGGAATTGCATGCAGCAGGGACCGAAGAGAGGTGTCGAAGCCCCAACATCTGAATCGAGCGGCGGCAGTGGTAGTCCCGGTGTAGACACAGCAAAAGAGATCCGGTCCTCCCGGCCCCATGTTCTCCGAAGGCCCGGTGGCGGCGAAGAGAGGCATCGGTTGCAAAGATCAAGCGGGAGATGGCATCGGTTTGGCACACCGAAGAACAACAATGAAGCAAGATTTCATTGACACTGGAGCTCATGTGGACTTCCTCTCCACCATCATAGAGACCATGGCACAAGATAGGCGGCCTTGTGATCGGGGAGACAAGGGCAACCATCTTACGCCTCAATGCGAAGTGGTGGAGGCCTTCACCACCATCACCCGAAGCATATCTGAGGCCTGCTGAGGCAAACCAATCAGAGAGTTGAGGAACCGCGTCGAGGAGGAAGTAGAGACCGCGAGGCGGGGAGTTGCGAGGCTCAAGCAGCCGTCGCTTCGGCAAGGCAAGGGCCTTCATGTGGAAGCCATGAACAATTCTGGCAATGCACACATGAATTGGCAAAGGCGGCAATTCCAGCGGGGCCCGAGCTCCGGAGCCTGAAGGCGGGAGGCCCCCGGCCACGGGGACATGGCGGATCCACATACCAGACACCATCGTTACTCCATCTTCAATGAATGCGAGGAAGCGAGGGGGCGGAGGCGTCTGCTACCTGGGACAATACGGCACAATCGGTTTCCCTATGCAAGGCGGACAAACATACTTTGTGTGCACATTGGGCACTATCTGAGGGTATTGTAGTGGTAGCCCTCTCTTTGTGGCTGACCTGCTACTTCCCACATCTTGAGGAAAACTTCTATGTCGCAACCATCCGAGTTATGGATAGATTAGAACCCTATAATGATCTATATGATGACATCTGACAACACAAGCGGGGAGGGTAGTGTCATGCTTGTTGGAGACTTCAATGTATCTTGGCCTGTAGAACAGATGAGATTTGACCCTCGGCCCGGATGATGTGTTGCAAAAAAGGCCCCTTGAGCGGCTTGGCCCACCGGACATCGGTGACATTGAGTCTCGCGCTATGGGAGGTAGCTGTTGCGACTCTGTAGTATCTTTGACCTAGTGACTTGCAATGGACTAGCACAGTGGCCATCCTCCAGCCAGCACACTTGCAGGCAGGAGAACCAGGGAGGTGGGTCCAGCGTGATAGACTATATTTTGGTGGGCAAGCAGGACATGCATCTCCTCAAACATTTTCGAGTGGGAACAGATGGTAGGGATGAGGAGGTGGACTCACCAACTGCCGCTCTACTTGCAGCTGGCTTGGCAGGTTGCTCCAGATACCTGTCCAACACCTCCTTATATGCCTCAGCTCAGACTGGACTATGAGCACGTTCATACTTACTCCCAGATGCTTATAGAGGATCTGGCAAGCATCTCACATTGCTCAATCTTTGGAGGCGTGGCGAGCATGCTCATTGGCGTCCTGGGGGATCTTTGCGAGAGAGATGTTTTTGGGAGAAATTAAGCCCCGGCAAACCTCGAGAGCTACGACCTTTTCGCGTAACCAGTGGTTCGATGCCGAGTGCAAAGAATGCAAACGCTGGCTCCGCCAAGTCACAGATACTTCTCTGCGCTCGGATGCAGTCAAGCAATACCACACTTTCCTTAAGGCTAGAAAGGCCAGGTACATTGCGGCCCATCAACAGGAAATGTTCTTCCTCCTAGAACATCATTCCACCCAGGACCTTCTGGCGAAGATGCTCAGGATGTCAGTGCCGCCCACAGGAAACATCACTCCAGACCAATGGGGGCAATACCTACAGCAGCTCTATAACTCTGAGGGTGCACGAACGGCATTACCCCTCGGAGGGGCCCACATCTTGGAAATCCGCGAGGCGGAGGTAGCGCAGAGGTTACAATGTCTAGCCAATGGAAAAGCACCAGACCTTGATGGCATGCAGGCGGAGTTACTCAAGTGGGCAGGACCATCCACGGCACCCGTACTAACCGATATTTTCAAGAAGGCATTGCGGGAAGGTTTTTCCCCGCAATTGACCACTAGCAGGGTTATCCCAATCTACAAGGCGAGACACACAGCGCCCGCCAACTTCTGGACCATCATGATCCAGCTCGGTGTGCGCAAAAGCTCCTGCGCGGGGATCCTCAAGTAGTAGTTGGCGCGGGATGGGCATAGGCGGCCAGAAGTCGCGAGGGGCATTTACATGGCGAGCAAAGATTCGAGGGGCGAGACACTCAACCATAGATCATATCTTCCGCAGCTGCGGACTCGATAAGAGGACAACGAGGAACCGTCGGCAAGATCCGTATTAACGCCGTAGACTTTGCCAAGGCTTTTGACATTGCCTGCCTCGGGAAAACGTGGGTAAGATTACAGCGACTAGGCGTCTGTGAGCTGCCCGGAGCGGTTACCCGCGGGTTATATGAGCCATGCATCGGCCCGAGGCGCAACTAGTTAGACCCAACCATTCGAGAGCGATGTCGAGGTCGCCCGGATGCCCTCTCCCCACACTATTTGGCCTATATATTGATCATTTGGAGAGATGACTGGCCCGATGATGGAGGCACTAGAGCTCACCTCCTATACCCGGATCATCGGGCGGTTGATCTATCGCTGATGATGTGGACCTCTAACATACACTCGAGGCGGACATGCAACATCATCTTGATGTCACGGACACATTTTGCTAGGTGGCCCGACATGCACATCGACTTAGCCAAAACAAGATAGTTACGGTATGCGTCCTTACATGACCAAGGGCCCGACCCTCACTTGTCGTGGCCAAAATGTTAAAGTGGGTCCGCTTACAAATATTTGGGGGTGGAGGTCCCATCGGCCATGAGCTAGGACAATTCCATCCGGTACCGAGCACGGCAGGGTTGGAAGGCACTCTATGCAATGCAGAACAATAGACACAAGGCATACCTGTATGATTGGGCCCACCAATTGCACCTATTCAAGGTGCTAGTAGAACCTGTGCTTTTGTATGGGGTCGAGGTTTGGGGCCCGTTGATTTCCCTCGCCACTTGGAATGACTTGGAGCAAGTGCAGAAAGCTTTCTTGGCACGGGCCCTGGGGATGAAGTCCACAGTCCCATACCAGAGGCTGTTGCAGGAAACAGGTTTCTTGCCTCTTCAAAGGGGAGCCCTTGACAGACACATCGTCTATTTCCAGAAGGTGGTCAGCATGGATGACACTCGTCTTCCTAACCTCGCTTACACTATGACAATGAGGCCTCAACGCCTAAAAGCTTGCTGGTGGGAAAAGAGAGCTTAGTGCTTGGCCAGATGGAATGTGCAGGAGCATAGATGCATCCGAGTGCAGACAGAGGTAGTCTCAGATAGTAACTTGACACATGTTTCCTCAACAAGCTATGGGATGCCAGCACCCTTGAACAGGTCAAGACGGCACATCATCAACACCACATAAATCCCATGTTGGAGCGGGGCCCACAATGCTACCTGCTCACTCATCTACCCATGAAAAAGCTCAGATCCATTGCCTCTATCCGCGCAGGTGTAAACCATCTCCGCGGGGAGATGGATTCGGGAGCCACGCCAGGAGAGGCTTTGTCAATGGTGTCAGGTTGGAGCTGTGGAAGATGAATGTCATACCCTTCAGAGTTGTCCGGCATATGATGATATTCGGATACGCTATACTGAGCTGGTCTATCCTAGCCAGCCCCTGCATGAGATGCTGAGCAGGAGCTTGGTACGAAGGTTGGAATCATATCTTCAAGAGATCATGGATCGCCGAGATCAGCTCGATCTTCGGGCACCTACCTGATACGTGTACATATTTATGTCTCCCATGATATTCGTATTTGTACAGTTTGACAGCAAACCTATTCCTGTCACGGTTTTTTCTCAAACAATCCTTTGGGACGGGGAGGGGTTTTTTTAACCCGGACAGTGATACGCTTGCTGCACCTCCTCATAAAGCCCTAAATTTTGTAGACAAGAGATAAACCTAGAATTTTTCTTGTTTTGTTTAACATGAACTGTTTGAGATTTAAAATTAAAAAAGAGAAAAGGTCACATAACTTTACCACAACTTGTTGGATTTGCCCCGCAAAAATAAAAAAATACCTTGAAATTTGACTCCAAACAGCGGGTTCTTTCATCGCAAAAAAATTGTGTTGACCTCCAATCGACTTCCTGACATCTCCTACTAAGACGCGCCACCACCGATTTCATCGAAATCTCTCAGGAACTTGCCGAATTTTCATCAAAATTTTGTAGTGAAAATTTTTGGCGGTGCCACACTTGACTCTGCCATATTCGCTCCACCCACTCGCTTGAAAGCTGCCTCCTGTCGGTGAACCTCTTCCAAAATTGCAGTTTGGTTTTATGTGTGCAGTTTGCATGTGTGCATGCAATGTACGTTTGTTTCGACTAGCCCTTGATGTGTGCACATGTTCTTTTCCAACATGCCACTTAAAAAATAGTTTAAAGTTGTATTGACACATTTAATATTCCTAGTTTGTTGGTATGTTAGCTTCCCCACCATTATTGCCAAGCCTTGTGCATTACATTTCATTGAAAAGAAGTTTGCAAGTTGTTGATGAATGAATTGGACGTTTCAGAATATTAGTCCTAATCCTGTTGGTGATACGGTGGGACGATATGCATTTGTCCAGAACAACCTCCAACATGCGTTGGATGTTGCATTTATCCAGAAGAAACTCCAACATGTGTAGGATGGATAAGGTGCCCAGAAGTACTTCCAACATGGATTGGAGGAGCCCCTCTGCCAAGACCCTACCGAGGAGGTACCAGATAACCTCCAACTCATGTTCCAGATATTGATGATCCAGAGCTCCTTTCAAGCAGTGCATGAAATATCCCTTGCCCAAAAATACCTCTACCATATGTTGGAAGTCCCGAGTGTCCAATTCCACCTCCAGAACCTCCAGCATATATGGGAAGCACCCATCCATGTGCAATTGAGCCTCCATCACCCACAACACAAGAAGATGCAATCGTAGTGGTATACAATGAAACTGCAATCGAACCTACAACAGAAGAAGAGGACAATGGGACAAGAAGCTGAAAGAAGAGATATCTGAAGCTCTAGTGTCTACAGACATGTCAGTAGAAGAGGACTGAACATGTGGTAATTTTGTTAAGGGATTAAGGTGCACAGATGCAGTTTTTTCCTTTCTCGTCAGAGCCTGATTCATAGGTCTTCTCAAAAGCTACAGTTGCACCTTCACGGGCCAGCCTATGAGCATCCAAGACACCCATATATGGAAAAACCAATATAGAATCCTTATCAGCATTTTGTTGCAGCATGCCTAGATTACCTATGATGCGCTTTGAAAGGCTATGACTGGATCTTGTCATCTCCACCAAAAGCACTGAAGTAATCAGACCCTACTCCACCTGCAATTTTCTTGGCAATGTTGATACTACGGAAAGATCTCACTCTAAGCTTTTCAATAAGCCCAAGTGTATCTAAAACCAACATCGTTCGTGAGAGTTATGGCCAAAATAGTGATGCAACCAAACCCTATCAACAAAGAGGGCCAGAAATATCACCTTTCTCTGCATCAAACTCATCAAATGAAATTCAAATCTTATATCAATGGAAGGAGCACACTACCTGCTTTCCAACAAGCCCAAGCACGTCCAAACCTGACACTGGAATCAAGAGCTATGATCATAAGACCGAAGCAGAAACTCTAGGCATCGTCATCAGTGCCTATCGATATGCATGATGGTGGTTCTTAATAGATCCTTATAGTTAGTTCTTAACTTAGTTAATAACTATAATGGTCAGAACTCTATAAAGATAGTGGATGTCTTCCAGTATGACCACGCCTTACTATGCTAAGAGCAACACCAGTACAAAAAAAAAAAAAAAAAAAAAAAAAAAAGTCAGTAACTCTTACTCCTAATATGCCCCCTCGGGTTACTAGGGATCCTCGTTTGAATGAATGCAGTAGCTTTATGCAAAATAGTACACCATACAAAACGGATGATGCTGAAGAATACTCAATCACTAAAGGTGACAACAAAGTTACCGATCTCAGTGAATGCACGCCTCTGAACTGAATTTTCCTGATCCAAAAAAGTAAGTTTTTTATGAATAAAAACATCTGAACATTTTTGGCATCTATTTCTTTTTTTCACTCTACTTATTTGATGTATTTATTGTTTATTCTACGTTATATTTACACAGACACCTACCACTGTTTTTCTGGAATTTGTTTTCCGTGGTATGGTGATGGTCTTACAAAAAAACTCTTCCTACTCGTTCCTACTTCCTCTCTATGGTATCGCATACAGAATATTTGAATAAATATGCTTCCAGAATATGAAATGGACATATTAAAAAGCTTCTACAAAAAAATCTTTTTGTTAAATAGGACTGAGAGTTATCTCTAGACTCATTTACTGATATATATATTTTTTAGGTGTCTGACTGCATCCAAAAATCATTAGAGATAGCATCCAAAAATGACACCTTGTGACTATAAAAGAGAAAAAGGATATCAAAATTGTGCATTGCACATTTCTTTTCAAACCTTTTGAGAACCTTAATATCAGGGATTATCTTCTACAAAGTGCTGCAACATAATCTTCATGGTCTGGCTAAAGAACTTCTCATCAATACTATGTTTTCCTGGAAATATAGAGATCAGATTCTTGATAATGTATACAAACCTTTCAAAAAATTTGTGGACAAAACAACCAATAAATGCCCTTGTGCTAACCCGAGTCTAGCTGGTTGAATTGATCCTGCAAGTTGACACATAAGAACCACTGATCTACAAATTATTCATTGCCATAGACTCGGGACTGCATTTGCAATGTGTTTAAATCACATACCGGATTAGTTTCTCCATTCAAGAGTTTATGGATAGCTTTATACTATCATGTGGCCAGTTCTACAATGTGCATCATTCTCAACTTCTGGATAACCAGACCATATCTAGTTGCAAAAGTTGGATTTTGGACTTGGCCAAAAGGAGAATAATATAGCACAAAGGAAATCCACCTTCCAAAAGGTTCCTATAGAATGATGGTAATGTTAAGAAAAACTTAGGTTGGTTGAGCGAATTTTTTACATTTTGAGGGGATAGATAAGGCAATTAACAAATGCTTCTTTCATTTGTCAAAAATATATCAGGGAAACGGCCTTGATCAGACTAAATAGTGTGGACTTTGAAAGGGTTCCCTTTACCCTGGAAGAGGTTAAGACCAAATGTTTTACAAGTATCCAAGGTCTATGTTCTGTATTGGTGTTATACTGACAAACTATCTTACCTCCTAGGAATCATTGAGGCTCATAAGGGAGAATACCGTTGGATCACAAATGCCCATGCTTGCATCTTTATGGAAGTTGTAGAACTCATCACTACCATCTAACTGAACTATGGCCTTTGATTTGCAAGTGGAATTCGGGATACTTATACTTATGGTTAGGCAGTAAACTCAATCCTTGTTGGGCCATAAATCCTATTTATAATCTCGTGCTTAACCTCCCCGATAGGTATTTAACGTATTCTCAGCTGACATTACTAAATGCTACGAGAACATATTGAGAAAGATGGCATTGTTGAGATAATAAATCACGTGGCTGAGCGTATCTGGGAATACAAGTTGTCTACTGCACCATTACTTAAACTATTCATTAAAATCAAAGGGAATGGCTTCAAAGCAAAATGGGATAAAGCTGTTGTTTTTTTTCTAACACAAAGTGCTAATAACAAGAGAAGATTTTAAGAATATGAACACATGTCTATTATGCCATTATTATCTGCAGATGGAAAATGACATTTGGAGGCAACAAAAAGGTATTTCCATGTGGTTCTTCTGCAGCCGTACATGGTTTGGGCACGTGTCCCTTCGCTCTAGAAGTTCATTTACCTTCTATTCGTTGCAAACGAAGGTAAATGAGACTTCCATGTGGTTCTTCTGCAGCCGTACATGGTATAATTTCTTCTTGGGCTGGTTTAAACTCAAATTTAAAAATGGCGCACTTAAACCGAACAAATGAAATTCCTAGGTTTCAGTTTGCCTACGGATATTTTGATGATCTTACTTTGATTAATGTTGGGAATGTGAATGAATTCTTCTCTAAGGATGCTATATGCACAATTTACAACATGAATCTTCTAGGCATTAAAGATGAGACTGTTTACAAAAAATATTTTCTAGGAATGAAACCAGCTGGGCACATGGTTAATGTTCTAAATTCAACTATCAAGGTTGCAGATCCACATCTAGGGATTTTCACATTCTACAGATATGATAAAAGGAGTCAATACGTTCATCAAAGCTTCAGGTTGCAGACCTTACGGGCAGGCTAGCAAAGCTATCATATCCCAAATCATACCATATATCTATGCACATTCATTCTCAAATAGTGCTGCTGCAGATATCCAAGAATTGAATATGGCCTTTTGTGAAAATGGTTTCAATAAATAGAATGTTGTGAGAAGTATTTAAAACCTTGAAGATATACAACTTTCATGGATTATCCTTCGATATAGGAGACATGACAAGGGCTCTCTGCCATATGCTGTAAGTCTCTAATTTTTTCTGCTAATTCACACTTTTGTAGAGTATAAGTCATATAGGGAGGGTGGAGCTGCTATGTTACAGCAGGGTCCTACTCTCCTTGTAGCTACGATAGGAAGAAGGTTTTTTTTCTTATTTGCCTTTTTGTCTCACATAAATACCCTTCTTTCCGGATTTTTGCGGGGCAAATCCAACAAGTTAAGGTAAAGTTATAGGACTTTTTCTCCTTTTTAGGTTTAAACCTCAAATAATTCATGTTAAATGAAACAAGATAAAAATCTAGGTTTATCTCTTCTCTATGAAATTTAGGGCTTTATGCCTTTAGGGTTTGCTGGAGCGTAACTATGGCAGATGCCCCGTTTAGTCAGCTAGAACTCAACGTGAACTGGCTGCACACTGCATGGCACATACAATTCCTCTGCTATATCTTGAGCCAGAAATGCCAGATGATCGATGCATTAGGGACATCTGTAGCTGGATCCGTGCACCTACCTATGCTTCAAATGGGAAATAAAAATGATGTTGAGATTTCTGATACAGCTGATAAGCAGCTTGAGAAAGCTGGATTGGGTATGCAACATCCTATACAAGTGGAGTAAGATGACAGATCTAGAACCTACAAGACTAATTAGGTTTTGATTTACATAATTTAATATGCAAAAAGAAGGTTAGATAGGCATGCGATTTCTCTAACTTGAGCTTTAGAATAACCTCTTTGACATTCCATAATTTAAGATAGCCCAAGTTTGAGAACCATTTCCTTAGTTGAGTTACTAAGTTCTTGCTATTAATTTCAATAAGGGATAGATTACATTATGAGTTGCTAAATTTGCTAAGATGTGCTCTCTTAATTTTGCATTTAAGTCTGCATAATGCGGCCAGAATTGGAAGGATTTATTTATTTAATCATATTGAATTTTCCATATAGTCAAAAAGTTCTTTATCTTGTTGGTGTATATGCAGCCTAGATTTACTTTATTGTTATGCACAAGAGGCTCATACTAAGATATTCCAATATCCACTATATTTCTTTGCTTTATTCTTTTAAGCCCATTAAGTAGGCTTGCCATTCATCCATGACTGGCGGTATACAATGTTTAAATAATAGAGATGGGGAGGTGACCATAGGAACAATATCGAGCTACCCCGTAAAGAAGAAATGTGCACAGGCAGTATAGAAGGGTAATGGCGACCACTTCTCATCGGGATAAAAAACCCGCCCTTCGGGTTTTCGAGGAAAACCTAATGAGAAATAATTAAGCCAACAACCTTGATAATGTGTCGCTGGAGGATCGAAAAGAAGGGTCGATGGCGTCGCAAGATGGAATGAACCCAGCGAGGGCGGCGTAATACACGCAAGCAAGCGGAGAACACCAAAGAAAACACCGTGAATGGTTAAAGAGAACCAAGCGTGCATGGCGTGTGTGGCAAAATGCACAACAACAAGCACCGAAGCGATGTGAGGGATGAGGACATATGAAAAAACAACACATAGCAAAAGAAAGATAGCATCCGGCGTAGGGTGGAGAAGAGCGTCACCAGCGGGTGGAAGAACAAACATGTTAAAAGAAATGTGCATCACCCTCGAGGTGGAAAAGCGGCATCACCAGCGGTGGAGATTAAAGCGGCGATCTTTGATAAAAAAGACATTATTATACTTAACACCGAGGGTGGATAACAATAAAAAGAGTGCATGAACAAAAAATATGTGAAAAAAGGCGGCCCCTAAGCGAATTAGAGGCGGGAAGGGAGGAAAGCAATGGAAATGAAAAGAACCCCCAACCAAATGAACTAGCATCAAAACCTAGTCTACGGTGATGGGCGTCGGGGTGGGGAAATGGGAGTGAAACCTCGAGAAAAGGCGATAGATTCCCATAACACAATTTCCAGCCCGGCCAAAAGAGGATAAAGAAATAGGAGCATCCTAGTGGAAGGGTTGAATAAAGGCGATAAGAAAAGAAAAAAAGGAACAAGGGAACCAAAAACAATGCGAAGAAGGCTGGAGAAACCCCAAGAATTTGGCGAGGTGACGTGATGTAAATGTGAGGAGGAGAAGAGGGGAAGAGGAGAGTTGAAAAAAAACGCTAATTTCTTGGAAGATAAGCAAATAACCATGGCGGAAGCATCAAGGAGAAACCCAAGGAAAATGGTGCGGTGAGACAAGCAGATCGACATTTAGGCCAAGCAATGAGAAATCCAGTGATTACAAATTAGAAATGATCACGATCTTTGAAGGGAACTAGGATCATCTTTGATTGTTAAAAGGAAATCATCCATATAGGGTGTGCAGCGGCCCGAATCGGAGGCTTCGCCAATGCCGATAGCGGGCCCATCAATTTGGTAAAGACAAAGGGGCGGGAGGCGGGGCCAAAAGCGACATAAGTAAAGACAAAAATTGGTGGTCAAGCGAAAACCCGAGGAAAAGTGTGATGAGGAGGCGGATGGGGACATGATGGTAACGGTTTCAAATCAAAGTAAAAAGGAAATCATGTGGTTGAAGAATCATGAAGTAAAAAGGAAATCATGTGGTCTAAAAATCATGTGGTGTGGAGATGGTCTTGTCTTGTGTTGGTAATAGTTTTAGATAAAATTTTCAAGTTGGGATGTATACATGGAGAGAGAAGGTAGCAAAAAAATCTGCCACTTAGGATGGAGGTTGGTGTTGCGAAAGCTAGCTTAGGGCTGCCACGAGGATATTCGCAAAGGCAAGGACCCTTATTAGCTCCATCTATCGTATCCTCTTAGCTCCATGACCCCTCCCTTGCCAAATGCATGGCACTTGTAGATTCCAGAACCTTATTGAACTTGTACATGGCGTTAGCTTTGGGATAAGTTGCTCCATCTCAAAGCATTTGTCTTTGGTGGCAGGTTATTCATAGATGCCTGCGTGTAAAGGCCTTGAGACATCGTTATGATCCTGGCACGTCTGCAGTATGCCGCTCTAGGCCTTTGGACGTTGAGACTATTGAGCAATGTCTCTTTGCTTGTCGGAAGTCAATCGGGATTGGCTACAAGGTTTATTGAACATCATTATTGCGCTGGATTGACAATGTGTCCTATTGGCATCTTACCCACCCAACTGCATAGCTCCCATCTAAGCAAAAGGCATGACACTTGGTTCTAGTTGGTTCTTGTGGTCAATCTGGGAGCATTGAAAACACCACATTTTTTTAGGGCATCTACTCATATGCTCATGGAGTCATTGCTGTAGCCCAGACTAAGATACTCATGGCTTATAGATGTCCATTGCTGGAGTCAGTCGTGAAAGATCGTATTTGGGTTCAGTACCTTCAAATTACCTTTTACAACTAGTCTCCTACACAATGCTTCAGGAGGATCGTGTTCGAGAGGCATCCTCTTGGGGTTACGCAGATAGATGAGATATTTATACTCTTGATTAATAAACTCTTTTTCGTCCTTTACAAAAAAAACAAAATAAAAAATGTTTGCACATTTTTCATTTTTGCGGATAAATGGCAAATAAAATATAGACAGCTAATTGATGTTTGGCATTTTTCATTGTATGCAATATTCCAGAACCAAACAATGATAAGATAGTATTACTTTTTTTTTTTTTTGATTGAAGTCGGTATATTTATATTAAAAGAAGTATAAAGGTACAGAAAAAAACTTTTTACAGGGAAGTTTAACCCGAGAATAGATAGGAGGGTGAGGACACCTCCTAGCTATTATATGACACAAAAATTATAGTACTTATAACAAAATTAGATAGAAATATGTCTATTAAAAAGTTCGGGGGTGAGATATTTACGGTGATCCATCAGATACTAATTTCTATTTTTAGTAGCAGGATCTGAGATTCAGATTAGTGGTCTTCCTCCCTTTCCCCTTAACAGAAATGCTCAGGGTACAGAATACGCATCCGCAAGACTCCGCTTTCGACATATTATATCTTCCCTTAGCATCTTTGGCCCTGCATATTGAAGCTCTCACGAAATCCATGTTACGATCTGCGACAATCGCATGTACAAGGTTCTTCATGCGAGAACATTTGGTGATGCAAAAAACTACGGTCCACTCTTTGTTTGCCTCCAGCCTGATCTTCTTCCATTTGATTCTTCTCATCAGCATAAACATTTTTCCTGTAAATAAAAGGCCCATTAGTTTGATAGTCCTTCAAGAATCCAGTCAACTTGTCTAATTACTCCCTCCGGGTGTATGATATCATAGTTAAACACAAATTCATTTCTCCCCTTCCGGATTCTCCAAGGAGGATATATATCCTCAATCGGTTGGGTTATTGGAAGGAAGAAATCGAATAGCCAAGAGATAGATCATATCCCGGTGTTGAGGCCGACTCCGAGAATCCACTCGGCCCGGATGCATGTTACGAATAAATGATTTTCATCTTTCTGTTTGCCATGCATCGATGCAAATGTCCGACCAGCCATGTGAAGTTTATGCCTCTTCATGTTTGTAGCGAGCCTTATGCCATAGGCGCCACATAAAAGACTTCGATTTTGGGAAAATCGGGCTGGACCACATGAAAGTAAGGTTCCTTCTACATCATGCGGATCGGTTTGCCACTTTACGTGGATGGTAATCTGCTGATTCCTCATCAAAAACACATAAGCACTCCTAGCGGTGAAAGTCAACAAAATTTGTGATTCCAATTTATGCCATCCATGGACTAGATACCATAAGTCGAGTGGGTACAAATATTATTATACAAAAACTTGCGGTCCTCTCCTTCTTCAGCCAAGAGAGCTCTCAAAGGGAATCAGGCCACAGGTCATTAAACATGTTATGCACATAGATAATACCTTTAGAGCACCATTTCTTAACACAGTGCAGGAAGTGACGGGCTAAGCACAAGCTTTCATTATTAGTGATCGGGCGAGATTCCAAAATATAGTTTGATCCATAGACAGGCCCTCTTTCCACTTATACATATTTCTAACCTGCATCCATGCCCTGATCCATTTCTTCAGAATGCCAGGAGTAGAGTTAGGAATGGTGAAGGGGAAATAAATAGAGTGTGGGAGATGCATTTTGATATTTCTCCACCCAAAAGGATGACACTTGTTAATGTAGTCTTTGAATAATAATAGAAATAGGATGATTGATGAGCCCATAAGCGACTTTAAAAAGTATTTGGCATGAGTGCAATCCCTTGCTTCTCTATATTGATAACTCCTAAACCACCATCCTTCTTTTTCTTCTGACATTCTTCCATGGATACAGGTGTCCAACACCTTTTATTCTGACCAGAGGCAATAAATCTCCCAATTATACCCTGGAGCCTTGAAGAGACCTTCTTGGGAGCAAGAATAACAGAAGATTGATAAACATGTGAAGAAGCAATGACAAAATTAGCTATGATGGCCCTTCCATTTTTAGACAGATACTTAGAATTAAGGCTATCGACCTTTCTCTGAAATTTCTCGATAATCCCCTCCCAAATATCTGAGGGGCTACTTTTAATAGCAAAGAGGATTCCAAGAATCTTGGACTTTAAGGTGGGGGATCATACTTACGGTCAAGAGGCGGCTGTTTGCCCTCCTTTTTACACGATCTCTTGCCATCACCCTTGATTTAGTTCGATTGATCTTGCAACACGATCTTTGCTCCAAACTGGTCGGGGATAGCACAGTATTGATGATCGAGTTTTCCTCCATGGAGACCATGAGAAATGTATCGTCTGCAAAATGCCCATTAAGAATTTGATCCATAATGTTATTGCTAGGCAGGGAAAGCCCTTGGATCATATTAGTATTCTTGGCTTCCTCAAATGCGCTGTCTGAAGAGCCTCCATCACAATTAGAAACAAAGAAAGGGGCGGTGGACAGCCTTGTTTCACCCCCTTCTCGGGGAAAAAGGGGCTGCCTCCCCATTAATTAGGACGGAATGAGAGTTATTCAAAATAGCATAAAAATATTTATTACCTCCTCGGAGAAGCCAAGAGCACTACAACATTGGAAGCCAGTTCCAGCTCACCATATCACAAGCCTTTGTGATATCTAGCTTGATGAGAGCAATGTCTTGACCAGAATCTTTGGCCCAATTCAAACCTAGAATGGCCGTAACTACATTATCTAAAATATATCTGTCCTTCAAGTAGGCCGACTGAGATGAACTAATAATTTTCTCAAGGACAGGCTTAAGCCTAGCAGCAATGGTACCCGAAATAATTTTGTAGATCACATTGGAAAGAGAGATCGGTCTATAGTCAGAGAAATTGCTAGGCATATCAATTTTGGGGATGAGAGCAATAAGGCTAGTATTTATCCTAGCATCAAGACATTTCTGCATTTTGAATTCATTAGCTAAGCTCGTGATGTTATCCCCCAGGATGGGCCATGCTTTCTTGAAGAATTCTGCTGGTAAGCCATCCGGCCCGGGCGTTTTCCCATTCTCCATATCTTTAACCGTTTGATATAGCTCATCGTTACTAAAAATCTTCTCCAAATCCCTGTTGTGCTCATTGCTAACCTTAGCCTGTAGATTAATAAAATTATTCATAATATCAGGCTGGCTGTCATGGTTAGTTCCCATAATGTTGGTGAAGTGCATGGTTGCAGCTCTCTTGATGTCCTCTTCCTTGGTAATATAATCATTATCCACCAGGACTTCAAAGATATGATTCTTCTTAGCCCTACCTTTAGCTTTGATAAAGAAAAATTTTGAGTTACATCTCTCATCCTCCTTGATCTCCTTGATTTTAGACTTAAGCTTCCAACCTCTAGCAATCCTTATCTCCTCTTTTTCTATTTCCTTTCTGATTTGATCCTCTTGATCCCTGGGAACATGAGAAAGGGTTTCTCTAAGATTCCTAAGGTGAGCCATTTTCTGGTGATGAATCTCTTTTCCCCATTCCTTTAGCCAATTCTTGATGGCTTTTGATACCCTGACCCACCAATCCATCCAGCCAGAACTACCCAGGGGTTTGGGATATCTATCTATCACATCTTGTAACTTAGCCATAAAGTCATTGTGATCAAGCAGAGTTATATTCAATTTGAAATAGGTCTTTCTATTTCTACTCTGATTTTGGGTGGAAATTATAATTTTAGAGGGAAGTGATCGGAGAGGGTATACCCTCTCATGTTCTCCCACTCTGTTCTTTGTTATTCAAAAGGTTTTAGAAGATAGAATCTATCATGGAGGCACGGATGGGATCCACTCTCTTATCGATCCAGCTGAAATCATTAGGCTTGGTCCTAGCCATCACAAGATGATGAGTTTGAATGAGGTTATTCCAAATATTTTTTTCCTGAGGCAACAAAGGCTTGAAATTCTTATTCCTCATATAATCATTGGTCACCATATTCATGTCTCCTCCCATAATGCATTCATCATACTCAATGTTATCTAAACTGTCCTTAACTTTTGTCCAAACCTTAATCCTGTCTCCTGGATTGTTGTATGCATAAATATTAATGAGGGCTAATCTCACTTTTCTCATGTTGCAGCTGAGAATTTGCCACCTGCCCTCTCTATCACTGACCATATAGGGATCAGTTAAGTCAAGGTTGTCCCTCCAAATGATGGCAATTCCTCCAGAAGAGTCTTGGGCTGGAATGGACCATAGACTGTAGCCACTAGGAAGAGTCTTCTTGATAATATCTTCATGATGAATATCATGAATCTTGTGCTCTTGTAAAAAAAAATATCCCAGGGGTTGAGAGAGGATACATACCTTTAAACGCTCCCTCTTGATGCTACTATTGATACCTTGAAGATTCCAGGTAATGCAACTCAAAGTTCGATCCATTAATATTTATATTTACCTGTGACCATTCCTCCTTGAATGGTGCTTTTTCTTGGACTGATTCGGCTGGGTCCTGGATAAATCTTCTTCTTGCCCCTTCCTTTCTTCTTAGTAACCACTTGCCATTCCTGCTCTTTATCAATTAAGACATCTTCAACTCTATTATCCACTTCCCAAACCCTGTTCTTCATGAGTTCTCTAGGAATGCTCTCGGGAATGGTCAAGGTAAATTGCCCTGTGTCAATCTTAACAGAGAGGTTAACATTATTCAAAGTTAAAACCATATTCTGATCCATGCTCATGGTGGTGCAGATCCTTTTAGAAATGAGATTCTTGGCAGTAATCTCAGTAGCATTGTTTCTAGTCTCAGCACTAGCTTTATTACTAGTCTCACCTTTTTCCTGGGTTTTAGGGATCCAAATTTGCCTAGCTTGCTCCTTTTGAGGTATCTCCTTACCTTTCCCCAAATCCTCTCCCATAGGTAACACTGGCATCTTGGAATAATTAACTTTGAGAGTCATATAGTTCTCATGGCTAATTTTCACCTTAATTTCCTCCATTTGGAGTTAATAGCTTTAGAAATGCAGATAGTGGGGAAGTTCGTTTGAGGAATATTGATATCTATGATTTCCCCTAAATCCT
Source organism: Isoetes taiwanensis (assembly GCA_021234155.1). Taxonomy (NCBI): domain Eukaryota; kingdom Viridiplantae; phylum Streptophyta; class Lycopodiopsida; order Isoetales; family Isoetaceae; genus Isoetes; species Isoetes taiwanensis. The sequence goes on along the minus strand of JAJEKV010000015.1, from coordinate 6,307,401 downwards.
CTGCTAAGGCCTTAAGGTGAGAAGTGGTCGAGAAAACCGGGGAAGGTTAGGAATGAAACCCAAGTGGTGGTAGCTATACATTCTTGCTTATCGGGGAACAAAGTTGGGACTCCATTTCATGATATAAAATGGCTGGTAATTGACTTGATCAATCTTTCTTTTAAGAATTTGGCCCACAGACATCTTATCCCTACAAACTATTTGGAAAGTTCTGTTGTCTATCTTGAGAATAGACATAATAGGAATGTTCTGAGACTTAGTGACCCACATCTTGACATCACTGATAGGCAAACTCCTCCTAGGAAAGTGAACAAAAAAAGCCCTCTTGGAGAAATTATCATAGGCTGAGCGATCCAAGATGGATTGAAGGTCAATATAGTCTTTTTTAATTCCATCTTTCTGACAAATGTCCCTGTTCTTGTCTTTAGCAAGATCGACAGATTCATTTTTTAATAACGCACTTTTGTAAGTAACAGGAGGGATCATACCTTTTGCTGAGTCACTTTTGCCCATTACCGGAATTCTGTTGCGGATCTTGAGGTTCCCCACCTTGGTATCCGTGTTATTGAGCCCGGTTTCCTTGATCATCTCGCAGTTCTGACACCCACATGTCTCCACCTCTGCAGGATTAAAAAATCCGTTGCTATCCCTGATACTGCATTCCTTTAGCCCTTCCTTTCTCAGATTTAGCTGATAGGTTTCGAAGGAGTTGGTAATATTTTCCAAGAATTCAGTGTTATTTGGGAGAGAAGCTTTGAATTGGCGCCTGTGCCATTCTATAACGTGATCTTCAGCCTCTTCCCATCGTTTGATAAGTTTTACGCTTGCCTTGGAAGTCCAGTTTAAACTGTCGAGCTTGACCGCTATCATCTTTGCTTTGCTAAGTAACTCGTCCATTGATTTTCTGAAGATGTTATTTTTTAGACTGCAGCAGTCATCCTTTGTGTGCCCCTGTTTGACAGTAATCAATTTGTACAAAGAATGATCCACAGCTTGGGCGATTTCCAGCATGTTCCACACCCAGTCTCTGTCACTTGCCCTTCCCTCAGCGTAATCTTTTTCAATTCCCTCATATCTTTCCATTCCGGCAACAACCCGTCCATCTTCCTGTATTCCCATGCATACCGCTGCAGCCTTTTGTTGATCTTTTATTATGTTGAAGGCTATTACATGAACAATATCTTATATTATGACAAGAGGTTAATTATCTTATATCATATATAATTGTAATCCTGGGAGTTTCATTTAAGTTGATTAAAGCGCTTGCATAACTCTTGTGCTGGAGGCACAACTTACAACTTGCTAATACAGTGCATCTAATCCAGAAAAAGGGCGCGAATGGGCGATGGGCGATGAATGCCACCAGGAAATGCGTGTCACCAGGTATTTTTGATCTTTCTAGTTATCTTCTTGGTAACTTAGCTTGCAAACGGTTTCTATTACGGCGGGAGGTCCCTATCGAAATGTGTAAAAGAGAGACATGGTTTGTAGAAAAAGGAAGGGGATATGGGCACGAGCTAGAAAGGTAGAAAGATGAATTAGCATTCATACTTATTGTATCTTTTTGAGGAGGCATAGTACATGTTTCGATCAAATTGGATTCTTAGGTATAAAATATATATATATCTTGGGAGAACCGCAGCGATCTGATATTATTTGTACACCATCGAGGAATATCATAGGAAGAAGTAAGCAAAAGCACAGCGATTGCCATCTTTGAGGCCTCCCATCTAACAAAAACAATAAAATTTGGATATGCGGCGAGATACTAACGAAAAATAATAGGAAATAGGTGGGGATACGAGGTTAAATGCATAGCGAGAAAACATAGGTAGATTAGACACCATAATGAATTGGCGAATTGGTAACACGGAGACGACAAAACAACGCCGGGGGAAGTGCACAAGAAAGAGCAAAAAAAGATGAAGCGAAGCGATCCGGATCTGAGACAAAGTGGAAAGGATTTGAAATAGCGAAATTGGAGACCATCGAAGAAAAATTCCCGTTCTGAGAGGCGCATGGTGGTATGGTAGAGCATCCAGCGGCGAGGGCGTAACCATGTGGACAAACATGAGAGTGGCTAATGGAAGCGTTAATTTCAGCATTAAATAGATGAAGATGCGATAATTAAAGGGGGGCAAAAAGATAGCCGTTAAGGACTATACTTACAAGCCTACGAAAAAAAGCGGTCTGATCGGCACAAAATATCGGCCGAGAGAATCGTCGCATTAACTACACCGAATCTGAATAAATGATGGCGGCCTTGGACATGACGGGATAGAGACAAGGCGTAACAAATGAAGCAGGGGGAAAAATGAAAGGAAACCTAAAATAAGCTCAACATATAAATAGCCGAAGTACCTTACGTCTTTCTAGGGTTCCAATTGATTCCACAAGAAGAAAGCGCACGAAGGAGGCGAGAATCCATAAGCGGTCACGGCCCGGAATAGGATGGACAAAGGGAAAGAAGCTATTTGGAGGTGCATGAGGCGAATCGAGGCGATAAGGAAAGAGAATCGAGGTAACCCGGAAATCTCACGGTGCCATACAATCGAGTTAGAAGACCTCAATCCACGTGCATCTGCGAGGCGATCGCTTGTGCTTAGAAAAGGTCTTTACTTCTTGTTTAAATTGTGGCGGGTACATTGTCTATTACGCAATAGGATTCACCACGCTCGAGGGGGATGAAAGATCATGGATACAAAGCCGAGCACATTAGATTATCTCGGAGTCTAGCTGATCCGAAATGACCACGGTGAGAAGGCGGGACAAGGAAAGGGTAATATCTTGCTTCGAGTCTTTTAAAATCGCAGCGACGATCCAGAAATCAGAAAGTTACAAGCATGATTTAGTGATAGGTGACTTGGGGAAGATATGTAGTACTTCTTTGTAGAAAAGAACCTTTGGGTATCACGTCGCGGGCATTGTGCGAGGCTTCGGAAAAATCTGAAGGATGGAGAAACATCAGCGAAAAAGGAAGAATCGATCAAAGCGGTTGAGGCGAAAGCCTGAAATAAGATTCTGGTAAGGCGGAAAGATATCTGGGAACAGCGGGGAGGGGCGCTGATCCGGCTGTTCAGGGCTGCGGTGATAAATTTTTTGTGATCTAATGGTGGTGTGCTATATGCCTTGTTTCAATCGCTCTGCATTACTTATGTCTTTGTTTTACTTTTTAAGTTTTAAACTTTTTTTCTTGCTCTTAGTGATAAGTCCTAGCCCAATTTTGATCATATGGCTAGAACTTTAACATCATCATATTACCATCTATGATTTGCAAAATCCACGAATTTTTGCCTCGATTGGAAATGGATCCGGCAAGTAGGAAATGTAAAAGTGTCTTGACAAATGGAATAGAACACGGGAAGTTCTTCTCGATTAAAAATGATCTTTGCATTTTTTGTTGTTTGTTTGTTGTTTGTTTGTTGTTTGTTTGAATAGTTAAACAGCGGACAACTTTTAAAAACGAACACAATATAGGAAACACATGCGATGAAGGAAGAAAGCGAGGAGACATCCGAGAGAATACAAAAGATATCACGACTACAAAGTAACAAGGAGGACCAAGCAAAAGGATCAAGACAACGCTGGCAAGGGAAAAAACAACAAAAGGAAAAAGGTGGGGACAATAATGGCGAGGCTAGACCACAATAGAGAGCGTCACACAAGTACCGCGGTTGAACAGTCACATGAAGTTAGGATATTACAAAACAACGGCAAAAAGGCGGGACCCGAGATATATAGTAAATGTTGGGGCCGAAAAGTGTACAGAAAAGTTGGCGGATCGGAGAGATTCAACCTCCGCCGCACACCCGGTATAGCGAGCAGAACCCACCAACTGGTTAAGTGTACCAATGTAAATTCCCAAAAGACATGAGTAATGGAAGATCATTAAGATCAAAAGAGTAAAAAGCGGGGCCGGAATAAGATCACGGAACAGAGAGGCTCAGCCTCCACCGTACACACGGGGATAGCGAGGCTAGACCCACCAAGCTGGTAAATCCGGACCACTATAAACTTCGACAAATCGTAAAAAAGCAAAAAGTTGCGTAAAAGCACTTTCTTGAGGCCCGAAAAAAAGAGTATAAAGAGGGCGGAAAAGTTACGGGACGAGAGGGACCCACCTCCGCCCGTACACCAGGATAGCGAGGGCCAAAAGAACCCCCAAGCCCCAGTATCCAGGACCACTATACACTCAAAATCTGAGGAAGGAGAACAAAAATACAATTAAAAGGGCGGACTTTGATACACGGGACAAAGGTATATGGGCCAAGGGAATTGCGGCCTCTCAACTAACTCCTCGGAATACGACTAAGGACATAAAGACAACTCACAGATCCCATAACATGGAAGGAGGAGATCACTCATAGCGAAATCTTCATAGAGACACAGGGGATCAAAGCGAAAATAAATGATAGAGGCGAGAAATAATTAAGGGTAGCCATCACAATATTTTGAATTCAAAAATGGGATTAACGGCGATAATTTTTGAATTCTTGAATTAGAGGATGGTTCAGCAGCAATATATAGACTCAACATAGTAAGGATACCAACCCCTCCGCAGTTTGGTAGCGGCGTTTGAGCCTGGCCAATGACAATCCACACACCTCATAAAAGAAACTCAAAAGCAATGGCGGAAAGCGGCCGATCTCGGCCGACAAAAGGAAAGCGAGAAATGGCAAGGGTACCCCGTGAGTCTTTAGACCTCCAAGATTTTCTACGCTCGGATGGATAAGCACACGGAGTCCGGGATCCCTCGTATGGATGCCCTTAACACACTAAGCGGAAGCGGCCAACCGTATCTGGTAGCCATCTCAACATGGGCGTGAGGATAGAAGGGTGGAAAAGACAAGCGAGGAGATCAGCCGTAGATATGAGCGAAATTGAGGAGGAAAAAGCCAAGATCTGGAAAAGGTTGGTTGAATTAGAAAAAGGAAATGTTGAATTGGATGCATGGGAATCATTTGATAGAATAAAACCGCATATCATGGAGTATGAGGATGCGAGAATAGGATTAAGCATGACATTAGGCTGATAGGGTAGCAAGAGAAACCTAACGAGGACACATATCGAAGTTCTTTTGCAGAAGTGATGGAGACGGTGTTCAAGGAGCATGAGTGTCATTGTCAAGCGTCTGATCGGGACAATGGAGAGGGCTGGGCGAGGCATATAAACCGACTCTCGGTGACTGGCGGACCAAAGAGAGAATATCATACGCAGGGTCGGGGCCGGAGAAATGGGATCATAGTTCGAGAAGCTCTAACAATCATGCAACGGCAAAAGGACTGCCGCGAGGGAACCAGCCGTGCAAAGGGAACTAAATCAGGCAGGAATCACAGTGCGGGTCAAGAATGGCAAGGTGTTCCACAAAGGACCTGCACGGAATTTCGCGGGGGCGGGACAAGGATGGAAAGGGGGGATATCTAACCGGGGAAGGAGAGCCGTGTGGGAAGGAGAACATCAACCCCAGAATGAAATACCAACAAAAGGCAGGAAAAGCGGGACATCGGAGGGGAGCGATGGCAGCGTAGCTCTCGGCCGAGCCATCACAAAGGAGGAAGAAAAAGGAAAAAGGGAAGGCGCCAAACCGAGGTCCCTCGAGGCGGGGAGGCGTGGGTACAACCCCGCCAGCAAGGACCCGAGGCGGCAAGGAAGGATGGTGAGCAAAGCCCGAGAACAAATAGAAACCCGAGGGCAACATGAGGAGGAGGCGCTAAAGATATGAATGCTGGAATCTGCCTTTGGGTATCCGGTGGGACTGACGGAGAGAGGCTGGAGGGAAGCATAAAGCGATGACATAATATGCCTAAAAAAAGAAACATGGGAACACAACATAAAGAGGCTGCCGGGAGGAGGAGGGCTACCAGCTATTCACTGTTGGAAAGATAAGAACTTCAAAGTAGGAAGAGGGTGCAGGCCTAGCACAGCTGTTATGTCAAGGAGAATGTAGCAAATGGTACATGTATTTTACACTCGGGATGTCAATAAAAAGATACATGGTATTGCAAAATAAAAAAAGATCTAATCTTGATCATAGCATATTACCCACCGAGTAGTGACAAACTAGAACTGTTAGAATTGGGGAAAACCATGATGAAATGGAAGGAACAGGGACCAATGATACTAATAGGAGATCTAAATGCCAGAACAGGTCAGGAGCAAGCGCAATATACAAGTATAGATGAAACAAATGGACAATGGACCGAAACGGCAAGATCAAAAGAATGGAATAGACGAACGGAGGACAAGGCAGAGATCAATGCTAAGGGGGAACTACTGCTCGAGGTATGCACGACCACAGGGGAAAGGATTTGAAATAACGAAATTGGAGACCATCGAAGAAAAATTCCCGTTACAGAGACGCATGGTGGTATGGTAGAGCATCCACGACGACGGGGCGTAACCATGTGGACAAACATGAGAGTGGCTAATTGGAGAACGTTAATTTCAGCATTAAATAGATGAAGGGTACGATAATTAAAGAGGGGGCAAAAAAGATAGCCGTTAAGGACTATACTTACAAGCCTACTGAAAAAGGCGGTCTGATCGGCACAAAATATCGGCCCGGAGAATACGTCGCATTAACTACACGAATCTGAATAAATGATGGCGGCCTTCGGACATGAGCGGGATAGAGACAAGGCGTAACAAATGAAACAGGGGAAAAAAAGAAAACCTAAAATCGCTCAACATATAAATAGCGAAAGTACCTTACATCTTTCTAGGGTTCCAATTCGGTTCACAAGAAGAAGCACTGGAAGGAGGCGAGAATCCATAAGCAGTCTGGCCCGGAATAGGATGGACAAAGGAAAGAGGCTTTGGAGGTGCATGAGGCGGTCGGGCGATGGGAAGAGAATCGAGGTAACCCGGGGAAATCTCACGGTGCCATACAATCCGAGTTAGAAGACCTCAATCCACAGGGTGCATCTGCGAGGCGGGGCTGCTTGTGCTTAGAAAAGGTCTTACTTCTTGTTTAAATTGTGGCGGGTACATTGTCTATTACGCAATAGGATTCACCACGCTCGGGGGATGAAAGATCATGGATACAAAGCCCAGCACATTAGATTATCTGGAGTCCTAGCTGATCGAAATGACCACGGTGAGAAGCGGGACAAGGAAAGGGTAATATCTTGCTTCGAGGTCTTTTTGCAAATGCTGCGGCGATCGATCAATCGAGAAAGTTACAAGCATGATTTAGTGATAGGTGACTTGGGAAGATATGTATTGCCTTCTTTGTGAAAAGAACCCAATGGAGTATACGTCTTTGCGGGCATTGTTGGCGAAACTTCGGAAAAAATACGGGAAGGATGGAGAAACATCAGCGAGAAAAGGAAGAATCGATGCAAAAGCGGTTGAGGGCGAAAGCACGAAATAAGATTTCTTGAAAAGCGGAAAGATAATCTGAGAAAGCGGGGAGGGCGCTGATCCGGCACATCAGGTACGGTGATAAATTTTTGTGATCTAATGGTGGTGTGCTATATGCCTTGTTTCAATCGCTCTGCATTACTTATGTCTTTGTTTTACTTTTTAAGTTTTCGCTTTTTTCTTGCTCTTAGTGATAAGTCCTAGCCCAATTTTGATCATATGGCGCTAGAACTTTAACATCATCATATTACCATCTATGATTTGCAAAAATCCTGAATTTTTGCCTCAGTTGGAAATGGATCCGGCAAGTAGGAAATGTAAAAGTGTACTGACAAATGGAATAGAACACCGGGAAGTTCTTCTCGGTCGCCAAAGTGATCTTTGCATTTTTTGTTGTTTGTTTGTTGTTTGTTTGTTGTTTGTTTGAATAGTTAAACAGCAGCAACTTTTAGACGAACACAATATAGGGAAACACAGTAAAAAGCAGTAGACAGGAAAACGCAGGAGACATCCAGAGAATACAACAGATATACGACTACAAAGTAACAAGGAGGACCAAGCAAAAGGATCAAGACAACGCTGCGGGGAAAAAAAACAAAAGGAAAAAGGTGGCGGACAATAATGGCCCGAGGCTAGACCACAATAGAGAAAAATCACACAAGTACCGCAGTTGAGCAGTCACGGTGAAGTTAGGATATTCATAAAACAACGGCAAAAAAGAAGGACCGAGGAGATATATAGTAAATGTTAAAGGGACGAAAAGTGTACAAAAAGTTGGCGGATCAGAGAGAGATTCAACCTCCGCCCGCACACCGGTATAAGAGAGCAGACCCACCAAGCGGGTTAAGTGTACCAATGTAAATTCCCAAAGACATGAGTAATGGAAGATCGCAAGATCCAAAAGAGTAAAAGGCGGACGGAATAAGATCACGGGACGAGGAGGCTCAGCCTCCACCCGTACACCCGAGGATAGCGAGGCTAGACCCACCAAGCTGAGTAAATCCGGACCACTATAAACTCGACAAATCGTAAAACCGCAAAAAGTTGCGTAAAAGCACTTTCGAGGTGAAAAAGAGTATAAAGAGGGCCGGAAAAGTTACGGGGCGAGAGAGAGGACCCACCTCCGCCCGTACACCAGGATAGCGAGGGCCAAAAGAACCCCCAAGCGGTATCCGGACCACTATACACTCAAAATCTGAGGGAAGGAGAACAAAAATACAATTAAAAAAAGGCCGGACTTTGATACAGGACAAGGTATATGGGCCAAGGGAATTGCGGCCTCTCAACTAACTCCTCGGGAATACGACTAAGGACATAAAGACAACTCACGAATCCCATAACATGGAAGGAGGAGATCACTCATAGCGAAATCTTCATAGAGACACAGGGATCGAAAGCGAAAATAAATGATGGGGCGGGGAATAATTAAGGGTAGCCATCACAATATTTGAATTCAAAAATGGGATTAACGGCGATAATTTTGAATTCTTGAATTAGAGGATGGTTCGGCAGCAATATATAGACTCAACATAGTAAGGATACCAACCCCTCCCAGTTTTTGGTAGCGGCGTTTTGAGCCGCAGGACAATCCACGGCACCTCGCAAAAAACTCAAGAGCAATGGCGGAAGCGGCCGGTCTCGGCCCGACAAAGGAAAGCGAAAATGGCAAAAGTACGGTAAGTCGGCAAGACCTCAAGATTTTCTCGCTCGGATGGATAAGCACACAGAGTCCGGGATCCCTCGTATGGATGCCCTTAACACACTAAGCGGAAGCGGCCAACCCATATCGGTAGCCATCTCCAACATGGGCGTGAGGATAGAAGGGGTGGAAAAAGACAAGCGAGGAGATCTGTAGCAGGGATGAGCGAAATTGAGGAGGAAAAAGCCAAGATCTGGAAAAGGTTGGTTGAATTAGAAAAAGGAAATGTTGAATTGGATGCATAGGAATCATTTGATAGAATAAAACCGCATATCATGGAGTATGAGGAGCGAGAATAGGATTAAGCATGACATTAGGGGGTGATAGGGTAGCGAGAGAAACCTAACGAGGACACATATCCCGATTCTTGCCAGAAGTGATGGAGCGGTGTTCAAGGAGCATCCAGTGTCATTGTCAAAGCGATGCGATCGGGACAATGGAGAGAAGGGTGAGGCATATAAACCTGACTCTCGAGACAGGCGGCCAAAAGAGAGAATCTGCGCGCCGCGGGGTCGGGCCGAGAAATGGGATCATAGTTGAGGAAGCTCTAACAATCATGCAGCGACAAAATTTGCTGCCTACAGGGGAACTGCCAAAACAAAGGGAACTAAATCGAGGCGAGGAATAATAAAAAGGGGTCAAGAATGGCAAGGTGTTCACGCACAAAAGGACCGCGAGAATTTCGCGGGGGCGGGGACAAGGGCAGAAGGAGGGATATCCGGAACGGGGGAAGGAGACGATGTGGGGAAGAGAACATCAACCCGGTAATGATACCAACAAAAAAGCGGGGAAAGCAGGACATCGAGGGAATATGCGGCAGCAAAAGCTCGAAGCGAGCCATCACAAAAGGAGGAAAAAGAAACGAAAAAGGGGAAGGCGCCAAACCGGGTCCCTCGAGGCGGGGCGTGGGTACAACCCCAGCCCGGACGAGGCGGCAGAAGGATGGTGAGCGAAGCGGGAACAAATAGAAACCCGAGAGGGCAACGAGGGAGAGGCAGCGCAAAAGATATAGTCTTGGAACTGCCCCAGGGTATCCAGGTGGGGACGGAGAGAGGCTGGAGGGCCGCATAAGCGATGACATAATATGCCTAGTAGAAACATGGGAACACAACATAAAAGAGGCTTGCTTGGGAGGAGGAGGGCTACCAGCTATTCACTGTTGGAAAGATAAGAACTTCAAAGTAGGAAGAGGGAGTGCAGGCCCTGCTTTGTTATGTCAAGGAGAATGTAGCAAATGGTACATGTATTTTACACTCGGATGTCAATAAAAGATACATGGTATTGCAAAATAAAAAGATCTATCTTGATCATAGCATATTACCCACCCGGTAGTGACAAACTAGAACTGTTAGGAATTGGGAAAACCATGATGAAATGGAAGGAGCGGGACCAATGATACTAATAGGAGATCTAAATGCGAGCGAGTCGGGGAGCAAAAGCGCAATATACAAGTATAGATGAAACAAATGGACAATGGACCCGGCGGCAAGATCAAAGAATGGAATAGGCGAGCGGAGGACAAGGCGAGAGATCAATGCTAAGGGGGAACTCTTTCTTTCGAGGTATGCCGCGACCACGGGGGCCATCATAGCCAATGGGGTTGAGAGATGGCGGGGATCGGGGAATTCACAAGTCGGAAGCAGCTCATGGGAAGTATAGTAGATTCACGTAATAATGAATGAGCAGTGGCCAGTGCAGTATTAGAAATTGTGACCCTAGAATGGCCAATTGGGAGGAGGGAGAGTCCGCGGGCCCATGCGGTTGACAATTCTGATGGGGAACAACGAAGAATGAAAGAAACGGCATAGACGGGGGAGAGAGCGGGGGGAAAGCTGAAAATACATTTCCCGAACAAACCGCACTAACCGCGTTTGTGCAAGTAATCAAAGAGGAAATGGGAAAATGGAAATGGGAGGAGCCTGGGGCGGGGCGAGAATGGAGATCGCTCAATGACATAACGATGAAAGTGGCATTAGAAATCTTGGGAAAAGAAGAAGAAAGGAAAATAATGCCTTCAAATCTTCAATATGGTATGGCGATGAGTGCAAAAAATCAGAAGAAGGAAAGTCAAGGCGCTCGGAGGTAAGGAAACATATCAAAAGGAAAGAGCGATATACCTAAAGTTCTTTGAAAGCAAAGAGGAATAAGAATCGTCACGGCATCAATGGGGGGCCCAGCCAAGCTAATCAAAAAAACAACCACGTAAAGTTAAGGGTGGATTTAAAGAGAAAAAGCAAAGGGAATAAAAGGAAGTGAAATCACACAGGGCAGCATTGGAACAGCGGGATGGGAGAACTACCTTGAAAAACTATATAAAGGCAGAGGGCACCCCGGCGCAATACAGGCTACGAGATAGCGGACCCGGCCGTGCTTGGCGTCTGAGGAAGTGATGATAACTTTGAATGGGATGGCCAATAACAAGGCCCCGGACTTATCTGGATTAAGCTTGTGGAAGTACTAAAATGTCGCGAGATACCATTATAGTAAAGCGGTGTGAGATATTCAATGGTATAATACACACAGGGGCTCCGGACGGATGGGCGTACAGCGGGGTCATACCCCTACACAAGGGGGAAGTAAGCGAGGAACACAGAAACTTCTGGGACAATAATGGTAAGTTCCATTTTACGCAAAAGTGGTGCGGAAGGTTCTAGACAATAAATTAAAGCAATGGGCGGGAGGCGGGGAATTTGAGAAACACGGGGGGGCAAGCGGGGCTTGGGACGGAACACTCAACAACGAGACCATCTAGTGACCCTCAGGATACTAATAGAGCATAATAGAGGCCACGGAAAGAAAGTGATATGCTATTTTGTGGACTTGAAGCGCTTTGACACAGTACCAAGGGAAAAGCTTATCTGAGAGGCTTGTAGACATGCAAGCACCAGAGACATGGTAGGGGCAATTGCAGTTGTACTATAATGTATATGCTAAAATAGAAGAAGAAGGAAAGGCAATAGGCATGACACATGGAGTCAAGCAGGGATGTCCCTTATCTCCAACAGCATTGAATATATATAGATGCCCTCTGAGTTTTTTATAGCGAACAGCAAGGGGATGTGGGCCCCCTACACTCGGGGGGAACAAAGTACCTATCATGCTATATCTTTGATGATTTGGGCATGATGGCCACAAAAGAACAAAGGGAATGCATAGGTTATTGAAACTACTAGAGATCTTACGTGAAAAGCCCAGGGGCTAACGATGAATCTCACAAAAACCAAAATAGTCTTTTTTTAGTAGCGGGAATAATCACAAGCCGTTCAAATACCTAGGGACAGAATTAGAAGAAACAGCAGTACAAGTATCTAGGGTATGATACACATGGCCGAGGGGAAATGGGCGAAAGGGCGGATGCTAGATTTCAAGCGACCATAGGAAGCTACTATAACACGAAAAACTTCTGCAAGCGAAAATAATAATAGGCTGGAAAATTAAATGCTACCTATTTGGCGCGGTGAGTAAATCTACAACCATGACTATCTGGTGGCTTACAGGGGCCAAAGGCTATGAGACAAGAAATGGGAAAAGCAAGAAGGAATTTTCGACGGCTACATAAGCGAGAAATTCAAACTAAGAGCAAACACACCCGCGACAACCATAGTGTATGGGAGCGGGCCGAAACCTATGGAAGTGAGAGCATGGGAAAGGACCATCGGATACATCATAAGAAATAATCACGGTGAGAAGGCGGAGAAAGCTAGCAAGCATCGCAATAAGCGAATCGGCAAGGTCGCACATCACCACAAGCGTTGGATGGTTTAGGGATGTAGCAATATGGACCCGGAGAAATGGGGCTGAATCTGGCGATTTGATCGATGAAGGCCAATGGAATGAGGAGGGCAAGTAAAAAGCTACGCGGGCATGGCTGCAAAAGCACACAGGACCCAAAACACTACGGCTTGTATCAATATTTAATCCAGGCGGATGATAGGACAACAAATGTACCAAGATAACATGCTTGAAAAAGCGGAGAAAGAGATATCTTAGCAAAGTTCAGGGATGGGATGTCATGATCACGAGAATTGAAAAGGGCGGGTGGAGAAAAATAGACAAGCAGGGACAGGCTATGCGAGAATGCAGCAGGCAGTGGAAATGGAGGGCGAAAACCACATGCTTAATGAATGTCCAACTTACACGGACATGGAGAAAAAATGCAGGGAGAGTAAGATGGGGACAATCGGTACATACCATAATGGCAAGGACAGAAACAATGGGAGATCTGGCAGATGCAATACGGGAGATGCTGAACAGACACCGGGAAGCACATGAACAAAAAGGGCTTACGATATGATTTGCTCAAGAGGCAAATCATAGACGCCCACTAAATGTACAACAAAAGTTGTTTGATATAGGCGCACACACTTGCGGCCTAGAAAGCGGAACAAAGTAAGTGCGGCATTAATAGGAAAAAAGTGAGCCTTGGAAAGGCTATAACAAAAGCAGTGATGAGCTAGTAGCCCCCACCAGGGAGCTCGCCCACGCTACACAAGTCCAGAGGCCTCAGGGCACAAGGGACAATAATGTATTCTATTCTATTCTATTCTATTCTATTCTAAATTAAATATATTCTTAACACAGTTTGTAAATATCTTACATAATGGAGGGTAGATCCTAGCGGGGGCAAATAAATGATAAAATTTATATCTCCAATGATTAAGTCATAAATTTCTTAAAGCAAAGCGAGCAAAGCACTTCTTGGCAATGGGCAAAGCATAGCATTGTGATATGAATACGTATGACATGCATTGTGATTTTGCATATCAACGGGAAGCCTCATTGCACTTGAAATCGGAAGAACAATACATATCTTTAGTTTTTTTATTGCACTTAAAATTGGAACAACCTCATAGCAGAATGTAAACAAACGTAATAACACATCCTATGAATTCTATCTCATCCTACATGCTCAGCAAAAATCCTAGGGTCCTTGATGATCAAGGCCACCTCTCATATGCAGGTGTTGTTCTAAGTTTCTATTTGAAGGGTATTGGAGGAGGAGGAGGAGCATTGAAGAGTCGGATAGAGAAACCGAGCTCCGGAAGGGGGGCATTGGCATTTTCCCTCCCGGAGGAGCGCTCACAGGAAAGGCTGCCTCGGCAACCTTTCTGAGGTCCGTCTCCTGGTGTCTGGCCTCTCCCCTCTGGTGAGGAAGCCGCGCAAAGTCCTGGCCTGGTTCAATTTAGGGAAGGGTGTCAGCACTTTAAGTTCTTCAAGATCCCTCTATTCTATCCCTTGCCAAACTCCTCTACCAAACATTCCAAAGATTATCATATTTCTTGTATAAAGTCCTAGTCATCATGTCCATGTCACCACCACCTAGTCATGTCACCCAAAATTTGCCAACATCATCCAATGAAAAGACCAAAGATGGACATCTTTTCATTTTTGGCATAGTCAAAACTTGGTCTTGCTTACTTGGCATGACATATCACCACTTGGAGTGCCCATGTGGCATGCTTGAGCCTAGGTTTCATGCCTGAGCCACCTTGGCATGTTGGAGCCATCTTGGCATGTTTGAGCCTAGGTGGCATGTTTGAGCCACCTTGGCATGTTGGAGCCCACGTGGCATGTTGGAGTCCACGTGGCATGTTTGAGCCACCTTGGCGTGTTGGAGCCTAGGTGGCATGTTGGAGCCCACGTGGCATGTTTGAGCCACCTTGTCATGTTGGAGCCTAGGTGGCATGTTTGAGCCACCTTGGCATGCCTGAGCCACCTTGGCATGTTGGAGCCTAGATGGCATGTTGGAGCCCACATGGCATGTTTGAGCCACCTTGGCATATTTGAGCCACCTTGGCATGCCTAAGCCACCTTGGCATGTTGGGGCCTAGGTGGCATGTTGAAGCCCACATGGCATGTTTGAGCCACCTTGGCATGTTTGAGCCTAGGTGGCATGTTGGTGCCTAGGTGGCATGTTTGAGCCACCTTGTCATGTTGGACCCTAGGTGCCATGTTCGAGCCCGCGTGGCATGTCAATGAATTGTAAGAAAAAAACAGCAAACAATTTCTTGAATCCTGATTTTTAAAAGGTTTTTGTTGTGTGCTTTCAACTCCTGCACTTGTTGGTCCCCATGGATGTTAAAGTTAAATTCAATTCAACTCAATTTTGGGATCTTCATATGCCTTTGCATTATAGTTTTCTATAAGCATGAGGGGTAGAGGGACAATAGATGAGATATTGCATTTTTACACATGGCATATGCAATGACAACATGAATACTTTATGGGGTGTCATATGGATGGGAGTAGTGCAATGATTGTATAATGGTGCTTGCAAGATTGACTATTAAGAACCTTAAAATATCACAACCCTTTAGAGAACCATATATCCTTTAAAAAAAAACTCCTTAAAAACTACACTTATAAACCACACCTCCAAAAACTACACCTTCTGAAAAACAACACCATCTCAAAAAACAAAAACCACAGTTCTTTTAACAAAAAACATACCTCCTTAAAAAATAACACCTCCTAAAAAAAAAACGATAGCTCCTTACAAAAATAACAGTGGATGCTCCTTGTCCACTTAAGAAACAACACCGTCAATTAGTAAAACCACACCTCCACAGATCTACATGTAGATTTTTTTACGATGACATGCTATATGATCATGATATGTTCGAACGTGATTTGCATGTATTAATCTCAAAAACATGGTTTTTTTGCCTATTTTTTGTATAACCCACATTCAAAAGAGAAAACAATGGGTTATCACTAAAGCATCTCGGAACGAAGTATCTACTACAAGAAATAATTTATGAATTGGAGTTGTTAATCAGAAGTTATAAGGAAAATTTGATATAGTGGATATTAGACACAATTGCACTAACTACTGCCATATAATACTGGGATCAAACATACTGGAGCTCTTCTCTTGGTTCCCATGGATGATAAACTTCAATTCAATTCTTATTGTAAGCTTGAAATGTTGATGTGGCATTTTGAGCAGGATGAAATGATATCTCATTTGGTCTCTAATGCACTAATGTCAATCCACTAAATAAGAGTTGGAAATTCATATTCGTGATTAGTACGAAGGACTTTCGTCGAAGTAGTAGATTACCCTCTTAACGACTCCTCTTGACTCTTATCAAGTCTAATTTTTTGATAAATTTGCATACTAGCGGTTAAATTCAAGAATTTGATTTTGATTAATTGGACCTTTGATTGTTAATCTCATATCCATGATATGATTTAAAATAACCCCAAACTTGGTATAACATAGTAAGCTTGATGTTAAAAAGTAGTTTTAATTCTCTTTTGGCATCCTTTGGATTAAACAATATCCGGCAAAACGTTGGTGGATTCAAGATGAAGTTTAGAAAGTAGTTTTAAATGGTGCTAACTCCATGTATTTGCTAACTAGTTCTCTTGGCAACTTGAAAGGACTCATCAAGATTATATATTTGTATGCGAATTATGTTCACTATATACTCTACTCAATCAAACCATGTTCACTATATACTCTACTCAATCACTAGTAAAAGTAAGGCCTCCAATATAGCAAACATACAGACATACAGATAGACAGACAAACAAATATAGATAGATTGGTAGGTAGGTAGGATTTTTAACATCCACAAAGACCGATTGGCCACGG
This sequence comes from Isoetes taiwanensis, assembly GCA_021234155.1. Lineage (NCBI taxonomy): Eukaryota > Viridiplantae > Streptophyta > Lycopodiopsida > Isoetales > Isoetaceae > Isoetes > Isoetes taiwanensis. The sequence goes on along the minus strand of JAJEKV010000015.1, from coordinate 6,290,740 downwards.
GGCCCAAACAACAGAAGGGGCATGAAAGTCTAAAATTGCAAAGAGCTAATAAAATACAGATAATCGTTAAATGATAATATTGTGCAACTTATAAATCACCTATGTGCTTGTTAGTCCTGTGCCTCCTGGTACAGGACTATTCATGCATACGTCAGACCAGGTCAAGCTCAAAGATCCTCAGTCAACCACGGGTCAGACATCCAAGCTTCCACAGAAGACTAAGCAGGCCACGCAGTCAAAGCCTTTGGCTCCCGTCAAGAGGCGCCGCTCAGACAAGTGACGGCCCGTCACCGCCCGCGTCAGCGTCAGCGTGATTCGAGGCACTTCAAGAGGCACCGCCAACATTCCTGCAAATCAGGCCTCCTTCCAGGAGTCGGCACCGAGATCAGTCAGAGTGTCTATATTGGGCCCAAGGCCATTGTACTATATATATGAGTAGAGTTAGCTCATAAGTTTTTAGATGAGTTTTGAGTCTTGTCTCCTTTCAGTTTTCTCTCTATTGTGAGAGCTCATGTATTTTCATCATTGATATCAAGGAAGCTTATCATCTATCTTTCATTTGTTCTGTTCTCTTCTTTTTCTTCTCTTTCAGCAAATCCCGCGTGACATAGTCCCCCGGACTCTCCTGTTAGATCCACGGGTCCTCACAGAGGGCTGTCTTCCAGGAGTTCCCGAACCCAGACCCCAAACAGTGCTGTGCAATTATGTTATAACAATTTCTGACTTCATCAAAAGAGAACTAGATAGAGGTGCTCTTCTTTTGTCTAAACGCTCCTTTTCTCCAATATTTGCCCCAAGCCTCCCCTGCAACTAATTTTTTATTTCTTTTTATATGTATGTGTTAGGGTGTGTATGTGCACGCGCGGGTGTGTGCTCGCTTAGAGAGGACGATAGCATTTGCGGCTCTATATGCTCATACACAAAAAACGGGGAAAAAAAAAAAAAAGGGGAGACGAAGAAATTTTGGCACCAAACAGCGGGTTCTTTCATCATAAAAACTATATTAACCTCCGATTGACTTCCGACTTCCGAATTTTTGCTATCTCCTACTAAGAGGCACCGCCACCGATCTTATCGGAATCTCCCAGAAACTTGCCGGAAAAAGAAAAGAAGAGAGAAAAAAAAAATCCCAAGGCCAATTTTTTTCCATCAGGGAATTTTCATCAAAATTTTGTGGTGAAATTTTTTGGCGGTGCCACTTGCGGCTCCGCCGTTCTTGGCCCACCCACTCGCCTAGAGGCCACCAGGAAATTTTGCCGCGAAGATTTCTGTCGGTGAACCTCTTCCAAAATCGCAGTTTGGTTTTATCATACGTGGGAGTGTATGCATGTGTGCGTGCGGTGTATGTTTGTTTCTACTAGCATTTGATATGGGCACATGTTCTTTTCCAATATGCCACTTGAAAAATATTTGAAAATTGTATTGACACATTTAATATTCCTAGTTTGTTGGTATGTTAGTTTCTCCACCATTATTGCCAAGCCTTATGCATTACATTTCATTGAAAAGAAGTTTGCAAGTTGTTGATGGATGAATTGGACGTTTCAGAATATTAGTCCTAATCTTGTTGGTGATACGGTGGGACGACTTTGGTGGTCATTGCAGTTTCTTATACATTTAACAGGATGTAAACAAATCCAGGGTATAGTTTAAGAACATTCAATCTTAGAAAACGGGTCCCATAAAACAAAACTAAAATAACAACAACCTTAACACTGCAGGCCACTTTCTGTTTTATTCCTTGACAAAGCATGTTGAGAACAAAAGAAATATTAGAACAAATGATTAAGACATCCTTAGGGAGAGGTGCATTGAATGGGAAAGTGAGCTTTAAAGAAAGGAAAAGAAATAAGAAGACGAGGTATTATTAACACCGACAGATATGCTAGAAGAGGATGTATAAAATCCTCATGTTGGGAATATCAAAGTGAGCAAATCCCCAGAGCTCAGCGCTCAATGCAAAGCCGAAAAAAAAGTGATGAGATCGAGTATTTGATTAGAAGAAATACTGTGTGCATGAAAAGCAAGGCAAGGGTATAAACATTGGATTAGAAAACAATCAACCTAAATCAGAAATAACAAAATAATATACACCAAGGTCTTGAAGGGCCCAAGGGTGGGAGTTAAACAAATCTAGGATTCAACTGGCCAAATGCACTCAATCATAACCATTGGAAATAAAAAAAAAAAAACATGAGTCCAAAAGATGCTCGAGATTAAGAAAATGGAACACCGTAACAGGCGAAGGAACCCTTTTATATGCTAGCTATATATTCAAAATCCTTTTGTTATCCGAGGCAGGCTTTATAGCAAAGACTTTTGTCCCATCTAAGCAGAGAATCTGAGTGTTTGTGCTCATTTGGTGAGATGCCGGGAGGGATGCCGCTGCAGCACGGCGAAAAATCTATGGAGCTTTAGTGCCCATTGTCCCCCTTTGCTGTAGCAGTATCAAAAGCTCTTAATCTTCGATCTGTGACAGCGATAGTGCCGCCGGGCCGGCGAAGCGAGTTCCATGCCTTTAGATTTTAATGCCAGATTACATTTTTTTCCCTGTGATGCAGATAGATCTTATATAACTGATCTAGTGCTCTGATCTAGCATGGGCTTGCAAAAGGCGCAGGACCCACTTGAAAGTATGGCATGCCATGGGAGATCATGTGCCAAAAGATGCAGTTTTTGAGAAAAGGCTCTCAATTGGGCGGATCAAATGCTGAGAAACTAGGCTGTGTAATCATCTATAAGGATTACTTTTTGTTTCAGAGTTAATCAATGCTAAATCAGAGTTCATAAGCATTGCATTAACGTGTAATCCATAGTTTGCCAACCGGCAATGTTGGATATTTAGCCGATTTTTTCAAAGCATAAAATTGATCTTCAAAGCGATAGAGAATTCAGAGGAGAATTCATAGCAGCCATATCGAGTAGTGATTTTGACAGTAGACCCCATATTGACAGAAACACCTCCTCTCCTTCTAACCGGTCTTGAATGCCCTGTTGAGAAACCGAGTCCACAAGGTGCCGTATACCACCCACTAGATAAATAATAGAGACTCAAATACTTAAGATATATTTATTTTCTGAGCAAGTTCCTTGTTCAACAGGCTGCCATTGGCGTTCCAGAGAATGGCAACTGAGGCGGAAAATTAATAAGGAAGCATAGGGTTAGATTCTCCGTTGAATCCGCGCTGGTGGACACTAAGAGGGGGAGGGAGAAAAAAAAAATAAACAAAGGGATGGTCGAGGGGGCATGTGCGGGCGGGGGAGGGGCATAATTGCGGGGAGGTAGAAATTCCTGGGCGGATTTGGATAGGGAAGGAAGCAAATCCTGGGCGGAAAAGATAGATAGATAGATAGATAGATAGAATTTTAACGTGCACGAAGATCATCAGAGTCGATTATCAGAGTCAGTTCTCGGGCAGATTTGGAGATGATCAGTCAGTTCGGGGGTAGTCGGGGGTAGATTTGGATGTGCATGTATGGGAAGAAAAAATTCTTGAGCGGAAAAGGCAGTTCATCATGCATGTGTAGCGGGTTGATTTTGAGGGAAAAAGTGGTTTAGATAAAACAGATAGAAATTTTTAACGTTCACGGAGACCAAACAACAGGGCTAATGTTGAGAGTGTGATGTAGCACACAAGATGGAGATGGAGTTTGAAGAGTACAGAAGAATCTGATGATCAGAGCAGCGGATGGGATGAACCAGTTTCTAAACACCAGGAATGGGGATCTGCATTGGGGGCAGGAAGCGTGGGAGCCGGTTAATTGCGTTCCGGTAGGAGAGCTAGAGCAGGCAAATCGGCGGTTTCAGAGCAGCAGATCAGACTGGGAATGGCAAAACAGCGCAATACTGGCCCAGGCTGGAACGGGAGCCATAGCCGGAGCGCTACCAGTAGACGAGGCGCAGTACAAAATGCAGCAGCTGCTGCCGTCGGGGTCCTCAAATCCGGCGGCCTCGCAGTCCCTTTTCGCGCCCCAGGCGCAGCAATTCAGCTCCTTCAATTCGCCCTTTCACCCCTACCCTCTACTCGATCCGTCCCATCCCCACCATAGCCTGAGCCCGGGGCTCTCTTACCCCGCCCTTTCGGCCCTCTCCGCCATATCCGACCCCCGCCGCAGGTTCTTCGACTTCGAGCCTGTCAAGCGCGAGTCTTTCTTCCCCGACCTCGCCCCCCCCCGCCTCGGCCTCAACCTCGGCGTCCGCACTTACTTCTCCTCCGATGACTCCTTTGGCCGCTTCGGTAAGCGCCTCCGTGCCAATTCTCCCTCCATCCAAATCCCCCTCTGCCAGGCTGAAGGTTGTAAGGCCGATCTTAGCACTGCCAAGCATTACCATCGTCGCCATAAGGTTTGTGAGCTCCATTCTAAAGCTTCCAATGTCATCGCCAATGGCCAGAACCAGCGTTTCTGTCAACAATGTAGCAGGTGCGCAAAGATTTTTGCCTGTGAAATCGTTTGAAATCTTGTTTTTTTTCAAGAACCGTGAAATCTTGCTTCTCCGGAGGTGAAAGATGCTTTATTGATTAAAATTCTGTGAATCGGGGATGTCAGAATACATTTTCGTTCTAATCTTGAGCTTCTGGAGCCCGGGATGGAATGGATTTTAAGTGCTTAAGACTTTGTGGCAAGATTAGTTTCTCGGTTCTTGAAATCTTGTGTTCCGGTAGATCAAAGCAGATTTTAGAGATTTAAAATCTTGTGGAGTTGACAAAAAAAATTTGTTGCCTGGTTGTAGATTTCATCCCTTGGTCGAGTTTGATGAGGGAAAACGAAGCTGTAGAAAGCGGCTTGCTGATCATAACAGAAGACGCCGTAAACCGCAGCCCGTAAGTGCTGCAGCGGCAGCTGAATCTAAAGAAGACGATCAAGATCATCCCAGCTCAGCGCAAGGAACTGGTAAGCAACCTTGCACCGTCTGTGCTGTTGTCTTTCATTTTCTTGTTTTAGTTTTACTGATTCTACAGGCTGTTTATAATTTACAGATGCAGATGCGGATGATCCAAAAACTGCGTCGGAGGAGCCTGTGGCATCAAATTCAAAAAAAAGCAGCTCGCCAACGGCATCCGGCGACAGCAAAACAGGTTCGGTCGGAAATAGTCTGCAGCTAAACACTTCAAGTTCAGGTGTAAGCAGCAAGAGCGAGCAGAAGGGTAAAATTGTGAATAGAAATCAGTCCATATCTGCGTCCGAAGGCTCTAATCTTGCAACGGCCACATCAACGATCCATGCCTCCGCTTCAAGCACTAAGAGACAAGCTCAGTTCCCCAATGAACAGGAATCTGTCTACCACCAAATGTTGCAAGATGTTTGTATGCAGACTAGCGGCCCCAAGCTCTCACTCTCTTCGTCAACAAATAATGGCTCCGGTTGTTCCATCAGCCATAGCCAGAGCTTCAACACCAATAGCTCAAATATTGACATCCAGATGCATAGCCATCCTGTCTCTTGGTTGAAGCCTCTCAGCTCCAGGCCCGATCCAAATTCTTCGACAAATTTTCACAGCATCATCTCCAACGGACCCATCTCCAACCGTTCCGGCCTCCAGAGTGTGGATTTCATGTCTGACAATTTAGACAACCAGCAAATGTTTACTTTGCTTGAGAATTCCAGCATCCGGGATAATCTGAATGCTTCTAATGCAACATCCCAGCATTCAAGAACGCCTGTGGAGTTTCTGCACCAGATTTCTAGCTTGAATGGTCCCAGTAACTCCAACTCTGGCAATGCAGATCAGCATCCGGCCTCTAAATTTGATGAATTACAGGCTTGGAGACCCTTTGGCTCTAGATTTGATCATTCAGGTTCTAATATTATGTAATCTAGAACCACCCTAATTCTGGTTAATGCTTATCCATTGAGTATAGTTTTAGATATTGTTGAGGCTTCGCAGAAAGAAAGATTTTTATTTTATAATCTTTCTACTGCCCGATCTGCCGGAGCTCAGGCTGATGATGCCTCTGTAGAGAAATTCTCTTCTCAGAATCTGGTCTATATAAGAAATTATACCTTATATGCAAGAATCCGAGTTTTTAAATGTAAATCAGAGGCACAGAAGATGTTTCTGTTCTTGAGTCTGTTTTTTGTATTTGTGTTTGTAACAAGTTGGAGAATAATACACCATAGGGATCCGACTTACGAAGAAAGCAAGGCGCAGTTATCGATTGGATTCGATTCTTAAGTTTCTTAAGCTGCATATACGAAGACATCGCATCAGCTAGAAACCGTGCTCTTTTATTATTTAAATTCGTCAGAAACGAAGATCGGATCACGAAAGTGTGGAAAACAAGGTTAAAATATCCGGATTGTAATACTTCTGCGTGTTTTTGGATCTGAGAATCAGTCTTGTTGATAATCATGCTACCAATCATGTGTGCAATGATAGAAGCAGAATGGTTCAAAGGTTGATGAAGATATAGCATAGGATGGAAAGATTTGCTGACGGAATTGAGCCCGATTGACTGGAATAAGACAGAGCTGCTGATGATCTTCGAAATGGGTTAGTTAAACGGGATGAATATGATCGCCATAGAACCACTGCAGCACTAAACTGCTTCCGTTTTGAGTTTGAGATTGTATATGGGTGACTCCAATGATGGCCATTGGCCCATTCTTCATAACTGTTGCCCCATTCATTTGTCTGGCCACTGGCCCGTCTGATTGTTACACCATTGAAAATGATACTTAACAAGGAATATTATCCTCTTGTCCCTTCCAGCTTAGATTCCTTGGCCATATTTTCTTCAGTTTGCTAACAAAAAAAGACCCCTCTATTCTTTGAACAAGCCTAAAACACACTTTTCGCTCAAGCAATTTTTTTATTTCACATATAAACGAATGCAACATGATCCTTGAGAAGTAATCATACAAGTACTCTCTGTACTATTTTGCTTCATTGGACAATTACTATTCTAGTTCCATATCGTTTTCGTATTGAGAAATCTCTAAGGACAGCTCTGAATGCAGTTTTAATGCTTAGCTAGAAGTGATGAAAAAAATTAGGGAATCCATGAGTAAATCACCCCTTTGACTATGGAGGTCCTTCATTACTAAGTAGTCTAAATCCTAATTTCTTATCAGGGACTCCTGTCTCATAATGAAGTGGTCAATTGCATGAGCATGTTATCTCCAACACATGTGCTTAAGCACTCCTTAAGTGGATATGAAAATTTACTGAATTAATCAAGGGAGATTCACTTGTGGTAACACATGTGCTTAATCAATCCTTAAGTGGATATGAAAATTTACTGAATTAATCAAGGGAGATTCACTTGTGTTATGTGTATATCTGAGTGTACACTAAGGGGTTTTTTATTGCTTATTACGTACTTATAATAAGGGGTATTTATCATTTCTTTTACTTGTCTAGTTGTATTTTAAGGAGTATAAAGGTACGTCAAGGCAATTCTCTGTGTACGATAAAAGGGTTTTGCAGAACGTAGGTGCCATATCCAAAATACATATAAGAGAATCCCCTAGGGAATTAATTTGCTATGATACTGAATAAGGATTTAGGAATATAGAATTGAATTGATAAACACAAAGACACGGCGGTGCAATGTTTCGTCTAGTGCTACTTGCATTTCCATATTGTAAACTTGTGGTTCCATAGCCATGACGCATTTTTCATACTGTTATCTTGAGCATTCATGTGTCTTGTCTTCCACCATGGACATGGCGCATCTATGGCCCATATGATTGTTACTTTTCATTTTGGAGTGGCCAACACTACTTTACCTAAAATACGCTTTTTACCAAGCAATTTATTTTTTTGAAACACTTCACTTTGTCTAACACATCTTAGGGCTTACAACAAGTTGTAATATAGTATTAGAGCATAAATTCACGATAGGCTAAGATGATGGTCAAACCCTCAAGATTCCATGGAGTTTCGGTTAGATTCTTGAGGATCTTGTGGGAATGTTATGATCTCTTTCAATTCGCTCAAAGTTTTGACAAAATTATTCTATAATTGAATTTATTATTCTATCGCAGTTGAACCCACAAATAAAAGTCTTCACAGAGAATATATGAGCATTGACAATATTGGATAAACAAAGGTCATTAAAGAGGTTTTTAGGTTCATTCATTGCTAGTCTGCTTCAATACTTTCTCCCTTGAAGTAGCAATATGATGATAAGCTTCTACGGGGTGAGGGCCAGAGAAGACATAACTTTTTAAAGTCCTTTAGAAAAAAGTAATTCTATTATGAGGGACTGTGTGAAGTTGGCCCTGCAAAAGACATCTAATCTGAAAGATTTTGTAACGGGCCCATGGTAGACCGCTCGAGCATTCGATCCTTGAATGTGCATGTAGGGCGTTCCCGAGACACCGGCATAAATGGGTAGAAGCGACTACTCATAAATGTCGAGACGGTTTTGCCCAGGGGGTTAAGGGCATGTCGGTTAGGAACGTTACAGATTTCCTTTGGATTGTTTCAGTTTTCTCCTGGATTCTCTTCAATTTTCCTACATGGCAAAAGATCTTTCAATGTTCCCTAAGATTTCTCGGATTCTCCATTAGATTTTCCAAGATTCTGGCGAGATATTTTTTGGATTACTAGAGATTCTATGAGGATTCTCTTAGATTATCCAGGAATAAACTTTTGAGCTAACTTTTAATAAAATCAATAACATCCTTTATGTGTGTCTGAAATTCGGAATTAAATTTAAGTGTTGGGCTTTGACTTCATCATCAATAACTGTCAATGACATAAAAATTGCTTCTTCTTCTTCTTCTTCTTTTAGAACATTTCTTTGTCGACTTCACATGAACAATACTTCATAACTATTGCTTCCAACCAACTTCTTCAGGAATGCTATCGATCCACACTCTAGGATCGGCATTCTCAGGAGAGGATGAGTGACATAGGCAAAGCCGGCAAATTTTCGGGTGGATTTGGTGATGTTTCTACGCTAACTTGAGCTACAGAGGTCATGATCAGATGATCTTAGGCTCTTTAGAAAGCTTATGTAGAGAGCTTTTTATTGGCATATGATTTGACCCAAATCTATCAAGATAGGTACCTGCGTTTTGTACTTTTCAATCTGGATACCTTTTTGCAAACATCATGCCATGCAGATTTGATGGTAATATGTTTTTTTATCATAACTTTTGAACTCGGACTCTGTTTTGCGTGTTGTTTTATTGCGTTGAAAAAACTGTCTCCGGGATCTTTTTGATGATGTATGATAATGCTCATATTTGATTTCACACCCTACTATTTGATTCTCTATACAACTGATCATTCCGATCATGTTCTTTATCACACCTTAAAGTCATCATTGGATTTCATACATCGAGGAACAAAATGATTGGTCGCTAGTCTGAGACAGTCTGGGGATCTTTGATCTTTGTGTTGGAGTTGACTGATGGAAGTCACAAAAAGCATTAAACACGTCCATCCATTTCGAATATTCTTGAAAGAACTCAGTCGGTATACTATCCAACCCTGGATACTTGCTTTTTTTTTTAGTGAAATAACTGCCACGCACAGATCAGTTATAGTTATGACATTTTATATTGATAGATTTTGTTCCTCAAAAATGATGGGAGAAATTCTAAACAACAGTACTTCGCACATTTTTCCCGGGAAAGGCAAATCTCTCTCAGTAAAAAATTTCTAGAAGTGAGTGTGTAGATGCTATTTGAGTTCTCTTTGAAAGCACTGAACCATGTGACAAGCGTAATGAAGGCATGGCTAAACATCATGCGACATCGCTTAGCTACACAAAAAAAGAAGCATGTACCATGGTCTCCCTCCATCAAGAAACCACTGCAGACCTGCCTTAGTCTTCGCTTGCTGGATTTACTCCTCTTCCAGAACTTGAATTTGTGACAGAATATCTCGATCATGGATGTTTGGGAGATTTGTTTGTTATCAAAGGAGAAGATTTTGATACAGAGTATCCAATAAAGCACGACTTTGCTGCAGATTCTCGACCCCATTGTTTGGCAAAACTTTTTACTGTTGCGAGTGCATCCACTATGCCAGCCATCCCTCGACATCGGTTAAAGGCAGTTGCCCAAGTGCCCTTACAAGCTTCGCCGCAACTTTCAATAACTTCACATTTGAACGAAAACATATTCGACCTGAAGGACATTGCAGTAAAGGCACATCTTAGAGAAGTTGTGGATGATGGTCTGAAACTGTCTTAAAGGCAGAATCAATAAAGACCTGGAAGCATTAGAGCCGTAGCTACATTCCATTAGATTTGATCCAATCAAGAGCTTGCATGACCTGTGCCAAATTTGACCAATGCACCAAGTGAAGGCACCTTCACCATCAAGTTCTTAGATAGTGCCATTATAGAGCAAACCAAACCACTCTTGGCGCTCAAACCCAGACACCATATTGGATATAGCCTCCAACTGATCAGCCTCCACTTTCACTATATTGAAATCCCCAACCAGAAGTCAAGGAATGTCCTAGGCCAATCTAAGAACCTTGCTCTGCAAAGAAGCCCACAATGAAGCTCCTTGATGGGGTCTATTATGAGCATAGACATTAATCAAACTATACTTAATCCCCTATTCCTGCTGCCACACAATTCGCGCCTATTATCTAAAATGATTAGCTTGAGTAAATGTGATTGGCTAAGATGGAGGCCATGCTATCAGCTTCCCTGCGCTGGCAAAATCAGTTGTTACAATAAGGTCATTGAAGCGCTGGTTAGTCACGTTTGCAAGCTTTGAAACATCTCCCTTGCGACACAAACTGAGCATTTAGTCTAGATAAATAGAACGAAATTCAACTCCTTTTAAGAAAGAAGGAGACTACCCCTGGATGTTCCACGAGACCAATTGTTTGATGGAGTCAAATTACGTGAGACTATTGGCGTCTCATAAGACTTTGAAGTTGAAACTTGGACCTGCGGCAAAACAATGACTTCTTCAACCTCATTTGCCCACTAAAGTGGGGCAAAGCGAAATGAAAAGACGCAGCAACCAAGACAGAGTCACGCAAGGCAGATGATGAGGCGAGCTGAGATGCAAAAGTATTAGATCCCTTTTCTGAGGTTGACATAGAGCAGGAGGATGTTTAGGTGGAGGTGGGCACCACGAAGATCAACATCCATGTACTGCACAAAGCCTTCCCCTCTTCAATTGTGTAACCGTAAGGAGTAGCTCTGCAAGGTGAAGGCAACCCACCTGCAAAAGAAATGGGCAGTGTACAGGGCTGCTCCACATGACGTCGATGGGCCTCATGACTAATCTGCACTACTGAGGTCCCAAATCATTCAAAGGTTAACCTGCACTTTTGACCTCATAAAAGGTCTCGTCTGACGGTAGCTGGATGCCCATAAGGTCCTAATTGGCATACAATTGCTGAAGATAGGATACAATTTCCTTCTTATTGTTGTTAACCATAGTGGCAATAGCCTCTTAGACACGAGATGAGGTGGCTGATAAAAATGAACACCTGTACTCATGCCATAATATCAGAGGACCTTAAAGGCATAGAGGTCGAAACCAGCGAAGGACTAGAAGTGGAAGCCACCTTAGTCTGTCACGGAGGAAGAGGGGGAAACTCCTCCTACACTAAGGATTCTCCAGCACATGAGGTAATAGTTGGTAGGTGAGGATTGCACCATTGTCTGAGAGACACCACTTTGATTCACTCGTGTTGAGGAGCTTCCAACATATGTTGGGGGTGCAACATGTGCCATGTTGCTCTAGGCAGGAGCTACTGGGCCCATAAATTCCAAAGAGCCTCCAACGTGCGTTGAAGGCACAACCTATCTAGAGGAAGCTCCACTAACCATATTGGATACCAACTCACATGAAAAACCTCCAACATGTGTTGGAGGCATTATTAGGCCTAAAAAAAACTCCAACAAGCATCGCAGACTTTGCTTGGCCCACAGAACTTCCAGCATGTGTCAGAGGTACCGACTGCTCAGAGGAACCTTCAACAAATTCAAGAGAGAATGCCTGATCTGAAGAACCTTACCAAAAGGGGCATGAGCACGGGATAATGCTGGAGGATTACAATGCATAGCTAGAGGCCACTTGTGCCCCTCAGATTCTGAAGCAGCAAGAGCACCTTCACGAGCAACCTTGTGAGCATCACAAATGCTGATTTTGGAAAAATTTGGAGCATATTCCCTCCTGTTTGCACTATGTATCCCATTAGTATTACCAGAGGCACACTTTGAAGGACTGCAGCTGGATCTTGTCATCTTCACTAAAAAGAGTCAGAGTTTCAGAACCTAACAGCCCCTCAATATTGAATAATTTCGAAAAATATAGAATGCTTCACAATCTTTCCAACGAGCCCAAATAGACCTAAAACTGCTGTCGAGTGGAGGAGTTATCATTAGGGCGGATTTGGGGTCTCAAAATGGCCCTTATCTTGGATGCCAGAATTCCACGTCATGTTTCTCGACCAATGATGTTTTGCGCATTTTTTCCAAAGTCGAGATTAGTTGGCAAGTAGAAAGAGGAGCAGGCTTACTTGGCATCCACATGGCGAAATTTCATAGGACATGTTTGTGCATTCATTGCAACCACATTAATGGCCCGCATTTTTCAAAAATCGTGATCGGGACCAAAATAATGGCTACTTTTCCCGCCCATCGCACATGCCCACATGCACCAACCACTTTTTCAAATTTTGGCACCAAGATTTCCATTGTTCACATTAGCGCCCTTCATTGCATCCTCTCCGCCTTTCGCTCTTCATTTGGAATCCAAGTCTCCAATAGTGTCTGTGTTTTTTATGGGGCGAGCATAGAGTTAAGCAACAACGGCGAGACGATGTCGCGACAAGCAAACGTCGTTACATGCCATGTTTTACTACCCAAATTTTCATTCCAAGTTTTCCTAATTTTCAGCTCTTCCCATTCATCGTATTGCTCCCGCCATTCATTCTTACAATTCAACGACCGACCAGATCTCTAATTGCATCCATCATTGCTCCTAGTACTCCTACATTGCTTCGCGGTTCATCACTTACAAAACAATAAAGGCATGACGGTGGAAGGATATCTATCCATAGGCTTGTGGGTGAGAATGCTATCCTTAACGAAGGATGACTATGGAGTTACATCGCCGGAGCGACATTCATACACAATGAATAGGTAGAACTATAGGGTTCAAAATAAATGCTATGGATAGTATATTGCAAAAAAAAAAGGGAAGGGAGGGGGGGAAGGGGTTTGAAGAGGAGGATATTTGCAAATTTGCACCCTCAATAATACATGGATCACACCATGCGAAAATGCATATGCACTTTGTAAATGTGTAGTGAGATTTCGCGTCATGTGATCCTTGCTTCTTTTTTCTTCCCTCTTCTTGATTTATATTCACTCACTGAATCAAATATTTTTCTTTGGGCTATATTTATCAGATGTCGGGGATTTGGGACTAGGGAAAAGCATTACTGGCATCGTTGTTGTCTAACATATGGACATAAGAGACATGCTTTTCAAGATATACATTCATTAGGGGCAATGGGCATCTAGTTTTACGTTGTAAAATTGTGGGAGCCGAGCTTGAAAGTCGTCCCCATGACCTCGTTTAAGCGAATTGTGCAAGCCTTATGAGAATGGTGTCCTTGCAATGAAGAAATGTTTGATAAGACGTGCATCCGTGGTTGTTGAAAAAATGAGTTACAAAATATTTGCTCCATTAGAGGTGTTTACTAATGCCAATGACACAAAAAAGCTCCAAAGACATATTGTATAAAATGTCGCTTTCATGAGCCTTTTGGATCGTTAACTCAAAGTGTCACATATGGAAACATTGTTAGGTTTGATAAAATAACATAAAAATCTTATTTAATAAAGCTTTGGTTGTTGGTAAAGTGTTGGCTTATTGATTATGTGTTTGTATTTTGCTTTGGGACCCTCTTTGAAAAAGTTTAGTTCATAAAACATAATATAACTTGGAATGATACATATTTTATATGCAAATGAGAGACTATTGATGAGGGACTTGGTGTTATTATCTATTGACAACAAACAAGAAAGTGGATCACACCACGCCGAATTTAGTATATTCCAACCTTTTAGCTTATACAAAATTAAGCTTGGTGTGATCTTTTGGAAAAACATGACTTCCTATAGTAAAATTACTTTGATTATCTTTTAATAAAAGAAATATATATGTGTCTTATTTGAAGTTAAGTGTGGATATGTGACGTGCTCATTTATTGATAAAGTGTTTGCTTTTTGAAAAGGGCTAATAACTTTATGTACTACTAGAGTTGGTAAAGTATTTTAGATGCAAATAGGATGCTTGATGTGATCCTTCTTAAAAAAAAAAGATGCTCTTTGAAAATGCTCTTTGAAAAGGACTAATAACTTTATGCACTTGGGGTGGTAAAGCATTAAATGAGAAGGGGTACTTGTGTTTAATTTTAATTTGACAACAAATAAGAAAGTGGATCACACGATCACGAATTTAGTGTGTTCCATTTTTGTTGCATATGTACTATTAAGCTTGGTGTGATCCTTCTTGAAAAATATTATGCTCTTTGAAAGGGATAATGACTTATGTACTTAAGAGTGGTAAAGCATTTTAGATACAAATGGGAATGAGTACTTGTGTTTAATTTTAATTTGACAACAAATAAGAAAGTGGATCACACCATGCGAATTTAGTGTGTCCCTTTTTTTTGCATATGTATTATTCGCTTGGTGTGATCCATCTTGAAAAAAAAAATAGCGTTCAAGTAAAAGGAAAGAAAGAAATATCTTATTTAAAGTGTAAAGTGTTAGTATATAAAGTGTTGGTTTATTAAAATACTATTTGTTTTACGCTAAGTTGTAAGTTGAATATTTGTGTTTCTATTTACTTTATTACGCAAGGATCACACCAAGCTTAATTTCTTATATGCAATTACTTCACAAGATGAAGATTTCGCATCATATGATCCTCTTTAAACAAGGAGCTTTGACCTTCAATGTTCATAAATTTTATGAATGTTTGCATATAAGAATGTCACATATCATATTTTCTTAAAAATGGTCATCAAATGGATAACTAGTCAAAGAGTTCTTCTACTACTTAAAGAGTTTCAAGACTCATTTTTTGCTATAATTTAAATAGCAATAGAGTTTTAAAGGAATCTATTGTTAAAGGTAGTCAAAGCCTTCTTGTATTAGCGGTATCTAAACACAAACACCATAACCTTTGTACTTCAAGAATGTATAAACCCTTCACATTGCAAAGTATAATGTCATTTATTAGCATCTTCACGGACATTTCCCTTCCTTATCTAGGCGGCTCATCTCAAGGAACTGTATTCGATTCCAATGCCTTCATCCTCTCTCAATCTCTCACAATATCCTAGGAGGCCAGAGTTACCGTCACCACAAAATCGAACTAAACCTCGAACGTCCCGAAATGACGGTTTCTTGCCACTCAACGGATCCAATGGATATAAACCGCCATCCGCCCGGATGTCAACACTTTTTGAGCACAAGAGACACAATACGCCGAGGTCTAAGTTCTTATTTTTAGACCTCTTTTTTTGATTGAAGACCGGAGCATATTCGTGAGTCAGTTGGATCCTTATCCACATATCATTTGGAGCTTCCATATCTGCGTGGATCGCGACGGGCGCCAAATGAAGGTGTACAATTTGTATGCCCCAAAGACAATTAAACTTGTGTGAGCCGAACGTCCGCACTAACCTCGTTTTTTTGAAATTTGCAACGTGCATATGGAAATCGAAAAGTCCATTCTCCTACAATCCATGCTTTTATACATTAAGCAAATTCAAATTTCGAATTGTAGGGGGGAAAAGCCCCATATTGGGATGAAGTAAAGATCCCGTTAATGCTGGGTTCACATGGATGAATCATATGGGCCCGGCTTAAAACCTCAATAACTTGGGCTGAGGCAAAAAATTCAGCCCGTGCCCTTGCAAGATCCAACTTGCGTAGCTGATGCAAATACGCTGAATTTTTAATCAGTCTTACGACTCCGCCCGAACTTCGGCGGAGGGCCTAAACTTCTCCATGTGAACCACCCATAAGGGCGAAATTCGCCATCAAAAATGAAAGTCTGATACAAAGCTTCAACCTACACATTCAAATTTTGAAATGTGGAAGGCGGAAGCTTGTATGGCCATGGCCTCTAAATGAAAATAAGCGCAAAGAATCTATGACACGACGCTTGGTATCCGACAAACCAAGAGGCACCGCCATGAGTTACTGTGTATGCTATAATGCAAGTGGCTTTTAGAAGCCACATGTTGCATCACCGTCCCGACAACCAATGTAATTAAATACATATGGCGCCATGAATGCTAATCCCCTTATTCCGGGAGAATATTCCAAGTAAATCTGTAATGATGAGATTTTGTATCCTAGGTGGCATGGGAAAAAAGGAGCGGAAATATGACGTGGAATGGCTGATAGGAGGCCATTTTCAGACCCCAAATCCGCCCTAATGGGCCAAAAGAAAATTGCAGCAAATCCCTACTACTGTCAAGAAAGAGCCAGAAATGTCAGGCATTTTTTGTCCACCAAAACAGAATAGCTATTATGCAAATCATATATCACTGGAAAGGCATGCAACAAGTTTTCCAAGAAGCCTAATCACGCTTAAAGCTGTCACCAAATGGAGGAGTTATGATCAAGAGAAAACTGCATCCAAATCCTATTGCTGTCTGGCACTTTTTCTCGACTGAAACAGTGCAGACATCATGCAAATTATATATCATTGGAAAGAGCATGCGACGAAATTTTTGATGAGCCCAAAAATGCTTAATTCTGGCATCAAAAACAAAAGTTATGAGCAGAAGAATAGACCTAGAAACCTAGGCACCATCACCAGCGTCTCCTAATATCCAGACAAACACCAAAAAATGCAAATGTTTAACATTTAGTTTTGCTCACTCACTTAAACTACAAAAAGTTGTTAACACTTGAGTTATATAGATAAGATAAGAATTTTTAAAGTCCACGAGAACCATCTATTATCAGCTAGTAATGGATCAAAATAATAATATATATGGAAGTCTAGTAAAGATCTTCTTACAATTATGAGAACATCCTTACGATGGCTCAAAAAAATAAACTGTCGTCAAACAAAATAATAAACTGGAACAAAATGGATGGTAGAGAGGATGCACCTAAAAATATGCGCTTTCTTGGCCTTTTTGTCCTTTCCTACTCTTTCTATTTTGAACCATTTCTTTCCCAAAACTATGTTGAAATTCAGATTTTCACCTGAATTTTGCTCGAATTGCTCTCAATTTCTCTCGATGCATGGCTAGCTCTGTAGAGGCTAGGCACTTTAATGAATGCGATGCCGCTTTTTATCATATGGACATTAACATCTTTATGATTATAAAACAGAATTCTAGGCTAATTTATGGTTTTCTTCAGGGATCTCCCTTGAATGTCTGGAATTGTATGGTTACAAATAAATCTTTCTCTCATAATTTATTGCCTCTTTATTGACGAACGCTCTTTGGCCTCTTTATTGACAAACTCGAAAGCTGGCTAGCCAGAATGGGAGGGGTTGGTGCTAAGGTGGGTGCATATCTGATACAATTGCTTTTATTCGCCGATGACATTGTGCTTATTTCTAAGCGTGGCGAGGGGCTACAGCAACATCTTGATGTCTTGGATGAGTTTTGCAAGGAGAAGCAATTAACAGTGAACCTATCTAAATCAAAGGTGATGATTTTTGGTACCCGAGATAAGACCTCCTTTACAATTGGTGGAAAGATATTGGAACAAGTAAGTGAATATAAATATCTAGGTATTGAGATAACTAGCAATTATAGATGGAGTTCAGCAGCATGTAAAAGAGCATCTGGTGGCCTTAGATCCCTCTATGCAATGCTGCATACATGTCGAGTAAATAACTTTTGGGATTGGAAACTCTGAAAATTGCTTTATGGGGTTTTAGTAAGGCCGGTTATGCTTTATGGCTAGCATGGGCACCTGGACTATCACAGCAAGGATGGAAACAGATTGAGCTTGTTCAGAAGCGCTTTATCGCAGAGGAACTAGGGATTAAGTCCCAAACCCCTTATTGTATAATGCTGGCTGAAGTTGGTATATTGTCACTTGAAGCTGAAGCTTTACGTCGCACTATCGCCTATGTTAATCAAGTTCGCAATCTGCCAGAATGGCGACTCCCTTTCCAGGCAATGCAACAGTCATCTGAGAAAGGGTGGTTTCGACAGGTAGATACATGGGCAAGTCCTTGGAACCTAGGGGGGAGTCACTGGCCTATGACTTTGAAATTTACTGAAATAAGAGCCGTCGTGTCAGAAAAATTCTTGCAGCATTTGTGGACCATGGATGGTAATGATAACGAGGTCAAAAAGAGCTTTTACCATAGCACAATAAATTCCATGGTAGAATATAAAGAACCTCAATACTTGATGGCAAATATTGACAAGAGAAATCGGAGGTTAATCTCCCAACTTAGAACATCTTCACATCAGCTTCATATTGAAACAGGAAGATGGTATGGGAAGCCTAGAGAAGAAAGATTTTGCCCAAGCTGTATGGATCCAAAGATTGAATCTGAGGTACATGCGTTTTTAGAATGTCCTGCATATGATCATATTAGATTGAAATATGGAATTTTTGGCACTACTTTATCTGAATTGCTACACTCTCCTCCACATACTCTTAGTTCATACCTAAGAGAGGTTTGGAAGGAGCGTGCGGATATTATTGAGTTGTTTAATCATGCTGAAATGTTAGAAAGCAGTATGGACTTTGATTGATTATATAGTTTGCCATATGGACCTGAGGGTCCGAAATGGCTTGAATAAATAAATAAATAAATATTCAGTCCTGAATACTTCTTTGTGCCAAGTACAGAAGAATTTGAAGCTAAGATAATTGATTCTTGGCTTGAAGAATTTGGTGGATCTAAGAATATTGCAACAACGGGCATATTTCGGATTTATTGCAATTGGACAGAATTGAAAATAACAGTTAAAGTTCACTCTGAGCATAATTTGGTTGGAAATATGGACCATTCTCCCTAAAAGGTACTATTCAATCTCTCTTTGATCTTGTGTTCACAAAATGGCATTCGCATGGTCTTCTTACCACTCTAATTCTCTCCTTCTGTTCTCCCAAATTTCAAATTCCGTTGACATTTGTTGTTCTCTTCTGTTGTTCCCCATACTATTCGAAATTCTTAAAAATCCTAAAAATCAAAGCCCTAAATACTCTTTCTCTTTCGATTCTTCACAACTTCATGTTGCTGTCTTCGGCCCAAAGAGCCGATCTTCTATCTCAGTTAAGTTCTTTCCATGGTAATCCTTCCAAATTTATTAAATTTGGTGACTTTGCTGACCTAAATTTTCACAAAATAGATATGCATCGCTTTCCTAAATTTCCTCCAGTTTGGGATACTCTATCCAACGATCCCAGCCAGGCATGATGGTGTAATTCCTCGTCTGGTTTACAATGGAGTCCCCATACACTCTGGCATTCGGAGACCTTCTGTTCGAGACCTTCTGTTCATGTAGTTTCTAAATAAAAAGCTAGCGGATGAACTATAACACAACCAATACTTGGATTCTTCGTCTAAATTATCTTCTCCTCTAAGCTGGCACACTATAAGCAGCAAGTCAATCCTAGGCTCACGAGAGGCCCACACCCGTGCCCTGTAGACCCAAATAAAAGACTTATAGCTTCCATTACAAGACGGTGCACATCGTCCTGTATTGAGACAGGGCCGTTGGGCTCGGGAAGCCGCGGGAGGAAAGGCTTTGCCGGTGTTGTCACCAGAGCCATTGAGGATGAATGTCATGCCCTCGGATCTGCCCAAAGATTTGCCCATATCCGAGGGCGGTATGTTGCGACATTACTAGTGCCCGCCAACCGTTGCATGAGTTATTGAATACGGCATCGATGGGTTTGTTGGGGTCATACCTCTAGGAGGTTATGGATGCACCGGACTTCGGTTATTGTCCTCCCGGCAGATATTGAGCTGCCCTATACAATTTTTTTTTTTTTTTTTGAACGTGTTTTACTTCATATTATACACTCAAAATATTACAAAGTACTTCGGAAGTAAGAAATGTCCCCTGAAGCATCAATCACTTTTAGATGATCACTCCATATTGGAATTTTAATACGATCAGGCCAATTGGAGATCTGGAAGCAATTATACAACTTCTTACGAATTTCTTGAAGCACCACCTGAGAAGAAAGACGCTTATCATAAAGACCTTTCTTAGCCTTAAGCTTCCATACACTCCATATTAGCCAAGACTTTGCCATGTGAAATGCAATCCTTTTTAGAAGCGATCCCTTTGGTTTGGATAAATACCCAAAAGAAAGTGCTGACTATCCAAAGATACTCCAAAAAGAGAATGCAGCCAGGACCTAAGACTACTCAGCTCTGCACACAAATATAAACAGTGCTCCAATGTTTCAATGCACCGCTCACACATTGGGCAAAGTGGGCTTACTCCCGACTTAAAGCGATGAACCATCTCATTAACTCTCAATGAGCGATGAATCACCTGCCAAAGTAGAACATTTACCTTTGGAGGATTATATTTAGACCAAACAAGGTTCCAGATAGATTGCCATTGAGAAGGCAAAGTCTGTAAGTGCCATTTTTGAGAAGGTGATAAAGTAATTGAGGAGGTAAGCAATCTGTAGCATGAACTTACTAGCTTCTTGCCTTCTTTAATACCTTGAACAAAGTTCCAGCATCTCTTGTTACCCACCTTCTTAATTAGAGGAAGAGCACTTGCTACATAAGCCCATATACTGATATCTTTATCCAACAACCCATATGTCTCCTAAAACCATTGCCAAGGAGCAATGTCAATACCAAAATACCATTGTTCAATAGAAATAATACCTGCTCTCCTCCACCTCGCTTGGGAATGCGATGCATAAATTCTACAACTGGGTGTAGTTGTCCATGGGTATACAAAGGCAACCACAGAAAGGGGGAAGATGCCTGGAGACAAGCTTCCCAATCAAATGTAATCACCTGCTGGACTACCTTCCAGGCCCGAAGCAAGCCTTTCAGTACTGGAGAAATAAGCTTTCAATGGATATAACAATGCCCAAGGGAGCTCAATTCTCACACCTCGCTTATGAAAAACCATAGCTGCCCTATACAATTGTACAGCGTGCCAGCATACTTATTACTGCTAAGGTTTCTCCCTTGAAAACCCTTCGGGGCGGGGGTTTTTTAATCCTGTCAGTAATACGCTTGCTGCTCTCTTTTTGTTTGGGTCCCATAGGCCAATCAGTCTCCGTGGACGCTAAAAAATCTATTCTATTCTATTCTATTCTTATTGCTTCCAAAATTGATTCCTTTCCAAGCTTTGTCGTTCTTATCAGAATAGACAATGTGGAACTTAAAATTGAAAGGCTTTGGGATCAATTTCTTAAGCTACATAAGGGAATAGTTATCATTGCTATCTACTGGCTAAATTCCATATAAGATGGTGGAATGTGGTAGCATCAGTACTGCTAATTAACTTCTCAGACTTGGCCATGCCACTTGTGATACTTATCATGCTACTTTTCTCAAATAGAGCCCTACCCTTCCTTTAAGTGATTATGATAAATTCTGCATTGCCTCTATCACCATCAGTGATCTCCTATATATTGGATTGAAGATTGTTTCAAATATATGTATAACTCCATTATCACTGCTTTTTCCTCACGTAGGCCCCCTAAATGCTTTATTCAACTAGACTTCTCTAAGACTGTGCCTACTTCTATACCTCTCATTGATTTTTATGGCAAACAGATTACCATGCATCTTAGACAGGTGGGATTACCATGCCTTTGCCAAAAATGTAACACAAGACATTCAAGTATTTCTTGCAATGTCTTTAAGGAGGCTTCACTTACTGAGAAAGTTAATCAGACTTTGGGGGTTATTATTCAGTCTTGCAAAGATAAAGATTAGCACAAGTTAGCTCCAAATGAAGATCAACAGCAACTGCATCAATAACAGAACCAAATTCGACAGCATGTCCCTTGGCATAGAGTTAATGACAGTTACAAATGTATATCAGAGAAAGAAAGATTTGATGGCACATAATGAAGAGATAACCAGTGCTAGGTCTACATCATCATCTGTATTAAACCCTCAAGGGCATATGCAAATTACAGTCCTTAATACAACTGATCAGCAAATGGCAGATTTTTTTTTTTTTTTTTTTTGAAGGAAAGAAGCTTTTATTATTAATCATTAATTATGGAAAACAATTACATAATACCTTAGGCATATCCAAAGATGATAAGCTTTTAAGTTTAAGCTATAGAGAGTTTTAAAAATAGCTTAAAGTTGCAAAAAGCAAAATGAAATAGATCAAGATATTTCTGATCCGATTAGATCTGTCCAAAAAGATGATGTTGGTATCCTTGTCAGTTGAGCCCTTGTGCAGATAAAAGACGGTACCTAATAAAAAGCAAAGGAAACTCAGAAGTTATATGAATGGAGAAAATGGAAATGGTCTCAGATCTGAGTTTGATAGATTGGAATTTGATTGCTCCCCCAGTCCACTAGCTCCAGTAGCCTCACAGAATTACATGTGGCCATTAGATGGATCAGAGTTTCAAAGCAATCAGCCCTTCCTCTATGGTAGTAATAACTTTCCCTGTAAAATTCAAATTGAGATTTTGTCATCTCCCTGCCAAACCTGCTAATGAACCAGAATAATGCATGCATAAGATGAGTTTCTTTGGAGAACTCTTCAGCCCACTGTATTTCCCTTCCTGGAATTTCTCTCAACCTGTCTATAAGCTTTCCTTTGACTGTCCCAGTCCAGAAGCTATAATCATGATTATACTGAAATATGTATGCCCTACTGTTTTCCTGCCTTGCCATTGTAGCCTCTTCTGCCATATCATACTGAAGGTCAAGCTTATATTTACAGTTCCAGAGGTAATCTAGCAACAAGAGAATTGGAATATGTAGCAAAATAACAGGGGGATTTGATATAGATATAATTCTTGAAACCATAGACCATATTCCTAAAAAAATTCAATGGGTTATTAGAAAAAAAAACATAGATTTAAGATAAAAAATAGTCACATTAGCTCACTAGATAGATTGGTTAAAGTAGTCGTATTAGGACATTGAGTTATTTTGGTAGAGGTTCGAATCCCCGTATTTCATATTCTAAAAGCTTAAGCGAAACCGTATAGAGGCTCGATATACCATCAAAACCTTAGGCAAACTCGTATTCGACATCTTAAATCATAGGCGTCCCCAATCATAATTGAGTATAATCGAAACGAGAGGTGTCCAGAAGCTCCAACATACAATCTGGGCCGTAGGATTGACAGATCCGACGACTGTGGTAGTCCAGGGTGCACCTCGTTTAGAATATGTAGCAAAATAACAAAGGGTTCCAGGGGGATTTGATATAGATATAATTCTTGAAACCATAGACCATATTCCTAAAAAAATTCAATGGGTTATTAGAAAAAAACATGATTTAAGATAAAAAAATAGTCACATTAGCTCACTAGATAGATTGGTTAAAGTAGTCATATTAGGACATTGAGTTATTTTGGTAGAGGTTCAATCCCCGTGATTTCATATTCTAAAAGCTTAAACGAAACCGTATAGAGGCTCGATATACCATCAAAACCTTAGGCAAACTCAGATTCTACATCTTAAATCATAGGCCCCCCCAATCATAATTGAGTATAATCGAAACGAGAGGTGTCCGTAAGCTCCAACATAGAATGATTTAAGATAAAAATAGTCACATTAGGATTGATTGATCCGACGACATTGGTTATTTTGGTAGTCCGTGGTGCACCTCGCTTAGAATATGTAGCAAAATAACAGGGGGTTCCAGGGGGATTTGATATAGATATAATTTTTGAAACCATAGACCATATTCCTAAAAAAAATTCAATAGGTTATTAGAAAAAAAACATGATTTAAGATAAAAAATAGTCACATTAGCTCACTAGATAGATTGGTTAAAGTAGTCGATTAGGACATTGAGTTATTTTGGTAGAGGTTCAATCCCCCAGATTTCATATTCTAAAAGCTTAAACGAAACCATCAAATAGAGGCTCTCGATATACCATCAAAACCTTAGGCAAACTCAGATTCGACATCTTAAATCATAGGCGTCCCCAATCATAAACAGGGGGTTCCAGGGGGATTTGATATAGATATAATTCTTGAAACCATAGACCATATTCCTAAAAAAATTCAATAGGTTATTAGAAAAAAAAACATGATTTAAGATAAAAAATAGTCACATTAGCTCACTAGATAGATTGGTTAAAGTAGTCCGGGACATTGAGTTATTTTGGTAGAGGTTCAATCCCCTCAATTTCATATTCTAAAAGCTTAAACGAAACCGTATAGAGGCTCGATATACCATCAAAACCTTAGGCAAACTCAGACTATTCGACATCTTAAATCATAGGCGTCCCCAATCATAATTGAGTATAATCGAAACGAGAGGTGTCCGTAAGCTCCAACATACAATGGGGTCAGGATGAACCATGGATTGATCCGACGAAAACGTGGTAGTCCAGGGGTGCACCTCGTTTAGAATATGTAGCAAAATAACGTGGGGTTCCGTGGGGATTTGATATAGATATAATTCTTGAAACCATAGACCATATTCCTAAAAAATTCAATAGGTTATTAGAAAAAAAAACATGATTTAAGATAAAAAATAGTCACATTAGCTCACTAGATAGATTGGTTAAAGTAGTCGTATTAGGACATTGAGTTATTTTGGTAGAGGTTCGAATCCCCGTATTTCATATTCTAAAAGCTTAAACGAAACCGTGATAGAGGCTCGATATACCATCAAAACCTTAGGCAAACTCAGATTCGACATCTTAAATCATAGGCGTCCCCAATCATAATTGAGTATAATCGAAACGAGAGGTGTCCAGAAGCTCCAACATACAATCTGGGCCGTAGGATTGACAGATCCGACGACTGTGGTAGTCCAGGGTGCACCTCGTTTAGAATATGTAGCAAAATAACAGGGGTTCCGTGGGGATTTGATATAGATATAATTCTTGAAACCATAGACCATATTCCTAAAAAATTCAATAGGTTATTAGAAAAAAAAACATAGATTTAAGATAAAAATAGTCACATTAGCTCACTAGATAGATTGGTTAAAGTAGTCGATTAGGACATTGAGTTATTTTGGTAGAGGTTCAATCCCCAGATTTCATATTCTAAAAGCTTAAACGAAACCGTATAGAGGCTCGATATACCATCAAAACCTTAGGCAAACTCGTATTCGACATCTTAAATCATAGGCGTCCCCAATCATAATTGAGTATAATCGAAACGAGAGGTGTCCAGAAGCTCCAACATACAATCTGGGCCGTAGGATTGACAGATCCGACGACTGTGGTAGTCCAGGGTGCACCTCGTTTAGAATATGTAGCAAAATAACAGGGGGTTCCAGGGGGATTTGATATAGATATAATTCTTGAAACCATAGACCATATTCCTAAAAAAATTCAATAGGTTATTAGAAAAAAAAACATGATTTAAGATAAAAAATAGTCACATTAGCTCACTAGATAGATTGGTTAAAGTAGTCGTATTAGGACATTGAGTTATTTTGGTAGAGGTTCGAATCCCCGTATTTCATATTCTAAAAGCTTAAACGAAACCGTATAGAGGCTCGATATACCATCAAAACCTTAGGCAAACTCGTATTCGACATCTTAAATCATAGGCGTCCCCAATCATAATTGAGTATAATCGAAACGAGAGGTGTCCAGAAGCTCCAACATACAATCTGGGCCGTAGGATTGACAGATCCGACGACTGTGGTAGTCCAGGGTGCACCTCGTTTAGAATATGTAGCAAAATAACAGGGGGTTCCAGGGGGATTTGATATAGATATAATTCTTGAAACCATAGACCATATTCCTAAAAAAATTCAATAGGTTATTAGAAAAAAAAACATGATTTAAGATAAAAAATAGTCACATTAGCTCACTAGATAGATTGGTTAAAGTAGTCGTATTAGGACATTGAGTTATTTTGGTAGAGGTTCAATCCCTCGACATTTCATATTCTAAAAGCTTAAACTTAAACCGTGATAGAGGCTCGATATACCATCAAAACCTTAGGCAAACTCGTATTCGACATCTTAAATCATAGGCGCCCCCAATCATAATTGAGTATAATCAAACGAGAGGTGTCCGTAAGCTCCAACATACAATCGGGGTAGGGGATTGACAGATCCGACGATTTGTGGTAGTCCGTGGTGCACCTCGCTTAGAATATGTAGCAAAAATAACAGGGGGTTCCGTGGGGATTTGATATAGATATAATTCTTGAAACCATAGACCATATTCCTAAAAAATTCAATAGGTTATTAGAAAAAACATGATTTAAGATAAAAATAGTCACATTAGCTCACTAGATAGATTGGTTAAAGTAGTCGTATTAGGACATTGAGTTATTTTGGTAGAGGTTCGAATCCCCGTATTTCATATTCTAAAAGCTTAAACGAAACCGTATAGAGGCTCGATATACCATCAAAACCTTAGGCAAACTCATATTCATCTTAAATCATAGGCGCCCCCAATCATAATTGAGTATAATCGAAACGAGAGGTGTCCGTAAGCTCCAACATACAATCTGGGCCGTAGGATTGACGATCCGACGATCCGTGGTAGTCCAGGTGCACCTCGCTTAGAATATGTAGCAAAAAATAACAGGGGGTTCCGTGGGGATTTGATATAGATATAATTCTGAAACCATAGACCATATTCCTAAAAAATTCAATAGGTTATTAGAAAAAAAAACATGATTTAAGATAAAAAATAGTCACATTAGCTCACTAGATAGATTGGTTAAAGTAGTCGATTAGGACATTGAGTTATTTTGGTAGAGGTTCAATCCCCCTCAGATTTCATATTCTAAAAAGCTTAAACGAAACCGTATAGAGGCTCGATATACCATCAAAACCTTAGGCAAACTCAGATTCGACATCTTAAATCATAGGCGCCCCAATCATAATTGAGTATAATCGAAACGAGAGGTGTCCGTAAGCTCCAACATACAATCTGGCCGTAGGATTGATGATCCGACGATCGTGGTAGTCCAGTGGTGCACCTCGCTTAGAATATGTAGCAAAATAACAGGGGGTTCCAGGGGGATTTGATATAGATATAATTCTTGAAACCATAGACCATATTCCTAAAAAAATTCAATAGGTTATTAGAAAAAAAAACATGATTTAAGATAAAAAATAGTCACATTAGCTCACTAGATAGATTGGTTAAAGTAGTCGATTAGGACATTGAGTTATTTTGGTAGAGGTTCAATCCCCGTGATTTCATATTCTAAAAAGCTTAAACGAAACCGTATAGAGGCTCGATATACCATCAAAACCTTAGGCAAACTCAGATTCGACATCTTAAATCATAGGCGCCCCAATCATAATTGAGTATAATCAAAACGAGAGGTGTCCGTAAGCTCCAACATACAAAAATGGGCCGTAGGATTGATTCCATCAAAAAAAAACCAATAGATTATTAGCATGAAAGATAAAAATAGTCCGAATTTATCGTAGAGGTTCGGTGGTAGTCCAGGTGCACCTCGCTTAGAATATGTAGCAAAATAACAGGGGGTTCCTCGCTTTAGGGGATTTGATATAGATATAATTCTTGAAACCATAGACCATATTCCTAAAAAAATTCAATAGGTTATTAGAAAAAAAAACATGATTTAAGATAAAAAATAGTCACATTAGCTCACTAGATAGATTGGTTAAAGTAGTCGTATTAGGACATTGAGTTATTTTGGTAGAGGTTCGAATCCCCGTATTTCATATTCTAAAAGCTTAAACGAAACCGTATAGAGGCTCGATATACCATCAAAACCTTAGGCAAACTCAGATTCGACATCTTAAATCATAGGCGCCCCCAATCATAATTGAGTATAATCAAACGAGAGGTGTCCGTAAGCTCCAACATACAATCCGGGCCGTGGGATTGATGATCCCGACGACTGTGGTAGTCCAGGGTGCACCTCGTTTAGAATATGTAGCAAAATAACAGGGGGTTCCAGGGGGATTTGATATAGATATAATTCTTGAAACCATAGACCATATTCCTAAAAAAATTCAATAGGTTATTAGAAAAAAAAACATGATTTAAGATAAAAAATAGTCACATTAGCTCACTAGATAGATTGGTTAAAGTAGTCGTATTAGGACATTGAGTTATTTTGGTAGAGGTTCGAATCCCCGTATTTCATATTCTAAAAGCTTAAACGAAACCGTATAGAGGCTCGATATACCATCAAAACCTTAGGCAAACTCGTATTCGACATCTTAAATCATAGGCGTCCCCAATCATAATTGAGTATAATCGAAACGAGAGGTGTCCAGAAGCTCCAACATACAATCTGGGCCGTAGGATTGACAGATCCGACGACTGTGGTAGTCCGTGGTGCACCTCGCTTAGAATATGTAGCAAAATAACAGGGGGTTCCAGGGGGATTTGATATAGATATAATTCTTGAAACCATAGACCATATTCCTAAAAAAATTCAATAGGTTATTAGAAAAAAAAACATGATTTAAGATAAAAAATAGTCACATTAGCTCACTAGATAGATTGGTTAAAGTAGTCGTATTAGGACATTGAGTTATTTTGGTAGAGGTTCGAATCCCCGTATTTCATATTCTAAAAGCTTAAACGAAACCGTATAGAGGCTCGATATACCATCAAAACCTTAGGCAAACTCGTATTCGACATCTTAAATCATAGGCGTCCCCAATCATAATTGAGTATAATCGAAACGAGAGGTGTCCAGAAGCTCCAACATACAATCTGGGCCGTAGGATTGACAGATCCGACGACTGTGGTAGTCCAGGGTGCACCTCGTTTAGAATATGTAGCAAAATAACAGGGGGTTCCAGGGGGATTTGATATAGATATAATTCTTGAAACCATAGACCATATTCCTAAAAAAATTCAATAGGTTATTAGAAAAAAAAACATGATTTAAGATAAAAAATAGTCACATTAGCTCACTAGATAGATTGGTTAAAGTAGTCGTATTAGGACATTGAGTTATTTTGGTAGAGGTTCGAATCCCCGTGATTTCATATTCTAAAAGCTTAAACGAAAACCGTATAGAGGCTCGATATACCATCAAAACCTTAGGCAAACTCGTATTCGACATCTTAAATCATAGGCGTCCCCAATCATAATTGAGTATAATCGAAACGAGAGGTGTCCAGAAGCTCCAACATACAATCTGGGCCGTAGGATTGACAGATCCGACGACTGTGGTAGTCCAGGGTGCACCTCGTTTAGAATATGTAGCAAAATAACAGGGGGTTCCAGGGGGATTTGATATAGATATAATTCTTGAAACCATAGACCATATTCCTAAAAAAATTCAATAGGTTATTAGAAAAAACATGATTTAAGATAAAAAATAGTCACATTAGCTCACTAGATAGATTGGTTAAAGTAGTCGATTAGGACATTGAGTTATTTTGGTAGAGGTTCAATCCCCAGATTTCATATTCTAAAAGCTTAAACGAAACCGTGATAGAGGCTCGATATACCATCAAAACCTTAGGCAAACTCGTATTCGACATCTTAAATCATAGGCGCCCCCAATCATAATTGAGTATAATCAAACGAGAGGTGTCCGTAAGCTCCAACATACAATCCGGGCCGTAGGATTGACATCCGACGACCGTGGTAGTCCGGGTGCACCTCGCTTAGAATATGTAGCAAAATAACAGGGGTTCCGTGGGGATTTGATATAGATATAATTCTTGAAACCATAGACCATATTCCTAAAAAAATTCAATAGGTTATTAGAAAAAAAAACATAGATTTAAGATAAAAAATAGTCACATTAGCTCACTAGATAGATTGGTTAAAGTAGTCGTATTAGGACATTGAGTTATTTTGGTAGAGGTTCAATCCCCGATTTCATATTCTAAAAGCTTAAACGAAACCGTATAGAGGCTCGATATACCATCAAAACCTTAGGCAAACTCAGATTCGACATCTTAAATCATAGGCGCCCCCCAATCATAATTGAGTATAATCAAACGAGAGGTGTCCGAAGCTCCAACATACAATTGACATCGTAGTCCGGTGCACCTCGCTTAGAATATGTAGCAAAATAACAGGGGGTTCGTGGGGATTTGATATAGATATAATTTTGAAACCATAGACCATATTCCTAAAAAAATCCAATAGGTTATTAGAAAAAAACATAGATTTAAGATAAAAAATAGTCACATTAGCTCACTAGATAGATTGGTTAAAGTAGTCGATAGGACATTGAGTTATTTTGGTAGAGGTTCCGATCCCCATTTCATATTCTAAAAGCTTAAACGGTATAGAGGCTCGATATACCATCAAAACCTTAGGCAAACTGGTGCACTTCACAATCATAATTTAAAAAACGGAGGTGTCATCAAAGGACCCGGGCCGTAATTCCAAAATCATAAATGACAATTTAGTTTAAAACTACTGAAAGGACCAGTAAAACTTCCAAAATTATTCCATCTGCTGTCATATTTTTCGGCATATGTATTCTTATGAGCTGTAACCATCAATTCAATGTCATAAATGATTTGAAACTTAATCCAAACAATTGAATTTTTCTGACCACCATAAAGACACTTGTTTCTGTGTTTCCATATGTTCCAAAGAATAATATAGCAAACAGAGTTTCTTAGGGGATCATTATTATAAATGAATTCAATGATATTCCTTGGTTTTAGAATACCAAAGTTATTAACACTAGAGTTGTTACTGGAACTATTCTGGGTTCATCCACCAGAATTGGTCCAGCATACCCTCTGCCACTTAAACCCAGGTATCTAACAAGAGAAATTTCCATTTCACAAGATACCACCACTTTTGAATCTTTTTTTTTTTTTTTGAAGGTACGAGATGATTTTTTCATTAATTAAGGAAAAACATACAAAATATAGTTAAGTCCCATGAAGACTTAACAATAGAAAATGTGAACTGATGAACAGGAAATTATGATAACAAGTTTATGTAGCAGAAGTAGTCCCGAAAATCCTGTGGATATGATGTTAAGAGTAAGCAGCAGCTAAAATCCCTCCAAATGTGACATCTGATGTAGAAGATCTTCAATAGTTTCCAGATATGTGATAATTGAAGGCAAATGTCAGAGTTTTCCAGTGTAGGAATCCCGAAAAGAGTCTTGAAAACAGTTCTCCACGAATTCTTCATGCCAATCCTTTTGCTAAAAGTACTAATTGACCTGTATTCACAAAAGGAGTTACTGCATTCAAAAGGAGCCAATGCTATCAATTTCTGATATTATGGAAGTGGAAGGGATAGTAGGAATTTTTGTGTCATCTGGATCATTGGAGAAGAAAAGCAGATTAAAACGATTTGTGAAATTTGAGGAAGTGCCAAGAATATAGGAAGGTGCATGCCATAGCTCATCTCTGATCAATCTGTAGTAATCTGACTGTACCACAAGCAGTATAAGCGTACCATAACTATCAGCAAGCATTCTGTGAGTGTAGTATAACTCTCTATATCTTAGAAACTGCCTTTCAGTGAAATCCTGATTGTGCTTCTCAATGAACCTGAACATGAATACCATTTGCATAACTTCCCTTGAGAATATTTCTGCCCATAACCTTTCAGCTGTTTTCTTGACCTCTTCATCTTTTCTTCTTTGCCAAACTGACCACTGATTAGTAGGGGGATAGCAGACCTAATGTTCGTGCAATCTCTCCACACCATATCTATCAACTTCATTTCTCAGAGACACTCCATCCTTGGAGACAAAGTATCTGTTTGTGTAAGGTCCCCTGCACAACTCCATGTATCCTATGAAATGGAACTTAATTAGTATTTGTAAATGAAAGTGTTGAGATAAATAAATTATAATACCCCACAAATTCACCAATTTGATCCCAGGACCTGTCATAATTGTCAGCAAAAGTTCTCCTATGTGCAGTAGCACAGAGCTCAGTGTCATATTTAATATGTAGCTTAATCCAAGTAATAGAAAACCTTTTCTTGCCATATAGACATCTATTTCTCGATTTCCAGATATTCCACAGAGTTAGAAATGCAATGGTATTTTTGTAATTATCATTTCCTTGCATGAAATTAAGGATGGAAGAGGTATCATAATTGTCAAAGTATCTATTAAACCACAACCAAAGGGGATCTAATTTTGAGCAAAAGAAAATATGTTCCAAATCCTCAACATTATTACAGATAAGAGGACAGTTTGGTGAGACATTAGGATTTCTACTGGCCACAACTTGAAGACAGGGAACACTTTTATTTGCAATCAGCCAAGCAAAGAAGGAAACCTTTCTTGAAGCATAGGAGCTCCATACATTTCTGATTAAAGATTTAGTAACAGCAGAGTTTATGTTCCAAGCAATGGATGACTTAGGAAGATCAGGCCTTTGATCTAAGAAATTGTAAATATCCTTGACCTTGTAATTTGATTTTTTATTAAGCATCCAGCTAAGGTCACTATTGGGCAACCGAGAAGGGACAGAATTTCCAACAATGTTCCTGATGTGTTTGTAAACCTTTTTGTCAGTATGAGTTCCCCTTATTTTGATCTTGAGATTTGACCAAGTAATCCATCTACCATTGTGCCACAGATCACCTAAATTATTAAAGCCCTTGAGGTACCATTTCTTGTAAATCTGAGGATGTTTCAGGGCCAGCACATGGTTCGGATGATCCTTGAAAGTAGGAGACCAGAAAATAGATATGTCAAAATGAAAATTTTGGCTCTGATCAAATTTGAAAGCTAAATAGATATTATTCCAGGCCTTAATAATGTTTCTCATAAGAGGGGACATATTGGTTGCTAAGGAGACTTCACAAAAAGCAGAATTTGGTAAGTCATGAGGAATTGATGGATGACTAGAAGGAGAGCTTTTTGTGAGCCAGTATCTGATGAATTTAGATGCTACACTGTCTGAGCCATTTAAAGCTTTCCAAACAAATTTCCCTGCAAGGGCTTGGGCCTGTTTATGAATATTTTTACAAGCAAGACCACCCTCTTTTTTATGCCTGGTGATAGTATTCCAATTGACTAGATTATTACCATTCCAGATGAAGTTCCTAATAATTTTCTCAATCTGCTTGTAAACAGAGGCTGGAGCAACTAAAGCAGTAGAGAAATAGATATGAGAGCTGGTAAGAACTTGATTGGCAATTACAACTCGGCCTGCCAAGGATAAAGTATTTTTATAGATATGAAGCTTAGCTCTGATCTTTTCAATAATTGGGGACCAGAGACCAGAGAGGTTGGGAATCAGAGACAAAGGCATGCCAAGGAGTTTGGTAACCTCTGAAGTTTTGATAATTTTAATTCCTGCCACATATGAATTGTCACTGTCACTTATCATAACACACTTAGATAAATTTAAATCCACTCCTGATGCTGCACTGAATTGACTTAAAAGATCCATGAAGAAGGCAATGTTTTTAGGATTATTTTCAAGAAAGGAGAAGGTATCATCAGCATATTGTTGAATACAGAGAATTTCAGGGGAGTTCGGGAGTTTAAGACCAGAAATATTGCCAATATTTTGATGGTACTTAATTGCTTTAGTAAGCAATTCAGCCACCACAATAAATAGATAAGGTGCCAGTGGACAACCTTGTCTAACCCCTCTCTCCAGAGGAAAAAAGGGACTAGGAGAGCCATTGATGAGAACAGCAGAGTTAGATCTGAGATTTAAACCCATAATTAGCTGAATCATTCTATCATGGAAGCCTAGCTTTTTCATAGCAAACTCAATAAAATCCCATCTAATATTGTCAAATGCCCTTTTGAAGTCCAATTTAAGCAAAATACAGTTTTGGCTTGATATTTTATTCCAATGCAATCCTTCCATGGCAGCAATGTAATTTTCTAAAATGAATCTGTTTGGAAGAAAAACACACTGATTTCCACTAATACATTTTTGTAGATAATCCTTAATCCTTGAGGCAATGATTTTAGCACAAATCTTGTAAGTAGAATTTGTTAAGGAAATAGGCCTCCAATCTGAGAAATCAGAAGGTCTCTCAACTTTAGGAATCAGGGAAATAAAACCACTAGCAATCGAGGGATGAAGATGATTAGATTCCCAAAATCCCTTTATAAAATGCATAATGTCATTTTGCATTAAATCCCAGAACGTAAGAAAGAATTCAGGGGGAAAGCCATCTGGCCCTGGAGATTTTTCATGTTTGAAGCTTTTTAAGATAGATAAAACTTCATCAGAGCTTGGAACATTAGATAAAGAAATATCCATTTGGCAGTGATCACTTGGGATAATGGCATCAATCAAATCAGTAAAAGCCTTAGCATTGTTGACAGCAGCAGTATCCAAATTATTTTGCTTAGAGAACAGAGCAGAATATTTTGAGTAAAAGAAATTTGAGATATCTGAGGGGTTATTTAGAATATCCCCAGAGTCACTTTTGACTTCAGAGATAGAGTTTTTCATCTGCCTAGCTTTAGCAACTCTAAAAAAGAATTTGGTGCTACCAGAATCCATATCATTCGAGTATTTAACCTTGCACCTAATGGCAGCCCCTTTGGCTTCAATTTCCTCAATGGTTCTGATTTTCCTCTCAAGGTTTTCTTCTTGAAGATGTAAAATAGGATTAAGGGGATCATCAAGCAAAGCCAATCTGATATCTCTCATATGTTGGAGTAGAATTTTTTTCTCCTTGATTCTTTCAGTATTAACCTTTTT
The DNA here is from genome assembly GCA_021234155.1 of Isoetes taiwanensis. Taxonomy (NCBI): domain Eukaryota; kingdom Viridiplantae; phylum Streptophyta; class Lycopodiopsida; order Isoetales; family Isoetaceae; genus Isoetes; species Isoetes taiwanensis. The sequence continues at coordinate 6,256,065 of JAJEKV010000015.1, read as the reverse complement.
AGTCCACTCCTTTATCCAAGATTTGGAAGCCTTAAGGTTGGAGTAAAAGCTCTTCATGGACATATGATCAGAAACTCTATTTAGCTTAGAATAAAATTCTCTGAAGTCATTACAGAAAGAATTATTATGAAGCAAGCTAGAGTTAAATTTGTAAGGGATATTTCCAGATCTAGGGACAGATATTTGATGCTGAGTGGACAGGAATTGAGGTTGATGATCTGAAATAGCCACAGACTCATCACTGAAAACATAGGCATTATCCCAGAAATTTGAGCTAGAGATATTCAGATAAAATCTATCAAGAGCACAGAAAACTCTTGCATCTCCTTTTCTTTTGTTTGACCAGGTAAATTTAGCAGAAGAGGAAGGAATTTGAAGCAAAGAATTATCATCAATAAGGTTATTCCATCTTGTTTTTTCCAGTCTGGACATGTTAATCTTGTTGCCCAATTTTTGGTCCCAATTTGGAGTGTTATTAAAGTCCCCAGCAACAATCCAATCAATAATGTTTTGAGCTCTCATCCAATTATTGATTTCCATCCATAGAACTTCTCTTTCTTTAGGATTAGTTGAAGCATAGACATTTATGAGACCAAAGGGTTTATCCTTGATCATAAAAATAGTACACTGCCACATTCTACTAGGACTGTTATAGAAGAAGTCTGTGTTTAAATTACTCCAAATCATGCATATACCCCCAGAAGTACCCTCAGCCTCAATCCAAATAGAAGAACTACCAGGCAATATCCATTCCCTTAAATTAGCACATTCAAATTTTTGAAGTTTTAATTCTTGGAGAAGAATTATGTCAGCTTTGTAGGACCTTATTTGGGAAATAGCTCTCCTTCTTTTTAGAGCTCCCTTAATACCCCTTAGATTCCAAGATAGGATCTTCATGGATTAAGGTAGGTAAAAAATAAATAAGAGGAATCTATCTGCACTTGGCCTTAGCTTTCCCTTTTCTTTCCTTTTTGTTTTTACTTCTGGTGTTATTGGCAGGGGTATTAGAAATGCTTGGGATAGTTTTTTTCCTATTAGCCCTAGACTTACTGATCTGTCTCTTATCAGAAGTAGCTATAGTGGAAAAATTAAGGTAATATTCCAAATCCCAATTGTTATCTTTCTCCCTAATGCCAGAATTTTCTTTATCACTGTCACACTCATCAGACGAAATCCCTCCAGGAATAAACTCAAATAGCTTATTAACAGACATATCATTAATAGCCATTTTATTTAAATCAAAATTAGGAGAATTATTATTATTTATTGATTCGAGAACTTGCCTTTGTGAAGCCGTTGCAGGTTCAAGGATCTGCACATCAGCACACTCTGGAGTCTCTGGGACATAATCAATGCCACACTCTATATCTGTATTTATTGAATCCGAACCTTGTGAACACATCTCTTTTTCCAACTTACTTGTGTCTTGACTTGTCTGACTTGAGGGTATCTGAACCTTATTGAAGTCAATTGTAGCCAGCTGATTTACAAATTTATCAGAGATAATAGCATGATGGTCATGGCAGTTCAAGGAGTCTTCAGGGGAGGATAGGTCTATGAGATCAAGGAAATCCTTTTGAAAGGGCTTAGGAATAGGCTGAGATTTTGGTGAAGGTAAAATAGGCTGAATAGGAATTGGCTCCTCAACATCTGAATGCAGTAAATCCATTTGTTCTGCATGTGAATTAGTAAAGATAGCAAATTGATTAGAACAATGAATTACCTCATCATTTTCTTGCTTGCTTGAATCTTCAGCAGGATTTTCTATCATACTTTTTTCAGGTTCTTCATGATGTTGATAAAAGGAAACCTTTTTAGAGGTTTCTGCAATATTTCTCTTGATGTTGGTATGTTGAGATGTGCCACCAATATCCACAGTTTGCCCTTTTAAATTATTCCCTGTCACCTTCTTCTGCAAAGAATATTTTGTTCGAATTTCCTTAGTTAATGAATCTCTCGTACCTTTGGAAGGAATCCAGTTGGATAGATTCCATTTTGCATTGGAGATATGATTTTGATTTCTGTTAGCCAAAGCATTAGAATCTTTAGCAATTTGAGCTAAAGTAGACTGAAAATTCTTGGTGTTAGAATTTTCCATGCCAACTTTAGCTTTCCCTTTTGCCATGTACCTTTCTGATGCAGTCATGATTGTAGAAATATTGATATATGAACTGGAAGAATCCTTATGATTAGCAACAAATTGAGAATTTGTACCAATTTGGATTCCTTTCTCCAATCTTTTTTTTGCAATTCGTCTCGAGCTACCATTTACCTTATTCCATAAAAAAGCCTTTTCTTCTTGGTGTTTTTCTGGAATAGTCAGGCTTTGAGTAAGCAATTTAGGAATGTCAGCATTGTTCCCCTTGACATTTGAATCTGGAATTTCTTTCCCCTTATAACTCTCCTTACAGTTAGTGAACCAGAAATGCCTAAGATCACAAGCAGAGCAAATTGGAGGTAATCCATTCCACCTAAGATCCAGTGAGGTTTTTTGGCCAAAAAAGTCTGTGTAGGGAATGGAAATTGGGATGTCTTTAGAGAGGTCAATTTGGACATAAACAACAGGAGGTTTATAGGGAGCATAAATAGTAGATACATAATTTCCAATGGAGTTAAAAAGACTTCTGATCGATTCCTCATTCCAGTAAATTGGATTTAAACCAAATAAGGAAACTGAAGCTACATGGAAATTATTGAGATCAGCAATTGAAAGCCTGGGGTTCCATTTTATAAATGAGCAATGGAAATTCTCCAAAATAAGGACTCCACTATGTAACAGGAAATTTGCAGATCTTTGACAGCCACATTCAACCATAATATATGGATAATTTAGCCAGTATACAGCTTTGATTGATAGACCTTTTTGAAGGGATAACAAGAAAGACCATAATTTTTCAATGCTCATGCCAACTTTATTGACTTTAACAGCAGTATTTGAGAGGCATTTCAATTTTTCATGAACCATAGGGGATTTCAGATGAATACCGTGGACAGTGGCGAGATTTGAAGCAATGTCTGGTCTTTCTTGTTGAAGAATATTATCCCAAGCTTCGTCAGAGCGAACTTCATTTGCAGGCCTCGCGACCCCATAAGGAATATGTAGCAAAATAACAGGGGGTTCCAGGGGGATTTGATATAGATATAATTCTTGAAATCATAGACCATATCCCTAAAACAATTCAATGGGTTATTATAAAAAAAAACATAGATTTAAGATAAAAAATAGTCACATTAGCTCACTGGTTAGATTGGTTAAAGTAGTCTTATTAGGACATTGAGTTATTTTGGTAGAGGTTCGAATCCCCGTATTTCATATTCTAAAAGCTTAAGCGAAACCGTAGTCTTATTAGGACATTGAGTTATTTTGGTAGAGGTTCGAATCCCCGTATTTCATATTCTAAAAGCTTAAGCGAAACCGTATAGAGGCTCGATATACCATCAAAACCTTAGGCAAACTCGTATTCGACATCTTAAAATCATAGGCGTCCCCAATCATAATTGAGCATAATCGAAACGAGAGGTGTCCAGAGGCTCCAACATACGGGGGTGCAGGTCGGATTGATATAGATCCGACGACCATATCCTAAAACAATTCAATGGGTGGTAGTCCAGGGTGCACCTCGTTTAGAATATGTAGCATTATAACAGGGGGTTTTGTTTCTAGTTTTGTACGTTTTTTCCTATGGTTTTACTATGATTTGAAGGGCGTATTCCATGAGGTCTACTAATCAGTACAAATAGAGTGCGCACCATATTTTCCTTTGGTTCCTCTTTTTTTTCATCAAATTTCTAATGGTCTAGTTAGGTATGTAGACATCATCCCATGCAAACATCGGCCCGTTCTATTTTAGGGCAACAAAAAAGGGCTGCCGAATTCATCTGTCTCTCTGTTGGGGTCGTTGTTGGCACGATCGGCTGTTGGATGGTTGGGGAAATGTTGCAGCCGGTGACATTCTGCTTGAGGCGTTTGTTGCAACAGGAGTTTCTTCTGCAAGTTCTTTCAGGCTCTGTTATTTGCTTGTAATTCCTCTCCGACTCTGCTATTACTCTCACAATCTGTGGCAGTGGAGCAGTACACAGGAAGGCTTTGCTATCTGTAAAAGTTCCGCAGGTCCTTTGGGTGCCACCTCCAACCAGGTATGTCTCCAAAGTGTCAGAAAAAAGTAGACGGATGAGGGTAGACGGATTCATGAATGCATTGCCAAAAATGGGCAGGTAAAGAATGTCTTTCTGGCTAACCTTCTCATAGAGATGTATGGTAAATCGCGGCAAAATTGCAAGATGCACAGGCTATATTTGAAAAATTGGAGGACAAGAATGTTTATAGTTGGACAATAATGATTGGAGCATCTATGCAGTGTGGGTCTTGTAAGGCTGGAATCTATTCTTTTGAGGAAATGCAGCTACAATTGACACCAGATAAAGTTAGCTTTCTCAAAGTATGTGATGCCTGTGCTGGCCTTGGAGTCCTTGCACATAGCAGGCTGCTTCATTCCCGCATTTTGCTTAGTAGGTTTCACTCTGATTCGGTCTTGAACACTGCCCTAATGAAGATGTATGGGCACTGTAAATCTGTGCAGGATGCACACCATATATTGAATACAATTACCAATAGGGATGTGATTGCATGGACCACATTGATTAGTGTCTATACTGAAAATAATTGTTGCCGAGACGCACTACCTTTATATCAGCAAATGGAATTTATTGGCATTCCCCCTGACGACATTACTCTTATCAGTATTCTTGATGCATGCATTAGCATTCTTGCCCTAACCCAGGGCAGGCACACATGAAAGGCAAGGATATTACAGGTATGGATTGCTGAAATGTATATGTTTGACTTGGATAAATTGAAACAGACGTCACATTTTATGGTTCAGTGTTCGGATACAAGACTAAGTAATGGTTCTTGTACGATAATTCTTTGTTGTGGTATCTTTGCAACTTTTAATTGATTGTAGATGGGAAGTACAAGTTTCATGTGAAATGTTGGCTCCATAATGGTTCCAGGTTTGTGGTTTGTGTTCGGCCATGATGCCATGTTTAACAAATCTGAAATGAAGTGCGACCTTTCCTGAGATATTTGAGCTCCTTGTTTGCTGGTTTTGGCAGGCACTCATGTGGATTGCTGGCTGGAGTTCATTAGGCAAAACATGGTTCTCTGTAAGCCCACATTTGAAGGTGTAGGAAATGTGTGCAAATTTGGAAGTGCTTTGGTTCTGCCTACTCTGGCAGGGGGTTCAAATCCCCTTCATTGCATGCTGGTTTATGATAGAGCAAAATTTTGACTTGTGGCAAAAATTGTTAAGCACTTTTATTCACTGTTTTCAGAAAAATGGGTAACACTTGAATGCCATGTATATAAGAATGCATACATGCAATCATCAATTGAGTCCCTTTGCCATGGAAATAATTTGTTTGTCTTCGTGTTATTGTGTTAGTAATTAATATTTAGGTCCATAAGGTCTACCTATGTTTGCTTTAGTTAGGGCCCGAAGGGCCCAAAATTTTTTTTAACACAACTACCATTAACATTATTAAAATAAACCATTGCATTTAACACATTTAAATTAAAATCCCCCTTAAACCCCCTTTGGTTTGGGTGCATATTCACACGGGGGGTTACGTAGGGCAGCGAGAGCCCCAAAAATATATTCACAATACATGTATAAAATTAACACCATTAAGTACATTCTCTCAAACCTTATAGTATTTTGCAAACCTCAATATACAGTATACAAAAACTTGTACATGCATACCCCACAAACAAGGATCGCTATGTACGGTCCAGATCTTGGAATAAAGGGCAAATATGCCCATCCGACAGCTCTCGTTGCCCGGAGTAACCCCCCGTGTGAATATGCACCCAAACTAATATGTAGCATAATAACAGGGGGTTACTTTTAGATTTTTATACGCTTTTTCACATGGTTTTTCTATGATTTCGTTGTTGTATTCGTTGAGGTGTACTAAATTGTATTTCTAGAGTGCACCTTTTATGGGCCGTTGATTTTCGTTGGTTGGAACAATCCGAGGGTTGTTGTCTTTCTCTGCATGTGTTTGTGCATGAACACTACGCATGTGTATGCATGTGCATGTGCACATGCATGTGCATGTGTGTGCATGTGTATTGTGCATGTGCAAGTGCAAGTGCATGTGCATGTGTGCATGTGTGTGCATGTGTGCATATGCATGTGTACTTGCCCTCTTGGATTCTTATTGCCGGAGTGGATTTTACTACCACGAGATGGATTTTTTGCTCACACTTACAAAGGTATTTATTTTTTAATGTTTCTTCAGTTAGCATAATGTTTTTTTTTATGAGGTATTGGTTTCCCGATTCTACAATGTAGTCTTTGCAAAAACCCCCTTTTGTTTCCTTCCTAAGATTTGCCGATTCAAGTTTAGGCCCTCTGCTTGCTTCCAACTCTTGGATATTCCCCGGCTGCCGGATTGTTCATAGCAGCCAGCCTTTAGCTTCAATCAACAAACGGATTCTTATGCACACAACAGGCGGATTATTCCACGCCCTTTTCCATGTCACGCAGATCAGTCAAATAGTGGCCACAAGAATCCACAAGAATGCATTTATATTGTAGGTTTGGAACTTTAATCGAACCATAAGATGAATCATGCATTATCTTTAAGCTAGAGATGAGCATTCAAAATCATATGGATTGATAAACAATGGTGTCATTGTGAAAGAGAAATAGTTGTAGCGGAAGTAACAATATGTAGAATAATAACAGGGTTTTTTTTTGTGTTGCAAATTTTTTGACTTTCAGAATAATGGGATCAATCTGCTCTATCTTTATGGTAACTTTTACTTATGTTCTATTTGTTTTATTGTCATCAAATTCAAAAGCTACAGGTGATGAAAGCCTCAAATGAATTCTAGTTTTTTCCTGGTTTGAATTCTAAAATTTTTGTCACACGGGGGGGGGCGTCTCTAAGGCCCCGAAGGGGCAAAATTTTTTTTTTTGCAACACAAACCATTAACATCCAACATGTAAAAATTAAATCCCCCAACACATAACAACCATTGACATTAACAACCAACACATAACTACCATTGACATTAATTAACACAACCATTGGGTCCAACACATTTAAATTAAAATCCCCCTTAAACCCCCTTTGGTTTGGGTGCATATTCACACGGGGGGTGACGTAGGGCAGCGAGAGCCCTCATAATTGTATTTTGCACGTACGAAAACAACATCATATAGTATTCCGCTTGAAATCTTATAGTATTTTGCGAATCTTGTTATACATTATAGCAAATTTTGTACTTGCATACCCCACAAACGAGGAACTTTACGTACGGTATAGATTAAGGAATAAGGGGTGAATATGCCTATCCAACAGCTCTCGTTGCCCGGAGTCACCCCCCGTGTGAATATGAGGAACACCTGTAGCAGGATTGATCTGAGGCCGGTTGCCAGTAGCACTCGGATCCTTGGAAAGGTTATCCCAAATTGGAGTCTTATCTGATAATGGAGTCATGTTGCTATTTTGGAGCAGAGAAAAATCCTTAAAATTCCCAAACGGAATGAAATTTGATGGATCAGCTGCGATGTTATGAAGATATGTGAGGAGAGCACCTTGATCCTCTTTCTTGAGCGCGGAAAAGCAGTGTAGGAAAGGTAGAGTAGAGGAATTTAGGTTTTGGAAAGTATTTAGAGCCATGATTACTTCAGGCGAATTCAACAAAGGGGAAATTAAGCGAGGGAAAAACAGGGGTAGACTAAATAGGAGAAAATAGGTGGTTAAATGGTAGTAGAGGATCGAATTGGACGAAAAGGGTGGAATAAATTACCTACAAAAGCTAAGCTATAGAAATTAGTCATGTCTGGAGCACTAAAACCTGAGCAAAATCAGCAAGGAGAGTATAATTTGACAACAATTTTATCTTCCGACCAGTCACAGTGAATTCTGAAGATGGCAGTAGCTTGAATTCTTTTGCTTCCAACAAATTCTTCTAACCAGGAGTCAATGATCTCAGTCTCAAATTCCACACAGCTTGGTACAAAACTGTATTCAGTTCTAAAATGCTATCCCTCTACAGGGATAGCCTCTTCAATTGCTTGAATTTCCTTCAGATCCAACACCAATTTTGTAGTTCAGGGGTAGTTTCTATCAAGAAACGAGTTTGAACAGAAAAGGGCGGAAAAAGACAAAAAGACCAAGAAAGATGGCGCTCCCATTATCTCAGAAGCCGCATCAGCTCGAACTCACTTTTGAATCTTCACTCGATTCTTTATGGCCATGGAGAATTTCATGACCAATAGATTTACTGATATGTTGTGGTGATTGCCCAAACCTCATTGAATTCAGCAGTTTTTACGCCAGGTCAGAACTGCATTCTTCAAACTTTCTAGCATAAAGGGGTCCAAACGTTTCTAAAATTGAAAGTAATAGATGTTTTATGATAAAACATGTTGATTTGCATGTTTTCATGTTTCGTTGCTATTAGATGGCATTATATGAAGTCGTCAAACTATTTTTAGCTCAAAAAAGCTGTTTGAGGTTGTGAATTGTTTCTCATTTACTATAACAAGTTTTGACGTAAGACTTGCGGCGATAAGTTGTCAACTCTAAGAGCTATAGTCCAATAATTTTTTGAAATGTCTATAAGTCATGTTGATCTCAATTTTCACTAAAGAAGATTCGATACAAAATCCAGGACAAAAATAGAACTAACGTGGTTTAACTAAACTCATATATAAGCTTTCTAAGGGCAATAAATGATGCACTCCATTCTTTTATGAACTTAAATATGGTGAATAACCATGTATTCTTTACATTTAGAAGTGGTTGCCACTACACAAAATTAGAGTTTAGCTAAGGTAATAATACAAAAAACTCATCTTTTATGGTAGGCAATATTTTTTATGAATGTCACCCTTCCTTGGCAACATAGATCTTGAATTTCATGTTAAAGTAACATATTATGTACAAGATTTGATTTAAAATAGACATGGACCATTTCTGGTTTGTACTTAGGCTTGCCATATTTTAAAGCAAGATAGCATTCTTTTTCAACTCATGATTGACGAAACATGTGATAGAAGTTTAAAATATAGTTTGTATCGTCTTAGTGCAAAACACACGATGAAATCTTCTTATTTTTTACTATCATAAACTTAGTACACGTGTTTGCTGCTTAAGAGTTCCTACTTTAGATATAATAATAGTAACTTTAGCTTGTCTTTCATGATAGACTATAATTTTTATGGGTTTAAGCTTCATTGGCAACATAGATCTCCAATTTGATGTTAAAAATAGCATACTACTATATGTAAGATTTGAATATAAATGGGCATGGACCATTATGGTCCACAATTAATGAATTGGGTATAGAATTAAATCTCTCTAATTATGATTACCAATTTTATTTATTGTTCATTTGTCACTTATACAATGATATGACGATTTTCTACCTTCTCTAACATAATTTTTGGAAGGGTGAGTGGAGATTCATATAGGTTCGGTTTGCTTGTGCTTCAACTTTACCATTAAATAATGCAATTCTAGCAACCAACTAATTAAGATGAGGATCTTCTGGCTTCTTGAATGATCATAAGCCATGTGGACCAGCAATGGAAGGAAGGAAGGAAGGAAGGAAGGAAGAAAATTTTAACGTCCACGGAACCCAATCGGGTTATGGGAAACAGACATAGCAGTCTATCTTTATTTTTCATAGTTCTAGCTTTTTATATCTGTTTTTCATTCTTTTGCATTGCTTCCACAACTTGAGAAGATAAAAAATACAAGTTTTGAGTTCACCATTCAATCCATAGGTTTATGAAATCCATGGAACGCGTACTCTAACAGATAACTTGGAATGAACATTAGAAAGTTTATGCTAAACCTCAAGATCAGGAGCATTAATTATTTTTAATGAATAGAGTAGCTCATGAGGTGCTTATATCCCGCAATTGAAACTGAAATTGATTGACATGAGGGAGTTCTTAATTTTAAAAAGAAGGTGGACCGGTAATGGTCTCAGGTAATACGAATTTTTCTTGATTTCTTGAAAACAAACGCTATGCTTTTTTTACGTGTTTGTTTTTGGGGTGATTCCATATCGTGGTAACCTTTCATAATGTGATTTTTTTGCGGATGACTTTGAATCATTTTACTCCTATATAGACATAAGTTATCATTCACTTGTAATTGAAAAAATAAAAGAAAATCAAAACCTCATCATCAAGGCTAATGGACATTTTTCTTAGATAAAGCAAGTTGTCTAATACTTATATTCAAAATTTTGGGTCAAAATTCATTTTCCTACAAAAGTTAGAGATTTGATTTGGGAACAACTTTCTGGAAACCAGTATTGGTTCACAGAAGACAAGCAGCAGTTTTGACCCTGTCATGTGCAAACAACCCTATCTCCCTTCTCAGACCTCGGATTGAGGTGCAGTTTTTTGTGTCTTACTCTCTAACTCATGTAGAAAAATACAAAAATAATGAAAAAATTTATAAAAATTGTCTTACCGAGACAGTTTTACTTTATCTAAACATGTAGCGAAACAGACTTGACCCCCTTGGGTTTACCTAAGTGTAACTCTCATGAATGGGGACCAATAGATTTTTAGGTATTTTTCCCATGCAACATGACTGCCATATATTAACATATAAGAAGGGTTTGACTGATTATTGAACCCCTGATTTTATGTGAATTTTAACGTGAACTGGTACATCATGTGACGACTCTAGTGTTAGTATTCAATGCACCTTGTGATCAAAACCAATGATCTAATGCCTTTGCAATAGAAAACCAACTTAATATCCAATTATGAACTCAAGGCATATAAATTCAATATGCCACTATAAACCTTAGCCAACACGAATTTAAAAATTTCAATGGTTATAAGCACGAAAAATGACAAGTCCCCTTCGACCGAAAAGGCTTTCGGATTGTCTGCTCTCCAGATCAATCTGCTGCCGGCTCGAACATTCATTCAGCTTCCTTCCTCATATATATACTGCTATACCTGACGGTTAGCAGTGGATCACGGATTTCGGTGCCGGATCGGTCGCTTTTCTTTAGCAATTTCCAGGGATATATCCCACATGCACAAGGGTAATAAACAGCTCGGCGAACCATTGAACAAAATTAAAAATGTAAACTAGCAATAGGTCATATTTTCTATATCTTTAAACAACTTGGGAACCATTAGGAAATCTTAGGAAGTCTTCAACCTAATAGTATCATGTCTGTGATCTTCAGTTGAGCTCATCTGCAGGTGATCCCTAATCATATATGATAACCAATGTCAAATCCCAACATTCCTCCTTTATCATATATGAATGTAACAGAACCAATTAAGTTGCAGCCCAAACATTTAGGCTATCCCTGAACTTAGTGAACTTACTTTCAGTTAGAGCCTTGGTGAGTACATCAGCTATTTGATCTGCAGTGCATATATATTCCATCTGAATGCAATTCTTGCTGGCTAGTTCCCTGATGAAGTGCATTGACAACTCTATATGTTTGGTCCTTTCGTGATCAACAAGGTTCTTCACAATTGCCATGCGACTTTGGTCACGATCAGGGATCTTAGTTGCCTCATTTTGAACACATCCAAGTTCTTCCAGCAGCCTTCTGAGCCACACTACTTCCTTAGATGCTAGAGAGGCAGCAGAATATTCTGCCTCAGCAAAGGACATTGCAGTTGCATTTTGTTTTTTTGTTCTCCATGATATAGGCCCTCCTGCTAGAAAGATAACATAACCAGATGTTGATTTTCTCGTGCTTAGATCCCCTGCCCAGTCAGCATCACTGTATGCTTCCATTTTCAGATTTGAATTTTCAAATTTAATTTCATAATCTCTAGTACCCTTTAGATATCTGAGAATTCTTTTTCCTGCTGTCCAATGAGCCTTGCTAGGATTGTGACATCTCCTGCTTAAAATGTTGACAGCATATGCTATATCTGGTCTGGTGTTGTTGGACAGATATAAAAGACAACCAATGAGTGCCCTATATGGTATGTCTTCCATTTCCTTAATTTCAGCTTCATCCATGTTTATGTCTGCTGTCAACTTGTGACCAGGTACCATAGGTGTTTTTGCAATATTAGCTTCAGCCAGGTTAAACCTAATCAACATATTATCAATATGTTTGCTTTGTTTTAGGCAGAGCTCCTGTTTATCCCTGTTTCTTACTACTTCAATTCCTAGGAATTTCTGCAATTCTCCAAGGTCAGTCATATGGAAGCGTTTCTTTAGCATGCTTTTGCAATGATTTAGCACTTCAATACAATTTGCACCCATGATGCAATCATCCACGTAGAGAGCTATGATGTAGAATTTTGAATCCTCCCTGTACATGTACATGTTTCCATCATTCTTAAGTTTTTCAAACTTTTGTTCCCTGAGAAAATTGTCCATACAGAAATACCACTCTCTTGGTGCTTGTTTTAATCCATACACAGCTCGTTTCAATTTCCATATCTTGTTTTCTTCAATTTCAATTCCATCTGGAGGTCTCATGTAAATGTCTTCTTCTAGTTTTGCTTTTAAGAATGCAGTTTTAACATCCATGTGATATAGTTCTAAGTTCCATGCTGTCCCCAAAGCTAATAACAGTCTTACACTTGTTAGTTTCACTATTGGGGAGTAAGTCTCATCATTTCCTCTGTGTGAACCCTTTTGCTACTAATCTGGCCTTGAATTTTTGACTGCCATCAGCATATGTTTTAATTTTGAAGATCCACTTGCTTCCTATAGCTGTTTTCCCATCTGGTAGATCTTCTATTTCATAAGTTTCAGTGGTTTTAAAAGAGTTTAGTTCCTCCTCCATAGCAACCAGCCATTTATTTTTTTCTGCAGAGGTCAACACATCATCATATGTTTGAGGAATTTTATTGTCTTCAAGTATGGCCATAACCTGCTCTAGTTCTTCCTCAATATCTTCTGTTTCAGGAATTTTGTCCAGCCTTTTGCTTTTTCCTGCATTATCTCTACCATAATTTCTTGTGTCAATCCCAGCTTCCTCTAGTAGTCTCTCTACTTGAGTTTTTCTTCTTTTAAGTGTGATGTGTCCAGTGTTGCCAACTTCAGGGTCATTGTTTTCAGTCATTTCATTCTCAATCTGCATTTGGTGATCATTCTTTTCTTCCTCATCTGACTCATAACCTGCTGATTGTGAGGCTTTGTCATAACCCACTAGGTATCCAATTTGAGCTTTGTCATCTAGTTTCTTTCTTAGTTCAATAGGAACATGAACATACACTAGGCAACCATAAGTTTTAAACATGCTATAGTCTATTTTCTCCTTGGTATTTGACCATAAGAATTCAGGTATGTTACCTTTGATGCTCGATGCTGGAAGTTTGTTTTGAATAAGTATGGCTGCTTTGAGAGCTTCTTCCCAAAGGTAATTTGGCAGGCCAGAATACTTGATCATCGATCTAACTGCATCCATAATGGTTCGATTTTTTCGTTCAGCAACTCCATTTTGTTGTGGACTGTACCTGCATGTCATTTGCCTTTTGATTCCATTAGCAACACAATATAATTTGAATTTGGTTGATAGGTATTCCCCTCCTCTATCAGACCTTATGCATTTCACCTTTTTTCTGTTTCTCTCTCAACTTCACTAACATATTGTTTGAAGGCAATAAGCGCTTGGGATTTTTTCTCAAGGCAATATACTTTGCAGTATCTGCTAAAGTCGTCTATGAAAGATATAAAATATCTTTTGTTTGTCCTTCTCCTGATATTCATTGGACCACAAAGGTCAGTGTGAATCAAATCCAAGAGTTCCTTTGATCTCCCTTTCCTTTTTTGAAATGGCAGCCTATTAAGTTTTCCCAACACACAACCTTCACAAACAAACTTCTCTGGATTTATTTCTTTGCATTCAAGCCACCCTTTTTTTGCCATGAAATTGATGTTGCTACAATTAGTGTGTGCTAGCCTGTTATGCCACATTTCAATTTCTGAAGCATGTACATCATTAATACTGTCACATTGTACATTATCCATTTGGAACAAATTCCCAACACGTCTTGCATAAAACTTTAATTCATTATCACGAAAAATGCTACAAGCTTTTGAATCAAAAGTGATTCTATAGCCAAGATCCACTAATTGACTGACTGATATGAGATTTTTTATAATGGTTGGAACACATAATACATTTTCAATGTCTACTACTTGTCCTTGCAAATCTGTCAATTGCAGTAATCCTTTCCCTTCAATTCTTTGGAGTTCTCCATTCCCAACTTGAATGTTTTTTGTATGAGTGCCTCCAAGATTCCTGAGAAGATCAGTAGATTGCACTACTGATCTTTCAGCTCCACTATCAACTACAAGTACATCAGACTTGTGATTAGTTTCTTTCTTGTCAAGTATTGCAAAAGCAAATTTTACCTCATCTTCATCCTCCTCTGATTCTTCCTTTTTAGGTTCTTTGGTCACATATGTACCAGCAGGCTTCTTTCCTCCTCGTCCTTTGTAATTTGATTTTCCTCCTTTGTTTGAACTTCCAGACCCCCTGGTTTTGTTATAATCTTTTGGGGTTGGGCATTTGGCAGCCACGTGTCCCTTTCCTCCACATGTATAGCAGTTAAATTCTTTATTTAATTTGGGGCAGTTGTTTTTGAAGTGGCCTGATTCATTGCAGTGAAAGCACACTCCCTTTTCCCCTCTTCTTTTGCCAGCAAATAAAATTTCAGAGGCTTCATTGTCTTCCCCTCTTTGCATTTTCTTTTGCTCACTTTCTGTCCTTAGAATATTTTCTGCCTCTTCTCTGGTTTTGGCCATGTTTCTAATAAACATGGCCAGCTGCTCATTCTCCCCTATAGCTCTAGCTATTGCAAGCACTTGGTACCTTTCAGTTAGGCTAACTCCAGCTCCACTAAGGTCAGCCACAATGTTATCAAAGGTGTCAAAGAATTCTGAAACTTCTTTGTCTTCTCTCAACTTAAGATTTCTCAACTCATTTTCCAAAAGATCTATTTGGGATGAGCTTTTCTCTTCATAATGTTTTAGCAGAAAAATCCACATCTCTCTAGGACTCATATTTCTTAGTTTGAGTCTAATGGTTGGACTAACCTTGCATGTGATGATCCCTTGAGCCTCCTTTGTTACGGCATAGATAGATCTTCTGCTCCCCTGCTCCAAGATGCGAGATGTCCCTCCGTAGAAGAAGTCTTTGAGTTTCCGGCACCCGCGGCAGACCAAAGATAAGATTGAGTTGTACCTCCTCCAGTAGCAGACCTTACAGGTGTACTACTTCCTCCACCTGTGCTACTTCCTGCACCAGCTTGAGCATAGGCTCCTCCATTTGGATCAACAAGATCCCATAATTCTTCTACCTCTAGGATGTGTTTGATTGCATCCTTCCACACTTGGAATCCAGGTCCCCCTGTGTAGACATCTACTGTTCCAAGCAAATTTGCACCAAATCGGCTGGCCATTTTTTCCTGCTCTGATACCAATTGTTAGTATTCAATGCACCTTGTGATCAAAACCAATGATCTAATGCCTTTGCAATAGAAAACCAACTTAATATCCAATTATGAACTCAAGGCTTATAAATTCAATATGCCACTATAAACCTTAGCCAACACGAATTTAAAAATTTCAATGGTTATAAGCACGAAAAATGACAAGTCCCCTTCGACCGAAAAGGCTTTCGGATTGTCTGCTCTCCAGATCAATCTGCTTCCGGCTCGAACATTCATTCAGCTTCCTTCCTCATATATATACTGCTATACCTAACGGTTAGCAGTGGATCACGGATTTCGGTGCCGGATCGGTCGCTTTTCTTTAGCAATTTCCAGGGATATATCCCACATGCATAAGGGTAATAAACAGCTCGGCGAACCATTGAACAAAATTAAAAATGTAAACTAGGAATATGTCATATTTTCTATACCTTTAAACAACTTGGGAACTATTAGGAAATCTTAGGAAGTCTTCAACCTAATAGTATCATGTCTGTGATCTTCAGTTGAGCTCATCTGCAGGTGATCCCTAATCATATATGATAACCAATGTCAAATCCCAACATCTAGTGTTAAGGATCCAATCCCATAAGCCATTAATTTTTGGACATGTAAAAATATGCTGGACACTTTCACTAGTGTTGCAGTCAAGTGGACATAGCTGAGAAATAATTTGGTCAGAGCTAGAGTAAATCCTGTGAAGAAGATCCAGGCATGGAATGCTTTTGTTAGCAAGTAGCCAAGTGAAAAAGGCAGCTTCTGGTGGGCAATAAGATTTCCAAATATTTTTAAAAAGGGCAGACTCAAGATCAGAGTTTATATGCCATTATCTACTAGCTTTAGACTGATGAGAATCCCGAGTAAGTTAAGCATAAATATTGGAGCCTTTATAAGTTTTTTTTTTTATCTCTGCAAGACCATGGAATATTGCACATTAAATTTGAGTCAAGATTTATAGCTCTCACAGTCCTCATTATATGATCAAAAAGAATTCTATCAGAGGTTGTGCCCCCAATTTTAGATTTGAGTCTAGTCTAAGATATCCATCTGTTATCATGCCATAAATCACCTAAGGATAAAATATCCTTTTCCATCCATTTTCTATAAATTCTGGGATGTTTCAATGCTAAAGGCTTTGAATCTTGAGCAGCTAAGTTGGGATTCCAGAAAATGCTGCTATTGTGACAGGAATTTTGAGTTTGATCATGAGAGTAAGCTTTTGAGACTTTGTTCCAGGCTAGAATAGGCAGAGTGAGGCAAATGATGATTAACAGAAGGATGCCCTTTGAACTTGTTGTTTTGAAGCCAATAATTGATGAATAAAGTAGCAGGACTGCCATGATTATACAATGATTTCCAAACATATTTGCCTGCTAATGCATAACCCTGAAGAAGTAAATTCTTGCAACCTAGCCCCCTTTATCTTTTCTTTGAGTAACATAACTTTAATTGACCATGTGGTTTTTACCCCAAATATAATTCCTAACAATTCTCACAATCTGCTGATAAATACATTTAGGGGCCAAAACAGCTGAAGAGAAATAAATATGGGAACTAGAGAGGACAGAGTTAGCAAGGCCAGTTTTGTGTCCTTTGCGAGTCCCTTCCCAGAATAAATGGCAGAATTAGCTCCTAAAAAGAGCCTCATTTTGCTAGAAAAATATGGTCTCAATATGCAAAACATGGACATGCCAGAATTAAGTGTGCATCTTGTGGATGGAGATTCAGGATCAGATAAAGAAACAGAGAAAAGGTTGCCTGGCAGTGCAAAATTGCAGATATTCAACTCAATTAGATCAGAATAAGGATGTTGTCCCTCTAACCTTGGAGGGGACTATTAATGATTTGGAAAACAATGGAGTGCAGTTGCATAATAAAGATGCGCAACAAGACATAATATAGCTACAAGATGGAAATGGCCACATTTACCAGAATCTAAATAGTGGGAACTCGATCTCAAGGACACCTCCCTTCAATCCAGGCAAGATCTTAACATTTTATCTAATTTAGCGAATTCTAATAATAATAATGGTCATGATTGTTGTTCCTCTAAATTCTGGTTATGTTCTCATAACACTGCTTAATGAGCCTGATAAGGAAAATCTAAATAGTAGGGCAAATCAAATATAGAAAGATATCTGCCTTGATTTCCCCCCAATTTAGAAACACATAAAAACTCTGGGAAGCACAGATCCAAGCCTAAATCAAGTAAAATTAAAGTTGTTTCTAGAGTTGTTGGAAACCGAACTGCCAATACTAGATACAGATCTAAGAGAAATACCTGACGCCAGTCCTAATCTTCGAGCT
This sequence comes from Isoetes taiwanensis, assembly GCA_021234155.1. Lineage (NCBI taxonomy): Eukaryota > Viridiplantae > Streptophyta > Lycopodiopsida > Isoetales > Isoetaceae > Isoetes > Isoetes taiwanensis. Next base: position 6,238,288 of record JAJEKV010000015.1, on the reverse strand, counting down.
TTCCCTTCTTTCTATCCCTTGGACATGAGGATTCTATCATATAGTTTAAGGGGTATTATAGACATCACAGTTGCGTGCATGAGTATGGGCGTCCTTGAAGAGCGTGGGCTAGAAATAACCAACTAGAAGAATTTTGCATGTCGTGGTATCACCACTAAAATGTCCTCCACTAAGACCTTCGTGGCTTGGCGAACAATCTCTGGGACTTCATGAGGAAGAACACATCGACGCAAAACCATGTCCTTCCCACACTTATAGAGATGTCCCGCGACCATGGTATAGTCACGGACTTTACAAAGAAACTGTTGACGACGTGACCGGAGCTTCTCAGGAGAGAGCGTGGGGTCTTCTTACGGTAATGCACCAGAGAGCAGATATTGCTGATGGTCGTGAAACCAATGGGGCGTGGCCGTGACCAAGAAGAGTTGTGCAGTAGGAAAAGCATCCGAAAACACCCGTGGTTGGGTCATCCATTTGAATGCATGAAAGGTAATCAGGCATGACATGTGACTTACCAGCCTTATGAATGATTTCAAAGGGAGCAAACTCCTGAAGGAGTAGTACCCAATGGGCAATGCATCCCGTGGGCGTGGTTTTGTTGATCAGATAAAGGAGGGCTTGATGGTCAACAAAAACTTGATTTTACTACCCAACAAATAAGGACAGAACCTTTGAACACAGAAGATGAGTCCAAGCGCTTCACATTCCGTGGTAGAATAATTCTTCCCAGCGGGATTAAGTCTTCTGCTGGCATAGCAAATAGGCTTGTCAGTGTGAGAATCGTATTCTTGAGAAAGAACAACACCTATGGCAAAGGCAGAGACATCGACATGAACATGAAAAGATTTGTCCCATTGAGGTGAACAAGAAGGAGCTTGAGTGACCAGAACCTTCAAATTCTGAAACGCTGCATCCACCTGGGCATTCCAAGCCCAAGAGGATTCATCACCTGTGAGTTTATGAATGGGATCCGCAATGGCAGTGAGCCCTGAAATGAAGGTGGCATAATAATTTACCTTGCCCAAGAATGAGCGTGTCTCCTTGATGTTGGAAGGTGCTTGAGCTTTGAGCACACAACTGATTTTTGCAGGGTCCATAGTGATGCCATCTTTGCTCACCATGTGGCCAAGAAGGGCACCTGAAGTGACAAAAAAAGTGAACTTTTCTGGATTTAAACTGATACCAGATTCATCACATTTTTGAAAAATGAGCTCCAATTTGTCGAGATGGTCATCCACGGAGCTATAAACAGAAAAATCGTCTTAAAAAACTTGCAGAAAGGCATTATCTTTCATGTAATCGTGAAAAACAGAGAGCATAATGCGCTGAAAAGTAGAGGGAAAGTTGGATAATCCAAAAGGCACCACTTTGTAGGAAAAAGTGCCCCATGGCGTGGTGAATGTAGTTTTCAATTGATCCTCATCCTTGATCGAGGTTTGATTGTAGCCCGAGAAGCCATCCATAAAGAAGTACATCTCATGGCCTGCTACTTCTTCAAGAACTTGATCTATGAATGATAGCAGAAAATGATCATTGATTAACTTTTCGATAATCCACGCAAATACGTATTTTACCATTATACTTGAGAGCAATTACAATTGGGCTCACCCACTCGGAATGTTTGACCTCGTAAATCAAGCCAGCAGCCAGCAGCTTATCTATTTCTGCTTTTACACGGTCACGATAATTGGGGTTGAGCCTGTACTGTCGTTGCTAGATTGGGCGTGCATCTGGTTTGGTGGAATTGGTGAGTTCCCCCAACTCTTTTTTGATACCTCTTAAATCTTTGTAGCTCCACGCAAGGATATGTTTGAACTTCTTGAAGAGGCTCAGAGCACGAGCTTTATAAGTTTTAGGGAAACTAGCAGCCAATCGGATGGGTTAGTTGTCTCCTAGATCAATGACTTCAACTTCCGGAGTTTGAATATGCGGGATGACTTCTGTGTCCGTGATGCTATGAGCAGGAGGTTGAAATACCACTGGAGGTTCAACGCTCTGAGTAGTGAAAAAAAGAGGTTGCTGAGAGTCGTCGATTAATGATTGCTTCATGATGGCAGCGACATCAAGAATATCTTGAGAAGTGGCTTCTTCAGGGAAAATGTCGACACGCTGGATCTGATTGCAAGGTGCAAGATAAGGATCCAGCAAGGTGGCCACAGCGTGGTCTTGATCAAGACTCATATCGCCCCAAGAATCAACATACTCAGAAGTGTCGTCCGTAATGACGAGTTGATTAGTAGCCCAGTAATAAATGCTTTTAGCTTGGCGGAGAAAAGATCGTCCAACCAGCATTTCATAATCACCCGGACCTTCATCAGCTTTCCAAACGCCAAATTCCAAGGGGAATTTGAGATCACCAATACTGATATGGAGAAGAGGAGTGACGCCTTGAGGGCGCGTGACGTGGCCATTGGCGAGCTTAATGTCATGAGGGGCACGATAAAGTTGAGTGATGCCCAGTTGTCTCCGAAGTTTGTCCGTGATGAGTTTGACAATGCTACTGCCATCAATCTGCACATTATTGATATGTTGATTTCCAACAGTAGCGTGTACCGTGGGAATAGAAGTGGCTACTGCTCCGACCAGAATGGTGGGTAGGGGCAACTGTTTCTTGAGTGCAGGACACAGCTTGAGAATGGTAGCAAGACCGAGTGGAATTTTAATGTTTGCAAGCTCCTCTTCCAGAGTTCCAAAGGAACATGAGAAAAAGAATCAGTAAAGATCCAACGGTGCAGGAGCCTGAGAAATTGACGTAGAGACTTCCTTGAGGAGTTCAACTTCAGCAGTTATGTTCGGATAATGTTGAGTGTGTGGGTTTTTTTTTATGTCGAAGGCACTTCCTAACGGTGTTGTGCGCGCGTGGTGGCATGAACATTAGCAAGCGTGCGTCCTTCAGCAGCCTGCATAAGTTTGAGAATACTCTGGCGCACTTTAGGCATTACATGAAGCATAAGCTTGTCAAGATCAGGGGCAAAATGGACCGCCTTGTGTGCCTCATGAGGAATAGTGTCCACGGCAAACACAGGTTGTGTATTGTGGGGAATGATCGTCAAGGGGCATGAGCCCCGGGTTTGGCGTAAGACCAGACCAACCCAATTTGATTGTTGAACTAGAGGATTAAGGGCTTGATATATTTCTTCTTGAGCCTGTTGATCTAGAGCTGTGGAGGGAGCTGCTTGTTGAGGTCGCTATTGTTGAGGTGGCCGAGGTGGTTTCTTTTAAACCGGTCGAGGGCCCTGTTTTCCATTGGCGACCCACAATTGATAAGCAGTGAGACGAATCGAAGCAGTTTGACTGGTGCCCGGGAGCTGAATCTGGACCTGAGGAAGTTGAGGGCATGCCGTGGTGGTGTGACCCCATTCTTGACAATGATAGCACTGAGCTTTGGAAGGATCAAAGGGGGTGCGTGAAGGTTAACCCCTAGATTGCTGAGGTTGCTGAGATTATTGATATTGTTGTTGCTGATATTGCTGATGTTGTGGATATTGTTGAGGCGTGGTTTGAACCTGAAAGACCATTTTTTGCCTGAAGGGTGTAGGATGAGCACGAGTACATTCTTCAGTAGAGTGATTACACATATTGCAGCGCTTGCAGTGAGGAGGACCATTGGTAGAATTACATTCGTTGGCGAGGTGGCCTTGATACTTGTAGATATGACACCTAATTTGACTGCGTTGAAGAGGAGCAGACTGAGGAGGTTGTACAGTATTTTGAGAAACCATGACGGGAGGAGGGAAGCTCCGTGAGGGGAACGCCACGGGAAGACACATTGATGGAATGGTTAACCAATTCAATGGCTTGATCCAATGTCTTGGGGCGCAAATACTCGGTCATAAGACGAATAGCAGGAGGAAGACCTTGCAAAAACCAAACCAAAATTTGGCTCTGCATGGGATACTCTTTAAGCTTACTCACAAGAATATGGAGAGGATCCGTAAAGTCACAGGCAGATTCCGTAGGTTGTTGTTGGAGATCGTTAAGCCGCTTCAGGAGTTGTTGATCATCATCCATAGTGCCATATCAAGGGGCTTTCCTTTGGTATTTTCAAAGATCGGATATGTGAGCTTGAGATTGTGAACAGGTGATGGGACATGCATTTGTGTATAGAGTGGTGGAGCATAAGTAGGAACACATCCTTGAGGCACAGCCATAGACTAAGAACAAGGTGGTGGCATGGGAACCGTGAAACCAGGAGTTCCGGAGAGAGGGGCATCAGCGGGCAAGGTGCCATGGGTGCCATCCTCATTTAGTTTGAGATCGGTAATGTTGTAAATTGGAACAGAAGGAGGGTGAAGACTGGAATTCATGAACATGAGGAGGGCCAAAAGAGACTTGAGGATAGCGCATACCATGCTGAGGGAAGATGGCTGTGAAGGTAAAGGAGTATGGCCAGAAGGAATGTGAATGTAAGTGTTGTCTGGAGTTTGAAAATGATGAGGAGTGGGATGCACTGGGGTATGATATGGCAACTGTGGTTGAGAACAGTGTTTATAGGTAGGTGAGACCTCGGCCTAGAACTAACACGAGGGATAGGTGGTGCCTACTGAGCACGTGAGCGGACACGGCCTCCTTCAATGTCATAGTCAGGATCATACATTTCATGAGCAACGTCCCGACGCTGATGACATTCCAATCGAGCCGCGGTTTGGCTGAGGAGTTCCTCTGGACTTCCTAAGGCGGGAGATATCCTGCCTATAAAGTGTGCATGTATGGCTAAAGTTTTGCCCAACGGATGTGTGGTGAGTTGGTATAGGCCTAATAATGCCAAAATAAATGTGCACTTGGTTGGGGGTTCAAACCTGGCCAGTGTATGTTTATATTTGGGAGTTGGTTACTGGGGTTATACGGCCATGATCCCCGACGTGGTAGAACTTGTGCCTATACGTGTCCTCCACTTTGGTTGCCTTGACCGGCAGTAGGATATTTCTAGCTAGTCTATACAAGATGATATTCTAGTGACAAGACTAGTCTAGCTGGACCAAAAATACAAAAATACAAAAATTTCCGTGACTTCCTAAGGCGGGAGATATCCTGCCTACAAAGTGTACATGTATGGCTAAAGTTTTGTCCAACGGATGTGTGGTGAGTTGGTATAGGCCTAGTAATGCCAAAATAAATGTGCACTTGGTCGGGGTTCAAACCTGGCCAGTGTATGTTTATATTTGGGAGTTGGTTACTGGGGTTATACGGCCATGATCCCCGACGTGGTAGAACTTGTGCTTATACATGTCCTCCACTTTGGTTGCCTTGACCGTGCAGAGGATATTTCTAGCTAGTCCAGCACAAGATGATATTCTAGTGACAAGACTAGTCTAGCCGGACCAAAAATACAAAAATTTCTCATGACTTCCTAAGGCGGAGATATCCCCGCCTACAAAGTGTGCATGTATGGCTAAAGTTTTGTCCAACGGATGTGTGGTGAGTTGGTATAGGCCTAGTAATGCCAAAATAAATGTGCACTTGGTCGGGGGTTCAAACCTGGCCAGTGTATGTTTATATTTGGGAGTTGGTTACTGGGGTTATACGGCCATGATCCCCGACGTGGTAGAACTTGTGCCTATACGTGTCCTCCACTTTGGTTGCCTTGACCGGCAGTAGGATATTTCTAGCTAGTCTGTACAAGATGATAGATGATATTCTAGTGACAAGACTAGTCTAGCTGGACCAAAAATACAAAAATACAAAAATTTCTGTGACTTCCTAAGGCGGGAGATATCCTGCCTACAAAGTGTGCATGTATGGCTAAAGTTTTGCCCAACGGATGTGTGGTGAGTCGGTATAGGCCTAGTAATGCCAAAATAAATGTGCACTTGGTCGGGGGTTCAAACCTGGCCAGTGTATGTTTATATTTGGGAGTTGGTTAATACCTACCATGATCCCCGGCGTAGAACTTGTCCTGTTTACCTATTATATAGGGGTTGGTTATTGCGTGCAAGGGTCAAAACCCCTTGTATACTATAGAAATCTTCCAAAACCCCCATTTCAGCCACATATTGAACCGTAATCACCTAAAAAAGCCCCCTGGGTGTCATGTATGGTTCAAGTCCAAAATAAACCCTTTTGGGTCACTCACATGAATTGTACGGCTATAACTATGTGAACCCCCCTTGGAACTTGTGCCTATACGTGTCTTCCACTTTGTTGCCTTGACCGGCAGTAGGATATTTCTAGCTAGTCTGTACAAGATGATATTCTAGTGACAAGACTAGTCTAGCTGGACCAAAAATACAAAAATACAAAAATTTCCGTGACTTCCTAAGGCGGGAGATATCTAGCTGGACCAAAAATACAAAAATACAAAAATTTCCGTGACTTCCTAAGGCGGGAGATATCCTGCCTACAAAGTGTGCATGTATGGCTAAAGTTTTGCCCAACGGATGTGTGGTGAGTTGGTATAGGCCTAGTAATGCCAAAATAAATGTGCACTTGGTCCAACACATTTAAATTAAAATCCCGTCAAATGCTATAAAGGCAACGGAACAAAAAGTGGCAGAGAAAAGGGACAACTCCGGAATGCTAAAAGCGAAGAAGAAAAGAACGGGTAGAACAAATCCGATCACAAAATCGAACCAGAGGGAAGAAGATCTATGCTTGATGATCAGAATCAGACTAATAAGAGCGACTTACAAAAGGAAGCGACTTAGGGCATCAAAACAATGTCATACTAACCCGCATCTACCACGCCATCAATATACATGCTGCAAAAGGGAGATTCTTGCATCTCTTTGGTTTTATTTTCCTGTCCTTATATAATTTACCCTGAAATCAATGCATAGGCATTCTATGTAAATAGTTCTAACTTTTAGCGCACACATTTATTTTCATATAAATATTATAGACTATATTAGAGAAAATATCCTAGATTGCATTGCAAATAGTTATTCATCCACTCCGCTAATATATGGAATTATTTGGGAACAAAGCCATGCTTTTCCATGCTCCAAAAGATGATCTCCACGAACATAAGCTCACATAATCGAAAATTAAATGTAGCATTATTCTGTAGACACCATGTTGTGCCATTCAAATGATTTTTTCAATGAAAAAATTATAAAGGAATAAAAAACAATGATTCATAATACCTATAATCTAAACCTCAAGGCTAAGAAAAAGCACTTGCATGTGGGGATTGATGTAGCAAAAGTCATGGGCATAAGGACACATAGACGCGATTTGATGAGACCTTGATGTGAACAGTCTAAGCCCAAGTTGTTCTCTTGAATACATCCAAACATGCACCTATGTGTAGCATCAACTATCAAACTTAGAGCTTTGCAATAGAAAAAAATGTTAGCCTAGCTAGATCATGCACCCATGGTGAGCACAACCTACAATATTTAAGCTCCACAACACCACATTCAGTTTGAATGCCTTCCTGCTGCATGATCTCAAAATAATTTAAAGTCCACTCCTACTCACCATGTTTGTATATCCTCCAATTATTGCCCCATGCTTGGGTCTGCATGCTCCAGTAACCACAGTCATGTAGCAACCACCACAATCATGTGGTAGATGCAGCAAATCTAATACAACAAAAGGACTTCTACACAAGTTATCAAAATGCACAAGCTAACCTGCAAGAGACCAGCCCAATGGCCATGGGGCTCCATCGAGCAACAACAGCATTAAGACAATGATGTGCAAGCACCCCTTACCAAAAAAACATAAATTGCTTCTCAATCCTCAAAGCAGTAATATTATCTATTACTATTGGAATAAATTTGCATTTAAAACATGGAAGACATGGACATCTAGCTGGGAAGCTCCATGGAACCAGGCAAGTTAAACTCCCTTTCCTCCTCATCTTGACCAAATGGAGAAAGACATCTGAGCTTGAGATCATTTATTCTGAGCTTGAGATCATTTATTGATAAATGCTTATTTTGACGAAGCATAAATAAGCACCCTGAATACATAACACGACGATATACATTAAAAAGAATGGCAAATATCCCCCCTTTTTTAAATCTCCAAGAACAGAGACGACCATGTTCACGATATGGCATGTCCACCACCTAGCATATATTTGAGCATAACTTGCAAATGCAAGATCCATTTTCTCAAGCAAGAATATCCATTGGAAAGCTTAAGGGAAGCTCTAAAAATAAGTCTAGGTATACATCTTTCAAATTCCTATTGTATATATGTCAAATATGGCAAAATACATTTGCTGTTCTAGTTCTACAGCAGAGTACAAACATGGAGGTAACAAAAAAGAAAGCTCTATTGTCCAACTAACTACTCAGACGACCATGTTCACGATATGGCATGTCCACCACCGAGCATATATTTGAGCATAACTTGCAAATGCAAGATCCATTTTCTCAAGCAAGAGTATCCATTGAAAAGCTTAAGGGAAGCTCTAAAAATAAGTCTAGGTATACATCTTTCAAATTCCTATTGTATATATGTCAAATATGGCAAAATACATTTGCTGTTCTAGTTCTACAACAGAGTACAAACATGGAGGTAACAAAAAAGAAAGCTCTATTGTCCAACTAACTACTCTAAATACATAACATAGGATATACATGGATATAAATTAAAATAAATTGGCAAATGGTTCGTTACCTCCTTTTTAACACCAAGAACTGAGACGACCATGTTCATCATGTGGCATGCTCACCAGCTAGCAGATAATTGGGCATAACTTCCAAATGCAAGATCCATTTCTCCAGTAAAAGTATTATTTGAAAAGCTCAAAGTAAGCTCTAATAATAAGTCTAGGTATACATCTTTCAAATTCCTATTGTATGTATGTCAAATATGGCAAAATACATTTGCTGTTCTAATTATACAGTAGAGTACAAACAAACATGGAGATAACTTCAAAAAGAAAGCTCTACTTTCTGAGTAACTACTCTAAATACATAACACTTGGATATACAGGGACATTTATTAAAAAGAATGGCAAATAGTTCATTACCTCCTTTTTTAAATCTCCAAGAACTGAAACGGCCATCACTGTGGCATGTCCACCAGCTAGCAGATTGTTAGGATTTTATTAGTCAATTATCTTCCAAACTCAAATTCTTCTAGCAAATCCACACTTAACCTTTAACAACTTTCAATTCAACCTTTAACATCTTAACCATGCATTGAATGATATTTCTATTACAATTTTTTTGTTGAAGGACGTCAGACTTTATTCAATCAAAGAGTCAAATACAAGTAGAAATGCAGAGACAAGAATAAAATCTCAGCGGATAAGCAGAGACCCACCGAGTGAAGCAACTTGCCTAAGCATAAGAGTGCACATCCAAATACTCCTCAAAAATCAATCGCCTCTTGCGAAGGGCAAGTGAAGAACAATGATACGACTTTACTATGTAACCTTGAGCTTCTTGGAGAACACGATTATCTGCCACATCCAGACCTTTGAAGATTACCAATCTTCGTCTTTTCCAGATAGTCCAAAGCAACCATCCTGCTGCTAGATGAAAAGCCTGGCAAACACTGTAGCAATAATGTTAAAGGAATAAGATAGAATGAATCAAAACAATCACTGTGCCAAAGGATCCTTTCGATAGCTCAGGCATCCATCGTGGGATGGATCCGACTCCAATTAACTGCTTGTACATCACAAAGCATCTCATTTTTCTTATAGATTAAATTTAGCGGCACCGATTCATGTTGAACCGGCACCAAAATCGGCTCTAGCTGCTCCATTCCAAGTATATCAGTGCAACCTGTTAATACACTATTTGATCGAGATAATTTCAATAGTTAACCATAATAGTTAACCATTGGATATAAATATTAAATTTAAACCTTATGTCTTTAACCTTGAACCTTAGGTTTAGTTATTTTTTTGAGTTGAATGAGCATTATCTCCCATGCCTCTACACTCCACATATCATGTGCAATCAAGTAATCCCTTTGTACTCACTGCAATCCACTGTGACGAACATACGGATATTTGTATCATACGATCATTATACTCGTATGTACAAAAGATGGTCGTCACACAGATGCAAATATGTAGCATAATAACAGGGGGTTTCTTTTGTATTTTTGTACACTTTTTAATATGGTTTTCATATGATTTTGAGGGCGTATTCCACGAGATGTACTGATCAGTATATCTAGAGTGCGCGCGGTATTTTTATGTTTTAGTTCCACATTCTTAATGGTTTTTGCTCCCCTTACCCATCTTAACGGCCAAGATTGACCCTAGCAGTTTTTAATCCAAGGGTTTACAATGGAAGCCCTTTTCCAATTCACCATTTTTAGACGAATTTTCAAACTCGGCATGCAGATGTCGAGCTCTTCTTTTCTAGGGTTATCATAATAGACAATGTAATAGACAATGATGGAATGGCTCAAATCGGTTAAGGCAAGGATGGAAGAACTTCATTCCGATACGGGAGAAAAGAGCTATGGCGGCAGGAGGGCTGTCAGGATCAGGACGACTTGGTAGCACAGAAATGGTAATTTTTAGGTGTATTGCCTTTCTTGCTTTATATCCATTGCTGTTTTGTCTTCCAGCAGCTAATATCTCGTTCGCAGTGGTTATTGTACTCATTAAAGTAATGCATCTCACAGTTGGAGATCTCTTTGCAAGCCTTCTTGCATTCTTGCCAACAGGCTGGGCACTTTTGCAGGTATTGAATATAGGCCTGTCTATGCCCTGAAGAATGCTTTAACGCTTATTACTCGTTTCCCTTTGCTTCACAGATTAGCATCGTGTGTAAGCCAGTACTCCATGCACTTGGATTATGGGGGTCGATCATGTCCCTCGCCCAAGCATATGAATTCCTTATTGGGCTTATGGTGTTCACATCTGTTGCAGTTCTGGTTGGATTCCTTTTGTATCAGAATTTCAAACACGGCTGCTCTTTAACCAAGCATTTAGCAGGGGATTGCAGATATCACGTATTCTCACGGGAAACAGAAAAGCAGAATGAATGTAAATCATCATGCTACGGTACCTTATCGCTCAGGCAGTGGAGCCAGCAAATTTGGCTTCAGAGATAGATGGGAGCAGGGAGGTGCTTGGACAGGCTATGATGCGAAGCATTAAATAGGCCAGATTCTTACATGGCAAGGCAGTTTGAGGCATGAATATCTAGCATGATTAAGGCCACGGCATTGGATATAACCTTATAAGGCTAAGAAGGATGGATACAGATTTGTGTTTGAATGTAGTGTTCAAGAACAAGCAAGATTTTATTTAATCCAGCATGTGATACCATTCCATCTGCCATGACGCTCTGCTGTGAATCTATGGTATGGTGCCATATATAATTATTTTCTTGCTTTATCAAAGGTGTTGTTGCAATGTAAAGAAATTTCATGCTTGAAGCTGAAATGCTCTTACTTTACAGCCAGAATGCAGCCGCTCTTGCTCCATAATGTAGCCATACCTGTCTTGCAGAATGTTTGATGCAGCATTATCCTTTGGGATGTTTGATGTCTGAGTCATGCAATTATGCTAGATATATACAATTGTCCAGTTGTACATTTGCAGAAAATTAACTATGAAATAGGATCGTTAAGCCTGTTGCTATGCTAACGACCTATGTCTTCAGAAATGCACCTATATACTAGTGTTTAAACCACAAGTACAGTTGAATTCTATGAAATATCTCTTCTATCCTTTTCAAGGGAACACTCTTCAAGTTCTGTACACATTGCTGCAGCATGAGGTTGCTTTTGGTTATGGCACAAGATCACAGGTTGCTACATCTGTAAGCCCTTTCAAGTTTTGGTCCTTTAAGGGGATGAAATATGGCTGAAGAATTTGTTCTTATTGATGTGGTGATGTTTGGTGCCATATTTGAAAAACTTAATCTATAATGGCAGGTACGAGAATCTTGTGAAGCATTGCCAAGTTTGCATTAATGCCCTGAATAACTTCAGGCTACTTGAGCTGGTTGTTGAAGTGATGTCAATAGGAATAATAGGCATCCTTGTCATTTCATGCTTGAAGCTGAAATGCTCTTACCTTTGCTACCTTTGCTTGGTTAACTATTTCCCATTAAAATTTTAAATGTCGCCCCTCCTTTATATCTACTGCCCATTCTATAAGGTTAAAACTTTAAAATCTCACCCTTCCTTTGAATGTCTACCATTATGAACATGCCTACGCAACAATCAAATGCTACAAACATTATATGCTATAATATTATAGTTTCTTAGGCTTCATATTTTTTTTATTTTTTTTTTGTTATATTGCTATATATTAGATATTGTTACATGTTTTACATCCGACATATTATTATTTACAAAATATAACATCAACTCATCCAAGTGTGAAGTCACGTTGTTTGTTCTTAGCCCCGAAGGGGCAAAATGTTTTTTTAACCTATAACAAAAACTACTACATTAAATTAAATTAAACCATTACATTACCTTTAAATTAAATCCCCCTTCAAACCCCCTTTAGTTTGGGTGCATATTCACACGGGGGGTGACGTAGGGCAGCGAGAGCCCCTATAATTATGTTTTGCACGTACAAAATCAACACCATATAGTATATTACCTCAAATCTTATAGTATTTTGCAAATCTTGTTATACCGTATAGCAAATTCTATACTTTCATACCCCACAAACGAGGAACTTTGTGTACGGTGTAGATTAAGGAATAAGGGGTGAATATGCACACACCCTTGCCAAATACGCTACCAATATTCATTGAAGACATTCCTTCACGCCTTCCTCATATGTGGGAGTATCTCTAGGAGGTTCTAGAACCTAAATGCATGCGCAACACTTGGCGCGATCTCATCCATTGGAGTGGCGCGATCCTGACCTTCGGCTTAGATATATAAGGAGGCACCTCCTTCTTGTCAAACCATTCTGGTTCAACGCCAGTCTTGAGCCTTCTAGGCATTTGTCTCGTGTTCCTGCTTGCCTTCGGGCCATTGTATTCTTGATTCCTGTTCATATATCAGATTCTTTGCCGATCTTAACATATTTCCTCCGTATTTCTTGCATATTTTCCAAGTATTTTCCTTGTTTTCGAGTAGATTCATGACAGTTTGAACCGGAATCCCTTACCAGTTCTTGCCTGCTCTGATCCTAAGGATTTCTTTATTCATATTGGGCGATTCCTATCTCTATGGAGGAGGTTTCATCCTTATTACAGCAGGTCCAGCAACTTGTTCAAGTATGCCAGCAGTTGCAGTTGGATAATAAGGAGCTCCAGGAACGGCTAGCTTCTCATAAGTCAGCCTCTAGCTCCGGGGGGAGGTCATCGGAACCTAAGATCAGCCTGCCAGAAAAATTTGATGGCACTAGATCAAAGCTCCGAGGTTTTTTGAACCAGATTCGTCTTGTTATTCGACTCCACCCTCACAGGTATCCTACAGATCGAGAACAGGTCGGTCTAGTTGGCTCTCTTCTTTCTGGATCAGCCTTGAGTTGGTTTGCCCCCTTGCTGGAGAAAGGGGCTCCCGAGTTGCAAATTTTTGCTTTATTCACTGCAGAGCTCGAGGCATGCTTTGGAGACACTGATCGTCAGCATACAGCAGTCACAAAACTTTGCAATCTAAGGCAAGGCTCTAGTCCAGCTTCAGTATATGCATCAGAATTTCGTCAAATTGCGGTAGATACTGCCTGGGATGATGTTGCACTTCGAGACTGTTTCCGAAGGGGATTACGCGAGGATGTCAAGGATATGTTGTTATCTATGGGGGACCCTCAGACTTTGGAGGAAGCTATCAGATTTGTGGTTCGATGTGATAATCGGCTCTTCGAACGCAGGCAGGAGAGACGTAGTCAGGTCTTCCCAATCACACAAGCGCCTGTAGTTATGCCTTCCTCGATTTCATCTGTAGAATCCAACAGGTCCAGACCTGAGCCTATGCAGATTGATCGGGCAGTTCGAGGACCTTTATCTGCCGCCGAGAAGCAGCATCGGAGACAGGCTAATCTTTGCCTCTACTGTGGGGGAGCTGGTCATATTGCTCTTGGATGCCCTGTAAAGCGCCCAAATCAGTCGAAAAACCATTTGAGCCCCATCCGAGTAGTAGGAGTCTCTCGACGGTTGCCTGACATTCCTTCAACTCCTCCCACATGTGACGAAGGTTTTATTCCCTCGGACAAGGTCAGCAAAGAATTTTTTATCTCTATTTCATTGGAGTCGGAGAATGGGAGGATAGAGACGATGACGCAACTTGATTGTGGTGCGAATGCCTGCTTCAATCCGAGTTGCATTATTTCTTCTAAAGGTTGATAACGCATAGTAATTATATTCGTCGATTTCATTATATTAACACTTCATGATTCTACACTTAAATATATATGGGTATCTTACATTTAGATGTGTATTCATTTCCGTCATTATTTATATCTATTTGTATTTATAGACATTAAACACACATCCAAACTCTCCTATAGTTTTTTTGTTCCATTTAGAGACATTAGTTACAGATACATACGTCTTATTTTATTACGGCACCGATACATCTCCCAGATTGTTCATATGCGACACCGTCAAGTTGATGTTGCAGGGGAGTTAGACAAAGGATTTATCGGATGAGTGTCCGCCCGTGTTGTGGCCATGGGACCTTCTTATGTCACGAAAGGGCAGTTGAGAATACCATGTCCTTGATGAAAGCATCGGAAACAGGCCTTCTGATCCTCTCTGAGTGTCTCATATGATGGTGGTGGTGCTGGTGGTAAATGTGCGTGTGGAGTAGCCCTGAAAGTCGCTGGATCGATAGTCGAAGGTGCCTCCCTTGCCCATGAAAGAGCCCTTGCTGCGGCTGCCCCTGGTGATTTGGGGTGAGACGCACGCACCCTAGTCCGAAGATTACCGGGAAGTCCTTCAACGTACGGCTTTGAAGCTTGGCTTGTTGGAGGAGTGGGCATTCGAGACTCTACGTGAAGTATAGCGAGCCTTAAAAACTTGAAGAATTGTGTTGAATCTGCACTTAATGCCTATTATGCCATTAACTGCTGCGTATGCTGCCCACCAAGTACGAGCAGGACCGGTAAGGTGGCTGATCGGAAGTTCGGCGATGGCTTCTTCAGTCATTGCATACGCTTCAGCAACCTCGCGAATCTGCTGCAACCAAGATTCGGCATCCATGCCGGAGAATGGGAGGAGCTTTCAGTTATTCCAAATATCTTTCATGGGTTGAGTATCGGATTCGGAAGAGTCGCTATTGAGAGTGCGCAGGCACACGAGAATCCGTAGGCGGAGGTGCGCATTGCTATCTATAAATGAGAAACTTGTATGAAACAAATCAAGAATAATTGAGCATACACAATTAACATCCATAGGTAGAAGATCCTAACGATGGTCTGCAGAAACAAGATTATCAGAGTGAATGGTAGTTTGGATAAGGAGAGTCGAAGTGAATGGTTTATCCAAAATTATAGGAGGTTCTAGGTACTTAGCAAAGTAAAGAGCATGATAAAACATGATAAGTTCAAAGCTAAGGAAAGGCGGAGTACGGATCATTAGGCAGAGGTCACCTAGTTGGAAGGTCACTACGCGCACAAATTTGGGGGATGAGTTGCATACTGGTATGATTATACGGGAAGTCTAGGTATGGCATAAGTTTGGTATAGAAAGGTATAAGAAATAACAATGCAAGGATCTATAAAGATGGTAAGACATAGAGATCAAATGACATATAGACTACTCATTATGTGTGGCTATCGAGGTGCAAAGGCTATGACTTTGACAAAGATTTAATAGATGGCTAATGAAAAATGATGGCAATTTTGATGATGGCATGGTAAAGAAAACGTGTGGAAAGAACTTCTGATATAAGGGGTGACTTGGAAGGTGCCTGGATGATATCAAGTTTTGGGGCTCGCAAAAATCATTGAGAGACGTAAACTAAGCTATAGATGTAATGACAATCAAGAACTAGGATAATGGGCAGAAGATTTTGCTCGAACCACGTCGGGATATCCTAGGGAGAGTTGACTAGACAACAATGGTTGGTTTGCATTAGATTGATATACTAGAACAATTCTAAGAGAACGACTAAAAGGAATTCCAGTATGGTAGAATATCCTTGTATAGAATTGGAACGAGTGAAGATGTACTGCACGTTGAGATAACAGTAGGTAGAGTCATGTGGCGGTTCAAAGTGATACGTGGAAGAAGCATCTAGCTAATTGAAGATTAAGGACAAGAATTTCTAGACTAGAATGGTTTACATTAGGAAAACAGAGCTACTACTGAATAGTAGAGAGATGGGTTATTATATCCATTGAATACGTAGAGGAGGCATTTTCTCATCGTAATGAATGGCGATTATGGCGAAAATGCTTACTCCGGCGGCTATGGCGAAAATGCTTACTCCGGTGGCTATGGCGAAAATGCTTGCCTCGGCGGTTATGGCGAAAAGGCTTGCTCCGATGGAGTTGCTACCTTCACAACGTGGGTTTACGGAAGGCAAACCTCTAATTTAAACAAGGTATAGATGAAGTATAATTATTACAAAAAAGATTATATTCCTTCAAGAAAGACGTTGGCTCATTGGTAAAGGTGTTGGCTTGGGTGCAGAAGGTCAGGGGTTCAATCCTAGGATGTACCCTTTGCTTAAAAGAATGTTTAACTAGATATAACAGAATATTAGATGTATATAGATAAGAGATAGAACATATATTCTACATAAAGAGTGTTGGCAAGATGGAAGGGGTGTTGGATTGGAGGTAGGAGGTCACGAGTTTAAAACTCGGCGAATGTAAAAAGATGGCGGGAATTTTTTGTTTAAAAAAGTAGGAGGAATTCGCGTTTTTAGGTCTGCGGGCAGGACCTATCGCGACCCCCCGCCGATTAGGGTTTCACCTTTTTTTTTCCGTATATTGGCGGGCGGGCGCATAAACCTGCGCGCTACCCCTACCTGGCGTTTCCTACGGGCGCTAACAATTCGAGGGTATACCCAGTGAGCAGGTTTAGGGTTTTGGCCGATTTCGTGGGGTCCACACCCATCCCAGGTCGCCCGTAGGTCAATTCCTGGGTCCTGGGTTCGATGGCGCCACCTATTTGCGCGTCTGAATAACCCTTTGCAAGATATGGTTGGCCCAAATCCGCTCTTATAAAGAGAACTAAAAGTTTATACACCAACAAACTACTTACTAGCAAACGATAGTATGTTCGCTACTAAGCACGCCATTCCTAGAAGCAGGGTCGAGCATCCAACCTCTGTTAACGTGATTGATGGGTGTGAGATCTCTTCAGGCGCAGTCACAGAATGTACTGCACCTCTTCATGTTTTGTTCGAGGGAGCTTCTTGTAGCATTTCCTTCAATCTCATTGCTAGCCCACATGCGCCAGTAGTCTTGGTTCTACCTTGGCTCGAGCTACATAACCCACAGATTGATTGGTGTACTAGATCCTTTTGGTTTGCTGGTTCGAGCTCTAGTTCCAGTTCATCTGTAGTTCAAGCCTCTGCACCAATATCTACTTCAGTCCATACAGTATCGTGGGCTCCTGATGCTGTCCTTGATGTTCCTGTTTCTGCTCCATCATCCATGTTTTGATTCGACTCTTGCTTCTGCTCCAGTTCATGTCCCAGATTCTGATTATGTTCTTGATGATGTCCCTGCTCCAGCTCCAGCTCCTGCTCTAGTTTCGATTTATGCTCCTGCTCCAGTCCCTGCCCCTGCTCCAGTTCTTGATCCAGTTCCTGCTCCAATTCCTGTCCCAGTTGCTCCTACTTCTGCTCCTGTTCCTGCTCTCGCTCCTGTTCTTGATTCTGCTTCTATAGAGGCTTCTTCGCGCCCTCAGCTCCGTATCTCGAAGATCTCTCTTCACAAGTTTATTAGATCTGGTAGGCAAGATCCCAGATCAGCATTTGCAATCCAAGTCCATCCTTCGACTAGCTTTGCTTCAGAAATATCTGCTTCTGTCCTTCCTGATAAGTACAAGGATTTTGGCAATGTTTTTGATAAGGTCAAAGCCAGCAAGCTTCCGGAGCATCGTCCTTATGACTGCCCCATTGATCTTCAGCCAGGGACGACCCCGCCATTTGGCCCTATCTATGGCTTGTCACCAAATGTAATTGAGACTTTATGGACCTATATCGAGGAGAATCTTGCAACCGGGTTTTATTCGACATTCCCACACCATCTTCTTTGTTTCCAAGGAGCTGCCATCTTCTTTGTTTCCAAGAAGGATGGTTCTTTGGCGGCTGGTTGTGGATTATCATATATTGGCCTCAACAAGATCATTAGTTTTAATGGCGTGCACCTGTCGGTATCCTCTCCCTCTGATTCTACAGTTACTTGAGCGGCTCCAAGTTGCACGATACTTCACGAAAATTGATCTTCGAGGTGCCTATAATCTTATCCGTATCAGGGAAGGTGATGAGTGGAAGACAACCTTTCGAACTCGTATGGTCATTTTGAGTATACCGTCATGCCTTTCGGCCTTATTAATGCTCCAGCGATCTTTCAGCGCATGGCCAACGAAGTTTTTGGATCTTTTTGTTATCGTCCATCTAGATGATATTCTGATTTATTCGAAGACTTTGGAGGAACATGAAGAACATGTCAGGAAGGTCCTTCAGAAGTTACGGGAACATGGACTTTATGCCAAGCTAGAGAAGTGTCAGTTCGAGCAGGACAATGTCGAGTTTATGGGCTATCGCATCACGTCTCAGGGTGTTACCATGGATCTAGAGAAGGTCAGCACCGTTCTTGATTGGGAAACACCTTCCTCGGTTAAAGATGTACAGTGCTTCTTGGGGTTTGCCAATTTTTATCGCCGCTTCATCAAGGACTATTCGGAGATCGTCTTGCCTTTGACACGTCTCACCAGGATAGATGTTCCTTTTAACTGGACAATTGAAGCATAATCAGCATTCATCACTCTGAAGCATGCCTTTACAGTAGCACCTGTTCTTGCACACCCAGATCCTGCGCGTTCCTATATTCTCGAAGCTGATGCATCAGATTTTGCTCTTGGCAGCATCTTGTCACAAGAGGGGGATGATCATGAGCTGCACCCGATCGCCTATCATTCCCGAAAGTTCCAGGCTGCAGAAATCAACTATCCTATTTACGATAAGGAACTTTTGGCAATTGTTGACTCTTTTCAGGAGTGGCGATGATTTCTTGATGGTTCTCCTCATAAGGTGACTGTGTATACGGACCATCGCAATCTGGAGTATTTCCAGTCTGCTCGAGTTCTTAATCATCGTCAGGCTCGGTGACATACACAGGTGCTATCCCCCTTTGATTTCATCATCAAGTTTCAGCCTGGCACGCTTCAAGGGAAACTAGATGCTCTTTCTCGGAGATCTTATTTCGAACCTAAGGCGGGGGAGCCAGCATTTGATCAGCAATCACAGGTTATTCTAGGACCTGATCGTTTACAGCTCATGGCCATCACTTTGTTCGAAAGGCCTCATGATACATCCTTGTTGAAGTCTTTCGAGCATCTCTTCCTTCTGATCCATTGGCGCAGGACATCATATCACAGCTTGGCTCAACACCATCTTCCCGACAAATGAGGTTGGACTATGATTATTTTGAGGTTCGAGATGGACTTCTGTTTCATGATGGATTCCTGTATATTCCGGATGGTCCCCCTCGACTTCAAGTTCTGCAGTCCTGTCATGATTCTCCTCTCGCCGGCCATTTTGGCATTGCCAAGACTCTGGAACTTATTGCTTGAGATTATTGGTGGCCAGGTCTCCGCCGCACTGTTGAGACTTTTGTACGCTCATATGATATGCTCCCAAACACCGCCCACATGGCCTGCTTCAGCCTTTACCAGTTCCAGCCGGTCCTTGGAAGAGTATTTCGGTGGATTTTATTGTCGAGCTTCCATCCTCCCATGGCCACGATGCCATCCTTGTTGTTGTTGACCGTTTTTCGAAGATGGCACATTTCATTCCTTGCAGCACTTCTATCTCCAATGAAGCCACAACGGTTCTCTTACTTCGAGAGGTGGTTCGACTCCATGGCTTACCAGATAACATTACTCCAAGTTTCTTCGTCGACGATTGTATTACTTTGTCGATTGGGATGGTTACTTGCCAAGTGATAGAACCTGGGAGCCTGCCGAGAATCTGACTAATGCGCCTGACAAAATTGTGGAGTTTCATCGATGTTACCCGAACAAGCCAAGTTTGAGTACTCCGGCCCCAGCTCTGAGGACTCGTCGCCATCGTAGGAGGGGGATGGTGTGACGACCATACAGATATTCGTATCATATGATCATTATACTCGTATGTACAAAAGATGGTCGTCACACAGATGCAAAAGAGTAGTTGCACAAGACAGGATTTAAACTCGCAACCTTCAAGTTGCGAGTCACACACCCTTGCCAAGTGCGCTACCAATATTTGTTGAAGACATTTCTTCACGCCTTCCTCATATGTGGGAGTATCTCCAGGAGGTTCTAGAATATTCTAGAACCTAAATGCATGCACGACACTTGGCACGATTTCATCCATTGGAGTGGCGCGATCCTGACCTTCAGCTTAGATATATAAGGAGGCACCTCCTTGTTGTCGAACCATTCCGGTTCAACGCCAGTCTTGAGCCTTCTAGGCATCTGTCTCGTGTTCCTGCTTGCCTTCGGGCCATTGTATTCTTGATTCCTGTTCATATATCAGATTCTTTGCCGATCTTGGCATATTTCGTATTTCTTGCGTATTTTCCTTGTTTTCGAGTAGGTTCATGACATCCACTGCTACTGTGAAATTATTCTACCATTATAATATGAACAATAACCTTTCACTCTCCCTTCATATTATAATCCCTGCAATTGATCATATCTCTTAAATGACAGTATTTTAACTATGTCAAAGGCTTGGTAAGAATATCAGCCAGCTGTTGGCGTGTATGAATGTATTGAACCTGTATGATATTCATGTTTACCAATCCCTGATAAAATGCATTTCCGCTTAGTTCTTTCATGCAGTATGGGATTTTTTTGTCATGGCTATACAACTTGTACTATCTGAGTTCGAAATTAGAGGATCCTTTTGACTCATTCCCAATTCATTTAAAAGTCTCCTGCTCCAAGTAATCTCCTTAGCTGCAAGTGTAGTAGCTGAGTATTCAACTTCAGCTGATGATAATGCTATTGCATGTTGTTTCTTACACTTCCATGAGATTGGACCACCTCCCAACATCAAAATAAAACCAGAAGTAGATTTGCTTTCATCAGGGTCACCACCCCAGGTCACAAAAACTTTGCAATTCTAGATTTTCCGAATCAAACCTAATGCCATAATCAATGGTTCCCTTAAGATATCTAATTACTCTTTTTAGCTTGTCCTCGTAGGTTTTGGAGAAGATCAAAATTGGAACAAAAATAGAAATTACAGCAAAATCGTTTGATGGGTTCCGATTAGGCATCTAAAAACTGTAAGGATCGTGCTTCCAGATTAGGCTGTGCCAGACTTTCAGATTAGAATATGGATCCCGATTAGGCTCTCCCGGAATGACCTAAGGGTGCTGTGACCAAAAACAAAAAGTAACATAAACCCCTACCTTTCAATGAAGCGTTTCTTCCAGTCCGATAGCACAGACACTATTCGCCCAACTCTGCAATTCCATGACCTGCAAAAACGGTAACAACCCTAAAAGACCATGCTCGACTTTCGCATGTTTAAAGTTTTCTTTTGCCTCTACAACCATTTAGTCTTTGCAACCATTCTCCAGATAAAACTCCTCCTCAAAAATTGCCATCGTAGAAGCTAGGGTTAGCTAACCCTAGTGATCATATGGTCGATTCCATGCTTATTCTTTAATCGGATCATGTCTGCCTTTTTTGCTTGAAAAAAAAAAGGCATTGTGCTCCACGAAAACAACAATCTACTCTGTCAACAACAAGAATCGGAAAGACTAGGGTCCAGAGGACAAAAGTTTTGGGATTTCATGCATATGAATGCAATGTTGACAACAACAACTGTTAGATTGTTTAAGCTAATCCAAATCAATGCTCCAAAAATGACGCACTCTAGAAATACTATTTAGTATGCCGCAACGAATACAGCACCAGAATCATAGTAAAACCATGCCAAAAATTGTATAAAACTTCAAAAATGCTCCGTAAACTTCTATGCCTAAAAATTTCTTAAGTTCTCCCTCCCAAGTCTGTCATTTTGAATCTGCTCTTTAAGATATCTTTGCATTTCTGCAGAATGATTAGATTACTACTGACCATTATATTGTCATCAACATATAGTGCAATATAGCAGAAATCTGAACCTTCCTTAAACATATATAAGTTATCATCTTTGAGTTTGATAATTTTAAATAATTGTCCATGCATATATACCATTGTCTGGGTGATTGTTTCAACCCATATACAGCTCTTTTTAACTTCCACACTTTGGCTCTCCCTTGCTCAAAACCAGGGGGTTGTTTCATATAAATATCTTCTTCTAATTTGGCATTGAGGAAGGCTGTGGTAACATCCATATGGTGTATTTCTAGATCCCTAGCATTGGCCATTGCTAATAACATTCTTATGCTTGCCATTTTTAAATAGGAGAGAAGGTATCCTCATAGTCAATTCCCTTTTTTTGAGTAAAACCCCGTGCAACCAATCTGGCTTTATATTTTAGAGAATGTTCTTTTGTTCCTTGTTTGATCTTATAGATCCATTTGCATCCTACTGCTTTTCTGCCTTTAGGCAGGTCAACTAACTCAAATGTCTCGGTTCCTTTAAATGCATTCAATTCTTCTTCCATAGTTATTTTCCATTTCTTTGAGTTTGTACCTCTTATTGCCTCATCAAAGGTCTTAGCCACTTCAAAGTCTATCATGGCCAATATCTCAGTTAAATTTATTTCAGCAGAAATGTGTTTTAATCTTCTACTTTTTCTAGATGAACCCCTGCCATATAGTTCAGTGTTTACTTTTGCTTCATCTTGTAGAATTTGAGTGCCTCTTCTTCTTTCATGATGTGTCTTTGCATTTGTATCCTTTCGGACTTCTTCTCCTGTATCTTGACTAGAAGCATCCTTATCTGTTTGTGCATTAATTTCTTCATGCCTCTGCAAAATAACAGAGTTAGTGTCACTGTCATCATCATCAATGATATCAGCATTTTCTCCTTGTGGTAACTTTGGCAATTTTTCTTCTTCTTGTCTTACTGCAGTAACAACTATTTTATGATATTTATAGACTTGATACTCATCAAATGTTACATCCCTGCTTATCATTAATTTCCTCTTTGTTGGATCGAACATTCTATAGGCCTTGGATTGCTCATCATATCCTACTAGGTATCCAATTTTAGCCCTGTCATCAAGCTTTTTCCTTTGCTCCTTTGGAACACGAACAAACCCCAGACATCCATATACTTTTAGCTTATCAAAGCTAGGTGTTGTTTCAGACCAAGCATCTCTGGTAGAGCACCTTAATACGTGAAAATGGTAACGTATTCCGACGTATTCTAAATTTCTACATCAGTTTTGGCTGGCTCTTCCGTTTGAGCATTGCCCTGACAGCATTTAAAATTGTTCTTGCAATATCTTTTGAATTCAGAAGAAATGAACTCCCCACCCCTGTCAGATCGCAAGCACTTATTCTTTTTCCAGTCTCAAGTTCCATTTCTGCTAAAAAAGTTTTAAATGCTTCAAAAGCCTCATCTTTTGTTCTCAAGTATGCAATCTTGGTTCTTCGACTAAAATCATCATTAAAAGTGATGAAATACCTTTTGCCTCTAATACTTCTCACATTGAGTGGTCCACATAAGTCTGTATGTACAATATCCAGTATTCCTTTTGCCCTCTTTTGTGATTTTTTGAAAGGAAGTCTTATATGTTTTCGAACCATGCATCCATAACAGGTCCTGTTATCTTCTCTACATTCACTTGCTTCAATTAATCACTGTTTGAACATGAGTTCAACATTTTTATTGTTGGTATGGCATAACCTTTGATGCCATGTATTGATATCAGATGCCATGATAGCATTTACTGTTGGTAGACAATTATTATCTAAACCAAAAAGATTTCCAACTCTCTTTCTAAAAAACTTGATTTCATTGTCAAATAAAATAGTACATTGCAATCTGTCAAAGTTGACAGTATATCCCATATTTACTAACTGACTGATGGAAATTAAATTCCTAACTAAGGTTGGTACACATAAGACATCCTTTAATTCTACTACTTTCCCTTCCAAGTCAAATAGCTCCAAGATGCCAGCACATTGCACTCTTTGAAGTTTCCCATTTCCGAGTTTGACATATCATTTTCTTCCTTCATCCTTATTTTTTAGTAGCTTGGTTGTGCCTGTCACTGTTTTCTCTGCTCCACTATCTAGAATTAGCAGATCATTTGAGGTGTTGTTTCTTTGCTAGAAACTGCAAGAGTATCAGAAATGTTTACCTCAGCATCCTCATCTTCTTCACTTGTTTCTTCTTCTACTTCTTGGGTCAGATTTACTGTAGAACTTTGTCTTTTAATTTCTCTTCCTCGACCTCTGTATGATCCTGGCACACCAAAAAAACATAAATTGCTTCTCAATCCTCAAAGCAATAATATTATCTATTACTATTAAATTTGCATTTAAAACATGGAAGACATAGACATCTAGCTGGGAAGCTCTATGGAACCAGGCAAGTTAAACTCTCTTTCCTCCCCATCTTGACCAAATGGAGAAAGACATCTCAGCTTGAGATCATATATTGACAAATGCTTATTTTGACGAAGCATAAATAAGCACTCTAAATACATAACATGATGATATACATTAAAAAGAATGGCAAATAGTTTATTATTTATTATTATTATTATTTTTTAAATCCCCAAGAACTGAGACGACGATGTTCACGATATGGCATGTCCACCATCTAGCAGATATTTGAGCATAACTTGCAAATGCAAGATCCATTTTCTCAAGCAAGAGTATCCACTGGAAAACTTAAGGGAAGCTCTAAAAATAAGTCTAGGTACACACCTTTCAAATTCCTATTGTATATATGTCAAATATGGCAAAATACATTTGCTGTTCTAGTTCTAGAGCAGAGTACAAACATGGAGGTAACAAAAAGGAAAGCTCTATTGTCGAACTAACTACTCTAAATACATAACATAGGATACACAGGGATATAAATTAAAATGAATTGGCAAATTGTTCGTTACCTCCTTTTTAACACCAAGAACTGACCATGTTCACCATGTGGCATGCCCACCATCTAGCAGATAATTGGGCATAACTACCAAATGCAAGATCCATTTTTCAAGTAAAAGTATTAATTGGAAAGCGCAAGGTAAGCTCTAAAAATAAGTTTGGGTGCACATCTTTCAAATTCCTATTGTATGTATGTCAAATATGGCAAAATACATTTGTTGTTCTAATTATACAGCAGACTACAAACAAACATGGAGGTAACTTCAAAAAGAAAGCTCTACTGTCTGAGTAACTACTCTAAATACATAACACTTGGATATATGGGGATATTTATTAAAAAGAATGGCAAATAGTTCATTATCTCCTTTTTTAAATCTCCAAGAACCGAGATGGCCATCACTGTGGCATGTCCACCAGCTAGCAGATATTTGGACATAACTTGCAAATGCAAGATCCATTTCTCAAGCAAGAATATCAATTGGAAAGCTTAAGGGAAGCTCTAAAAATAAGTCTAGGTATGCATCCTTCAAATTCCAATTGTATATATGTCAAATATTGCAAAATAAATTTGTTGTTCTAATTCTACAGCAGAGTACAAACATGGGGGTAACTCTCAAATTTAAAACTGACAGTTTTTTTTTTCTATTCTCAAATTTTTAGCACCTTTGCATCTTAATCCATGTACAGTAAATGACTCCATTATATACATGAAATGGTTACTCACCAGGAAGTTGCGCCCCAAGTGGCATCACTCCCAACATGAGATATGCCACGAGGTGACTCTTTCTTCGCCTGATCAACCTTACCTGATCTTAGCTGTCTATCCTTGACATTGCCTTGAGCTTATTCAATGGATGCTGGAAGCAGTTCAACCCCTCCTTTGTTGAAAAGAAGCATCCTGCCATCCAACCATCCTTTAACTCAATTGAACCAACGAAACACCCGCATGAAAAAAGTAGCTCTATATATTTATCTGATGCAACTAGACTTGACTCACCAGGTGGGAAGGGGGCCAACGATTTGCCACAACCGTCCTTCAGAAATTTAGGAGTATCCGAAAAAGCAAGAGATCCGTCTTTGGCCAGACCCCAAAATTATCATCCTGACATTTATACCCTAATCCTTGCCCATACGCTAATACATATCAACAGAGCACCGACATTCGAAACAAGAAGAGTTTTGGTTTGATTATCAAACAACACAAATGCGAAGCTTCCGCATAGAGCTTGGTAGGACATGGACCACCATCCCTCAAAATCCTGTACAATATGGAAACAGGGTCGCATTTATTCCCTGGCGTCCATTCCACTGCTGACACGTGTCAGCCCTCTACAATCCGGAATGGAAGTTGGGTCTTCCAATTCCGGATGACTGGTTTAGCAGGTTTGCCCCTGTTTTTTTTTCTCTGTTTTCTTCAGAGATGCCGATCCGCCCTCTACTCCCTTTGCGTTTCCTTTTTCTTCGCCATCGCCTCCTTCGCCCTAAGCTGCCTCCATCGCCTCGCCTCCATCGCACAGAAGCCCCAAACAAATAATCTGTGAGCAAATCTTCAGGGTCGCAGGTCTTCCGGCATCTTTAGGGTCGCAGATCGAAGTTCGCACAGATCTTCGAGCAAATCTTCGGGTCTGCAAGCAAATTTTCGGGTCTACAGATCTTCGAGTCTGCAAAACTTCGGGTCTGCAAATCTTCATGTCGATTAGATCACAGGTAGTTGTTCTTCGGAGGATTTTACCAAGATCTCAGGTAGTGTTCTTTGGAAAAATGCTCTGATAATATGCCAAAAGCTGAAGAACTCCCCTATTTCTATTACCTACAATCGTGCTGGGTTTACGTTCTTGTAAATCTTCTTGGCGAGGCTCAGATTTTAGTGAGTTGATCCAGTTTTTTTTATTACTAGCAGCGATCCCTGAGCGCATCAACGCAGCCTCCATCCCTGAGCGCATCAACGCAGCTATGGCCGCAGGGGAAAGGGGGAAATTTTGCTCCCCTGTTTCCATATTGATGGGGAAAAAAAATTGGGTCCCAATTTCTTTTCCCCCATACATTTCTATCACCTGAAGCACCCCAGTGATAGATTTCGAGAGTCCATACTGCTCTCGTAATGACGACAAATTCTCAAGCGTACCATTTGACTGGTATAAAAAAAAACATTGACTGTTGTTTCTTTGGAGCTGTAACATGTAAATTTA
The DNA here is from genome assembly GCA_021234155.1 of Isoetes taiwanensis. Taxonomy (NCBI): domain Eukaryota; kingdom Viridiplantae; phylum Streptophyta; class Lycopodiopsida; order Isoetales; family Isoetaceae; genus Isoetes; species Isoetes taiwanensis. The sequence goes on along the minus strand of JAJEKV010000015.1, from coordinate 6,211,084 downwards.
ATAAAATTCAATTGTGGCTATTTGATGGAACAACGGTAAACAGTTACCCTTCTACAATTTGGCTTTACGGCACAATGTTATGAAATGTTATGAAAATAAAGAAATTGTTATATCCACTTACAAAGATATGTCATCCTACAAAAATTAGGATGCCATCACTTTTGAGGTTAACCTTGATGTGCCCTTCAAGATTCTACAACAACAAAGCACATAGTTTGAGTAATGCAAATAGTAAAAATAAATTACTTGAGCTTTGCATCTTCAAAACTGAAGAACATGTTAAAACTTCTGTCATTAACAATTGATAAACCCATAAGTTGCCAACTAATGAACCTTTTCCATTGCTTAACTCCATAAACAAATGTTTAAGTTAATCGATACTCCTCAATGTACATACATTTGACTTCACACACTCGACTGTAAAATGGGATAAGTTGTGCTTGGATTGAAAGATGCCTTTTGATAGACAAACAAAGATAGATAACGAAAAATCATATGTCTTTGGCACTAGTTCATGATTGACATTCTCGGTTCAAATTTTAAATTAGACTATGAATGGGATGAGACGCTCTAGTTTAATTTAAATTTAGCTTGGTTTTTATATTTGTCTGTACCCAAATAGGATAGAGTCTTTAACTTAATACAAAAGAAAAAGATTAGCCACCAGTCGCAATTTAATGAGACTAAGCCTAAATAACAACCTAATGACAATTTAATGAGACTAAGCCTAAATAACAACCTAATGAGTCTTATCTTGCTAAAGCATTTTGGTGTGCTTCTTGCTAGTTTTTTTTTAGCACACCAGCCCAACCAAACCTACAGCCTTTCTTGCAATTCTAGCCTATCCACGTAGCATCTCCACCTCATCAAAAATTAATATGGCATTATTTTTGCCATTGGATTCTTTTTTTCTAAGATCTATGGCCAAGAAAATTATATAAGGCGGAGAAATAACAAAGATGTCATTCGTCACAATCATCCAAGGCCAAGCATCCATTTCTTGCAAGGAAAGCCACGAACTGATATCACGGGAAGCCACAAACGATATCATGGAAAGCCACGAAATTATATCAGGGGCTAATACATTTCAAATCCTTTGCCATGGTTGATGCTAACCGAACCTATCCAAACGTAAATGGGACATGTCTTATTTTTAAAAGTAAAAAATCATTTCTTTCTTATTTGCTTATGTGGCCCAATAGAAATTGCTAAAAAATGAGACACCACTATAGTGGAAAATCACCCTTAAAAGGACAAAGAGAAGCACTAGCATAGTCTTATAGAGTCTTATGAACAAAACAAATCTTTTAAAATATGACGCTATGATCTTACCTTTCATGAATGAAAGTAGAAATAGATGTCTCGACACATCTCTTTCCATATGAATTCCTGAAGTGGACATTTGATTGACGATACGCTTATGGAAGCCGAGACGGATTAGAGGCGTTCTTTTATAGACTGTTACAACGCAATATGCAGATTCAGGGAAGGCGCACCAAGGATTTTTTGGCATCAAGATTGGGCAATTCCTTAGATGCTTTTGGGTTTTGAGAGCACATTATAACAGGTAATGAGAGGGTTTTTGTGGTGAGAAAGGTATAGTGAAAAATGCAATATGCATAAGGGAAAATTTGGCATATCTATTATGATTGCTAGTTTTAAGGCAGCATGCATAGAAAGAGGAAAGAAACTCCATGCTATAAAAAATGGGGTCTCTTTAAATGTTTATGTGGCAAACAGTCTGATTGTTATGTATGCAAAATTTGGGAGCATGGCTGATGTCCGCTGTATCTTTGGCAGGATGCCATATCATAATGTAGTGTTATGGAATTTTCTGATCTTGTGTTATGCCCAGAATGGAGGGGGTGATGTTGCTCTGCAATTATTTGAGAATATGCAATGGATGGGTTATACACCTCATGCTAGAACTTTTGTCGCTGGAAAAATGGGAACTAAATTGGCGCAGAGTTTGTGAAAACAGTGGTTCTGCGTTTTGTTGCTAGCACCTTGGTGGATATGTATGCAAAATGTGGAGGCATAGAAGGTGCTTGCAAGGTCTTTGAGAGAATGCCACATCATGATACAATGTCATGGAATGCACTTATAATTGGATATGTTCAGAATGGGGAAGGTGAGTTGGCTCTAGATTGATTGCATGTATGTGCAAACTGAAGGTTGTACAACAAATGCTGAACTTTTCTTGCTGCACTCACGGCCTGCATTATTTTAGCAGCAAAAGAAGGGGTACGCAAGTTCAAGGGAAGCTTGTAAAGGTTCATTTTCTGGAGAAGGGCATGGCTATCCATTCTCAAGCTGTCAAAAAAGGCTCTAAGACATTACTGTAGCGAACACCTTGGTTGACATGTACTCAAAATGTGGTAGCATGGGGTATGTTCATGATGTATTTGACAGGTTGAAAATTGGGTCCTTGCAGAAGGGTCTTGCTATCCACTTTCAAGCTGCAAAATATAACTATGATTCAGACATGTTTGTGGCAAGTGCTGTGGTTGATATGTATGCCAAGTGTGGAAGTATGGTACATAAGAGTTTTTGACAGGTTGCCATGTCTTAATATAATACTGTGGAATGTGCTGTTATCCGGCTATGCCCAAAATGGAGAAGGAAACGTGGTTCTACAATTGTTTGAAGATATGCAATCCAAAGGCTATACGCCTGATGCCAGAACCTTCATTGTTGCATTGATGGCCTGTGGTAATCTAGCAGCAAACGAAGTGGATAAACAAGTTTGTGGTAAGCTTTTAATAGTTGGAGTCCTGGACAGGGCAATGAAAATTCACTCACAGGCCATGAAAGATAGCTGTAGCAAGTGCTTTTATTGATACATATGCAAAGTGCGGCAGCACGAAGCATGCTCAAGGTGTCTTTGACAGGATGCTATGTCATGATGTGGTACCATGGACGGCATCGATTATGGCATATGCAAATAATGGGGACCGCAAGGTAGGCTTGAGATTATTTGCACAGATGCGATCCACAGGCTGTGCTCCAGGTGCCAGAAGATTTGTTGCTGCACTAAAGGCATGTGGCACTGTTGCAGCCCTGGAAGATGGGAAGACTATCCGTGGTGGTATTTGCAGGTGTGGACTACAGAGTGATCCAGTTGTAGCAAATTCTCCTGTGGATTTTTATGATAAATGTGGATGCGTGGTTGACGCTCACAAGGTATTTCAATCCAATCACTAAAGAGGATACTATGACATGGAACATACTGATAGCAGGATATAGCCGCGTAGGAACATCATCTTTGTGTTTGATCTATTCGATAGAATGCAGGATGAAGGCATACATCCAACTAGCATCACCTTTATCTCCATACTTACCATGTGCAGCCATGCTGGTCTGGTAGAGAAAAGAAAAGAATATTTCCAGCTCATGTATTCAAAGTATGGGGTCAATCCTGATATTGACCACTACTATTCATGATGAAGTGATATGGTTTACTATCTTAGGTGCATGCCAGAAGTGGAAGAATGTAGTGCTCGGAAGGCTTGCCTTTGAGTCTTTTTGGTGTTGTATGCAAATCAGCCTGCAGCTTATGCATTGATGGCAAACAGCTTATGCATTGATGGCAAATGCCTATTGCAGTGTAGCATGAATCAGAACATGAGGAACCAATGAACATATAGGCTTGTAAAGAACTAAACAGTGAGGAATGATTTGCAGTCTAACGCGATCCACCCTAAGGTTGATACAGAACTTTAGGGAGAGCAACGTGTTAAGGCCAAAAGTGTGCTGCTACATGAAGGCTTTTTTTGGGTCTCAGGTAAATTTCTTTGCGGTATAGTACATAGTTTTTTCCCTGCTGCAACTTTTCCTGCAACTATAAGACCTATTTTTGGGCGACATCCTTATCTATTTGGAGTTGGAAATTCTGCTCAAGGGTTTCATTAAGGGAGAGTTGGAGCTCCTCACCTTCTGCAACTTCAGCCTCGTACTTGGTCTGTAAGGTAGTGAAACTGGAGTTCCAATTTAGCAAAGCAGCTGCTTGTTCTTAGACAATGTGTCTTTGAACGATTGGCAGAGCTAATTGTGCAATTTATGTTGCTTAGCTTCCAGCTTCTTACCTTCATGAAGAAGAGCTTTTGGCGTGGATTTCTGGCGTGGGCATGGGATCAGAGCAGCTACTTCAATATTGATGGCAGACTCCTCAATCTGAGCTGAGCTCTCGACAACTTTGGGAGCCAACTTCGGGGGTGGTACAGGCCCAGGAGCAATCCCCATATTTTGAAGGGTGGGAGAGTGAGGCTCATCCACAACACCCTTATCATGTTGCAGTTTGGTACGAGGATCAGGGTTAAATTCTTCATCATCTGTGCCCTCAACATCCAATCTAGCAACCGATGTGATAACCTTGACAGAGGAGGGGGAATCTCATCTTCTTGCAAGGGAAGGAAGGGATCAGCTTGCTGTTGAACACCAAGCCTCCAAGGCAGTGGAGATTTTTTCTAAGTACAGATGCGAAGGAGTTCGTCTTGCATCTGGTGCAAAAAAACTTTCTCGCCAGTTGCCAGGAATATTTCAGAAAAGTCTTGCCAGGTATAAGGGTTTGCAACTTGAAACAGTAGAAAGTTACAAATACTTAGGACTTGTGTTCAGCTCAAACTACAGTTGGAAAGAGTGCATTAAACAAAGGATGGCAGCGGGTAAGAGGGCCTTGTATGGCATGCTATCTGTCTGCAATAAGGTGGATTTAAGCAGCTGGTCCATGCGCAGAATGTTGTTTAAGCGTTTGGTGCAAACAGTGTTGCTTTATGGAGTGCAAATTTTGGGGACCATCCACATCTGCCTGCTTGTGGGCTAAAGTGGAAAGCGTCATGAAAATCTTTCTTCAAGAGGAATTAGGCACGAGACACCAAGTGCCATTCAGATCATGTTGGCAGAAACAAGGGACAAGGTTTACATTTTACAAGAACGAGGTTAATCCCATGTTAGTATACTCTGACCAGGATTACATTAGATCCCATATTTCCAAAAGGGCGAGAAGAGTTATAGCAAAATACAGAACTAGCTCTCACAAATTGAAGATTGAAACTCGACGTTGGCATAATATACCCAGGGAAGATCGATTGTGCACACTATGCGACTCAGGTGAGGTTGCGGATGAATCTCATGTTTTCTTATTTGTAGCTGCTATCAAGGAATTTGGGAAAAACATCACATTGACAAAACAAACTTTTTTTCGCTTCTGCAAATTGATCCCAACAGATTGGGGAATTTCTTATTGGAAGTTGATAATCATAGACAACTTCTATTGGAAGTGAGATGAATCCGTTGTATTTATTGCTTCGTGGCCCATTAGGGTCTCAAGAAGCATGATTAATAAATTTATTTATTTAATTGCAGTATGATACAAACATTTATTGATTGAAGTTTTTGTAGACCATCCCTCCGGCTTCTTCCATAGAAATTTGGTGTGGTTCTACATGTGGGAGTCAACAGAGCTTTGAGCTGTAAACATGCTTACTAATGGATTGAGGATTGAAGGTTTGTAAGGCCTATGCTATCCAACTGTTTGGCTGGTTGAGGTGAAGAATCTGGCTATCCACTTATGTAATTAACCCATTACTATATTTGCAACAAATTGCTGGATCAAAAAATCTAATTCCGAAAAAATGCCAAGCCCAGCCATATTAACATCATTCAAAAATGTATTTTCTTGATGTTTCTATGAACCAAGAAAATTGGACGGCTGACATTGTGGCATTTGAGTTGACATCGTTTCATACAACTTATAGATAAAATTCTCTAAGTCCTGAGCGACACTCAATTGGAATAGTCTGCTCCATAGCTCCCCTCTAGGGACTATGTAAAAAGCTTTTAACAAAATTCACAAAGTAACAAAAAGGATCTTGACATTTATTACAACTGTCTTCTAGCAAAGTACGTAATGTGAAAATGTGATCATTGGTTGAGTGTTGAGGTGTAAACCATGTCTGGCCAATGTCATGAACCTATGGCGAAATAGATAAAATACACTGAAAATGAGATATTAAATTGGCAAATAATGATGCAGAAGCCCAAAGGGTGAGTAGGAACACAAGAACATGCACTAGAAGGCTCAAGACTGGCGTTGAATTAGAATACCGAACCACATGTCGAATGCGGGATCTCCTTTTTGCATGAATGCATGTGGGATACTTGTGTAAGTCCATCATAGTCAATAACATAACATATATACCATACACAAGAAGAAAAGAAAAAACGTTCGTCGTGAACGCGAGGGCACAACTCTAAACCTTGATTCGCGCTATGTTTTTGCCCGAAAAAGGGACAACTCTGGAATAAAATTCACTAAAATGCTCTTTCAAGGACTAGTTGCAATGGCTAAAGAAGACCATGGGGAGATGCCTCGGACCTTTGATCGACAGCAAATATCACAGGATCGAATACAGTTTTCAATAGAGCGGTGAAGCCCAGGCCACCAATACTCTCGACTAATAAGCTCTAGAGTTTTGGCTACTCTAAAATGTCCAGCCATTGAGAACCATGACAGACCTAAAGAACCAAGAGTCTAGAAGCACCATTAGGAACATATAATAGCCCATCACGAAATAGAAGATCATCCGGAATCTCAAAATGATCATAGTCAGATTGCATTAGCTGAAAAGATGGCGTTGAACCAAAATGGAAAACACACCTTGAACCAAAGGATCAAATGTGGGAGCTGCACAAAGAGACTCCAACAAATATGCATCATGAGGTGCCTCATACAAAATGACAAACCATAAGCTGGAACCAATCAGGACCTAGAATAATTTGTGATTACTGATCGTATACTGGATCACAGGTTCAAGGTATGAACATCGAGATAAAGCATCAGGCTTTACTTGGAGGGATCTAGGATGATACTTGATTACAAAACCTATTTGTGTATGCCCTGAGGAGTCAACTGAAAGTCTTCCAAATTTCAATAATTAGCATACACTATGAGCTTATAAGGGGGGACCTCAAGAAAACGTCTACATTCCTTAAAAAAAAATCTACTATCGCCAATAGTTCCTTGTCATAAATTGGATATGTAATTTCTACAGCCTGAAACTTCCAAGATTGAAAGTGATTGGATGTTATTCATGGTTATCTCCCTCCTGTGATAGGATACTGCCAAGAGAAAAATAGAAACATCTTCTTCAATAACATATGGATGCGAAGGATCTGCATCAAGAAGTAGCACCGTGGTGAAAACGCGCTTCAAGATAATGAAAGCAGTTTTAACTTCTACACTCCATTCAAATGGTACATCTTTCGCGTTAAGGCATGTTAAAGGAAGGACAATCTTTGAATATTTCTGAATAATACACTGATAGAAATCGGCAAATTCAAGAAAACACTGAATATCTTGGACTAAACAAGGTGCTTGCCAATTCAAAACAACATTCACTTTAGGAGGATCTATAAAGGCTCCTGAGGAGTGATATAATATCGGCAAGAAATGCCACAGTATCTTGATTAAACTGACAATTTTCAAATAGTCCACATTCACGAAGCTTCTGGAGAACCTGTCGAGCATGCTCTCATGTTCTTCAAGAGTCAAATAAATAAGAGTACTTTTTATTTACGTTATGAAGAGAGAGATATAATTAACTCTATGCTTATATGTACAATGGATATATGCCTATGTTTCTTTTAGTTGGTATCATAGCAGTGAAGATCTAAGGGGATTACACCAAGGAGATTCAAACTCTGCAACAAGATTATTAAGATGCCTAAAGAAGAAAAACCATAAGTGGTGCCAATACGATCTTTGTATCCTTTAAGAGCTAATGGCCCTCCCAAAAAATCTGGTGTCGTTTATGGAGAGAATGTAAAATAAAAATGATACTGCTCCAAGGGGGAGGCATCTCCCCCTAGAGACCTTTCAAAAGAAATGCCTCCTGGCGCGTCTAAGAAAGAGGCAAGCACTTCAAATCCTCCCATTACTGAGGTGCTTTAGGATGTTAAATATATGGGCTTCTTAGACTTGGATTTAGAGGGAGAGGACTTTGACATTGGGGATCCTCTCCAAGACGAAAGGCGAGACCTACGTGCGCAATTAGACACTATGGCTTCCCAACTCGCCAAATTACGAAGTGAAGGAGGTCAAAGGCGAGGCAAAATGGAATTCAAACAATGATGAGAAAAAATAAGATAAAACAAGAGGCAACGGGAAAGCCAATGACTTCTCGCCAAAGGCTAAGCAATTATATCATCTTTTAATTATAGAGAAAAAAACTTTATGCTCCTCCTTTGGCTATATAATAAGGCTAGGAATAAAATGGTCCTGTCGGACTAGACATTTAAAATGGAACAATGTTTTAATCTGCCCACAGTCCAGACTCAGAAGGTCCATTGTGCTTCAAATTCATAGAAAAGCACTTTCTATTGGTGACGATGCCACACTAAATCAGTTCAAGCACACAGAATTGAAACTTGCACAAGTTCACTAGGAAATTAAAAAACTATTTTATGCCTTCTAATGCTGACCTCAAATTAAGAGATAAGTTATATTGGCGATGTCAAATAAAAAATATTGCTTCTTATAAAAAACATCTTGTTTTTTGGATTTCGAGGATTTAACAGAAAAGATAAAGCTTCTAATGAACCATGTACTGCTCGAGAGTACAACTCTGCTGTTCAAAATCGGGAAGTGCAGATGATAGAGTGAGATTTAGGATGCTGCTGATGTTTGTGAATTCACTAGTTGTTGAAATGAAGGTATTAGTGACAGGACATCAAAAGGTAATGTGCTTTCGTCTGTCGTCTTCTACTGAGTAACATTGTATTATGCCTCTGGCCTATTTTTGAACTACAATATTTTTTTGCTAACTTCTTGCAGGTACTTTTGGTTAATTGGAAAAGATGATGTTAAAAGCATACACCGGTTGGACTGTGCATGGGTAGAAGAGACCAAGGAAATAGACAGCAATAACAGCATCAGGACATACATGGCCAAATCAGCCACAAGGATGGCTCATATAGATTTAAGTTGTTTTTGCGGTAAGTATTTGAAGAGAAGTTGATCATCTTGTTTGAACAGGAACATGTTGAAGAATTGGAAGTATGTGACACTAAAGCCTATAAAATCTAGTGGTGAAGCACTTTAAGACGACATCGATGATGCATTTTTTGAAGGTGATGGAGAATGGCTTAATGGAAACATAAAGGAAGGTGACAACTTGGAGGGCAATTAGGAGAATGCAGATTTCTATGTGGTGAAGTGTGCTGAGCTGAGGCATATTGTTGGCTTGTACATGACAGTTGAGGTCAGACCTTCAATGTCGATGAACATGTCTTGGCTGGTTTGTATTATGTTATCCAGCTCGATGGTACTTGGGAGCTGCTTGAAGACAAAGGTCTGATTTTTCAATATAGTCATAATGTATTAACAAGGAAGTGTGAGATAAATCAGATTTCTGGCACCAACAGATGTTTTCCTTGAAGAGTCTACTCATCAGATGAGTCTTGATAGCCTACCATATGAAGGTTGAACATGATTTGACCTAGTTGTTTTATCATTTTAATAGGGTTGTAGTCAATTGTTTGCTGCCACTTTTATCTTAAATTTTGATGTAGTATTAGAGATGGGACTCGCATGAAACCAACAAACCGCCCGATAGATAGGCTTCTCATTCATCTCAGCAGATTTTCTACAATGGTGGATAGTGGGTAGCCGCACACACGCGAACTACCCACGAAAAATAAAGGGAAAATCCAATTATATCATTTGGACCCCAAAAATACAATGCTAACAGATGTTTGGCTGGTGTACCTACCGAAAGTTTATCACCGGGATTAAAAAACCCCGCCCTTTCGGGTTTTCGAGGAAAAACCCTAGTGATAAACCTTCGGCAAGGGGCTTAGACAAACGCAAGGCAGAGAAATCGCTCCCAAAAACCACGAATGGAGAAGTCGAAACAGATGCTGCTCGCCAACCTGTACCTGCACATCACCAACACCAAAAAAATGAAACAAAATAAACCTCCCAGAGTGGAGGGGCTGATTACGCGCGTGCCACGCGACAAATATAATAAACAAAGAAGGGGGGGAGGGTGGGTTCAAAGAGAAAGAGGTACTGCTGAGAGAGAAGAGGAAGCGCCGATGAGACGTTGATGCAGAAACGCGCCTAAAATAGCGAACTCCCAACCAGAATGGGCATGCGCCGCCCGCATGCATGCAAAACATGCATGCTCGTCCCATTCTAGAATGGCGATCCGATGTCTCGGATCGATGGGATTAGAGATGCTTGTGATCAGTTTTGCACAACTTGGAGTGAATACTCAAAATTACAATAATTCGATAGCATATATTACAATAATTTGTGAGTCATATATATTATAAAAAGTGTACAAGGATTTTCAAAATAAAGGGTCATTGGAGTCTTTAGGAGGCATGTTCAGCAGCTTCTTTTATAGCTGAAGTGGAGCAATGAGGACATAATAGGCTGAAACAAGATAGTTATTGAGACAGTAATCTAGCACTTCAACTGTCTCTTGCTGCAATCATGCATCAGTAATATCTAGATGTGAAATGGTCTCTTCATTTATATGGGAAGATAAGTGGTCCAATGCTTGTAAAAATTCTCTTCCTGCCTCTTGAAAGGCATAACAGGAAGGGTTGTGTGAGGAGGGTTTAGAAACCCATTGTGTAGGCGGTATCTATGAAGAAAATGATGCCATGGTATTTAGGAAAATTCTAAAGTACAATCTTCAACTCCTTGAAATAAATCTGCTTGACTATATTGCTTGGATGGTCACATGTGTAGCACTGCTCTTGACCATAAATCTTTAGGAACTTAGTCTGCAAATCCGGAAACAAGGCAGCTCCATATCCTTTGTGTTGTGAAGCATAGAAGCACTCCATATTACAACTTCAAATTTTTGCAATACCCACTCCACAAACTCGTGATATCCTGCTCTGCAAATTGGGCACGTGTTTGCAGTCTCTTTCACAATATGGTGCATATCAGGTCGAGGCAGTACTTTTTCCTTGGTTCTCCTCTACTGTGTATGTACCAGCGCACCATTTATGTCCAGAACCATCAATGATGGTTGCCATCCCTCATCCTCTGCAACCCTTGTCGGGCTGTGCTAAACCGTGTTGTCACTTGTTGTGGCTTTGCTAGTTGGTGATGGTGAGTGCTGACCTTCATGTTGAGATGTACTCGCTTTAGGATCTTCATACCCCCAAAAAATAGGGTCACCTGGCTATCAGCAACTGTTGCATGGGACTCAGTGCCTCAACAACCCTACTCAATTGTTTGTCTTGTTCTCCTACAAGATCAAAGGTGGTGCAGTAATTACCAACTGAAATTTGCAGAACATTGTACAAAGTGGAATAAAACAAGAAAATAACTGCTTGAACCTAAATCTCGGATTGCACCTTTTATATGAAATGAGTTGTATTGGCACTTGGGTTGCTTCACTATCTTCTTCATACTCAACAAGTGCAACTTGTGTCTGCCTTCTCCTTCTGCAAGCAAATGTTTATTGAAGTCTAGGCTGAATGAAACTCCAAACAAACTTTATAACAACACAATGTAATAAAACAGAGATGAAACATATACTTGTATTAAACAAAAACCTTTTAATTGCTGGTTTTAGCAAGTCGGTTCAATCAATTGAGCTGTCTGAAATACCTATGGCAAAATTACATAAGACTGGCTATTTTTTTTTAGAAATGTGATGTTTATAGGCATGTCCCATCACCAAAACGTCTGACTCACCCTCACTCTCGGCTTCTTTAACCTTCTTGGTCCTTCATCTTATCAACCTAGTGATCCAAGAAACAACCTTACTTACCTGCTTCTCCACATCTTCAACATCCTTGTCCGTCCTCGCATCAATAGTGTGAGGCCTTTGTAGAGGCTGTTGTAAAATCCATCTATGTGCTATGCTAAAAGAATAGCATCCGTCTGTGCGTCTGTATTCCACGACCTGCTATTTCAAAATTTTTTGGCTGTGTGGGGGATTCGAACCCAGGACCTTGCCCCCCAAACCCCCCACCCTTACCACTAGATTGCACCTTTTATATGCAATGAGTTGTATTGGCACTTGGATTGCTTCAATATCTTCTTCATACTCAACAAGTGCAACTTGTGCCTGCCTTCTCCTTCTGCAAGCAAATGTTTATTGAAGTCTAGGCTGAATGAAACTCCAAACAAACTTTATAACAACACAATGTAATAAAACAGAGATGAAACATATACTTGTATTAAACAAAAACCTTTTAGTTGCTGGTTTTAGCAAGTCGGTTCAATCAATTGAGCTGTCTGAAATACCTATGGCAAAATTACATCAAAACGTCTGACTCACCCTCACTCTCGGCTTCTTTAACCTTCTTGGTCCTTCATCTTATCAACCTAGTGATCCAAGAAACAACCTTACTTACCTGCTTCTCCACATCTTCAACATCCTTGTCCGTCCTCGCATCAATAGTGTGAGGCCTTTGTAGAGGCTGTTGCAAAATTTAGAACTATAATGTAATTGGCAGCATCGTCAGCACTATTCGAATCAGCCTTAGATTGTGCAGGTTTTGGTGTCTTCAGCACTATGCTGTCATGTGTTGCATCATGCTGCTGACTACTGGCATCTTGATGTGTACTATCTACAGGCTCTTCTACTGTTGTTACCAATTCAGAAAACAAGCATGTACCTTTTTTCTAGTAGTTCTTTGGCTGTAGAGTTTGAGTCCTTGTAGACTTGTGCTTAGCTGATCAGGGGATCTTTTTATTGCCGATGTTTCCACATGCTTCCTTTTCCCGTTGCTGTCTAGAGTTGTAGCTACTTGCTCATCATCAAGGTTATTGTCTCAACCCTGTGTTTGTATGCTGCTCCAACATATAAGGTTTCTTGTTTGCTTCGCTTCCCCAATTCCTCCATTAACCTTGCTGGAACTATTTCTAAGCACTTAAGGCAATGTGTCTTCTCCATAAGCAAACTCAAGCAGTTGACATGATATGGGTGACCACATTTCAGGTTCAGACTAAAGGTGTAATCATCCTGGAATGCGAGCCCACATGTGGATCATCTCTCCTCATCTCCAATTGGCAACCTGAGTGGCACAGGAGAGATGTTCACAAGTTGGCCACAATCAGGAAGCCACAAAACAACTTCAAATCCCATTCTCAAACTTGGAAATTATGCTCAATAGCTAGCAAAAACACAAATGTGTCATTCGCGAATTGATTCATCAAAATTTGTGAACCATCTTCTATAGGGAAGAATCATGGGCATTAAATTTATTTGTCCTCTTTTTGATGCGTTCATGTGCATAATTATGTTCCCACTGCTAGATACTAAATATTATTTGTATGGATCTTTTTGTGACGACCTCATCAGCTTAGGAGAGACACACCACATGATGACATCACATTGTGCTTCTTGTATAGTAATTGTCTAATAATAGTAGTCAACCTATTCTTCATCTAAATTGGAATTCATAATGGCAAAAGTTTAACAAATAGGTTTTGCTTTCATTCTTAAGAATTATAAGAATGTCATGATAGGTTGATAAGACCTAGAAAGGGATCTAAACTTGGGAAAAGCATAACTAAGTGCGAACTAATGTTTCACTCATGTGGAGCGTGGAAGACGAGATTGTATAGTATGATTTAAGAATTAAGAATGTCATAATAAGACCTAGAAAGGGATCTAAACTTGGGAAAACCCATAACTAAATACGAATAAGAACTAATGTTTCAATCATGTGGAACGTGGAAGACGAGATTGTATAGTATGATCTTTCTGGAAAAAATGTGAAATGTGAAGCTGTACAACCTAAAACCTTTTTACATCCTCATTCATGCATAGGGGAATCTCATTTGGGAAGTTGATTCCATGGGCCCAGAGAGCGACAATAGCCAATGGGCTACCAAAAGCTGGTACATTTGTCACAATCATGGACGGGTCGCCGATAGGCTTTACAAGTTTGTTGGTCACCTCTACGGACCATAGGCGACCGACGCACTCACAGTGACGTGAGGATGAGCTTGCTACATGTGGAGAATTGTCCTTGTGGTATGCTTGCTACATGTAGAGAATTGTCTTTAGTAACATGTTGGTCAAGGAAAAAATGTTGGTTTTGTGTAAACATGGTGACTGAGGTCAAACCCTAAGTTTTTACTAGTGAGAAAAAACACCAAGGAAAAAAAATTCAACGCCGGAATAGCTTTTAGGTCTGATCCGGCTTAGCGTTGCTTTCATATTGCAGAGAGTACAATGCCTTTTATGTATATGGTGGTTGCCGGCCTGACAATCGGTTCCAAGCCCCACAGGTGCACCTTATATTCTTCCGGTACCTTGATGCATCTACTTTTAGTTGCGCCCACCGTAAATATTTTGATTCAAGCTATCTACAGCATTTAGGTCCTTTCCTAGGCTTTGTTTCATATCTTTTTCAGCTCTGTAATAAATATATATCATGTGTATCTGAAAGTTTTGTTTGTTGTTAGGCCTTCTGTTTGAACAGTATGCAGTGTTCTGCATGCTCTGAAAATTGACATACTACTGAGGCATATAAATGCGAATGTACCAGTTCTCTGTTGCTGTGGCATAGAAAGATTCAATTCATAGCATATGGATGAATGCATATGAAGACATGGTAAGGCTTCTGGTCTGTAGGAGCTACACATGCCTTATGCTTTCTGGATAGAGCAAGTGTTCTAATATGTTAAAAAAATGCTTGTTTATTCTGGGCATAGATTATAGACCTAGTTGCAGAGCAGCTGCCAGGGGCACACAGTAAGAGCATCTGACAAATTACCACAAGATGACGCTTACAATGTACCTCTCTGAGAGGTAAGCCACACTATGAATCTGGTCAGTACTGTTCAAAAGATATTCTGTTTTAAGGCACTTAGTTGTCAAAGCTAAACATTTCCCATCTTGGCTTAAGTTTGTGCAAGTGCAATATCTCTGATCGTAGGCTTTTTGCTTGTGAATTTTTTTACTGGCTTCTACCATCATTCAACTATATAATAGTGTTATTTCTAACACTTTGTGATCTAGTTACCCTGTCCACTTTTACTTTTATCGAGTACCTGTTGGTGGTTGTGATAACACCTTTATAAATGTCATATGCTTTGAGATTCACCCTGGAAAGAGATAACCACTTTAAGTCTTTTGTTCAGCTGGTGTCCTCTAGCCTAGTCTTGTGCTTTAGTTGAAACGGGAAATGCAGTATATTCCACTTTCCCAATGTAACTTGTTATCAATAAAAGAAAAAGATTTCATAGGCCTCGGTACTACCTCACAATCTTGCCACCATGCCCATCATTCAAGGCATGCTACAAGTGCATGTAAAGTCTGTATACTAATTCCCAATATCAAATTCATTTTCTTAAAAACAAGTCGTGGAAAATGTGATAATGTTGTTGATTAGATAGCTTTTGATGAGGCAAAAAAGGAACCACTACCACTTTGCTTCAAAAACTATCTATGTTACTAGTCATTCACCGAAAACGAAAACGAATACCATGTTATAGAAATCCCATCAGCATAAGATGTTGCCCGAACCATCAATTGTCCATGTCTCAACAAAATGAGACAACCCCCCGTCGAGGACACCTGGCCTCCACAGACGGTCGCATGACATCAGATAGAAAAAGCGGATGATAGATCAGTTCCCTTCTTGGTGATGGTAGGGTTTGGCGCTAAATTTTTTTTTGTCAATAATTCGTGCATTTAATAGTGGTTTTGGGTGTACTTGAGCTCGTTAGCTTGTGGCCCACACTTTTCAATGGTGCTTAATTTTATTATGAATTCTTCTATTTTGAGGTACAATCAGATAATTCAGTGGAGATGGAGATGATATGAACATCCAAACGGTTCTCGGGTGATAATTCAGTGGAGATGGAGATGATATGAACATCCAAACGGTTCTCGGGTGAGACTTGTATGGTAGTCTGATGACCTTCCTGGATGGATCCAAATTCAGGTTGAGGTAATGCCATAATGCCATGCTTGAATCATAGTTTCCTTGGTAAAGTAGATGTCGCTAATTCTCGATAGCCCCTTCTTTTTTGAGAGTCCTCACTTACTCAATACTGAGAGTCCTCACGTACTCAATAATCTTTCTAGTTTTAGGTCCCTATGTCCCTTGTGATAAGAGATATGCTTGTAGTACCTACCTTAATGAGGAAGAAGTCGAGGAAAAATCCTAAAGTACTCACTCTTGGTAGAGAAGATGTTGATAGTCTCTAGCAAAGCTAGACATTTGGGCTTATATAATATAAGGATTTTGGGTATTAAATGAACTAGAAGTAAGATGTGTAGAATGTGTGAAGTTATAAAAGCTGCCTACCTTGATAAGATATTGAGTGGAGATGATGTCGAGGATTTAAACATCACATGTGCATGTTCACAGTTTTCAATCTTATTCAGGTACCAGCACTTAGTTTCTACACTATATTAGTGCACTTTTGGGTTTGGATTACAATTTTGTAGCTTGTCTTTGTTAGAAAATCCTTATCGCATTAATCCTCAATGTCTTGACCTTTCTTTTCATTCTCTACACATTGGCACCAGGTACTTGAGCAACAAGAGGCATGTCTCTAGTACCTGCCATGATGAGGAAGATGTTCAACAAGTCTCCTGTAGTTCTTATCTAGGTCGAAAAGATGGACGATCTCTAGCAGCTAGATATTTTTGCAACTTAGCATCATTCTTTTCTTGTTGTACGTACTCATCTGGTAGATCGCTATACGTATGGACTAGAGCATGATCAGATAGGACTGAGATCCAGACTTCTATACTGTAGAAGTTGACTAATCATGTAAGTCGTGATGTGTAACCCTTTTTGCAATGCAATTTATTATTGTTAAGGTTTTAATCTAAAAAACCCTTTAGAGCATAAGCCTTTTTAATCATAATAGTAATTTGTGTAATGTTCTAATGTATTGGGTCCCCATCATGCCATATAAGTGATAATATTGTACTTTTTAGGAATCCATGGTTAAGTTAATAAAACACTAACAAGACCTTGACAAAGGCTCGCAAAGATCTCCCAGGCTCCTAACTCAATCGGGGCTGGGGCTCTCAATAGCACGACGATCCCTCAAGCTTACTCATAAAGACTAAATAGGGATTTGAGGCATTTAGAAAATGCTGGCATAATCAACAAAAAAAATAGATGATATGGAGCAGAAATCGGCCCAGGCTTTCAGGAGATCTAAAGCCGATCTTTATAACCAAATTCGCCAAGTCAAACAAGATTTAGTCTCAGACCCATTTAACTTTTCATATCAGAACCTTGAGGAAGAACTAAGAATCAGCTCGTGGGGCAACTATAAGATCTAAGACTAAGTGGTATCCGAAAGTGGATAATGAGAATTCCAAGTGTTCCTTTAGATTGGTAGGAACCAGGTTGGCTGAGAACAACATTAGCTCGATAATTGATGACCAGCATCAAGTCATAAAAGGGGAGGCCGATATAAGATCAGTCTTCAAAAATAGCTACACGGGGCTTTTTAAGGAAGGACATCTTCCAAATGATTATCCCTCCCAATGTTCTAAATGGTTTACCTTCTATCCGTCATGGTCTTTCAATATTGCTTCCGGAACAAGGAGATGAAGAAATTTGCAAGGTGTTGGAATCTCTAGCCTCTGGAAATCCCCAGGGCCAGATGGGTTCTCACCAGAGTTTTATGTAGAATTTTGGGACACCTTGGGTCTTTTTTTTGTTGCCACAGTTAGAAGAGCCTGGACTATGAGATACCTTCATTCAACCTTGGTAGCTGAATTCATTGCGCTCATCCCAAAAGTGAGCAGGCCTTAGACCATCAATGAGTGGAGGCCGATAGCATTAATCAATGTCTTGTACAAAGTGATCATGAAGTCATAACTGTCCGAATTAAGCCAATCTTAGCTTGCTTGATAGGATGTGAACAGTCAGCATTTCTTTCAAATAGAAACATTATGGACAATTACATGCTAGGGGCTTCATTGGTGTAAGCACTCAAGCTAGAAGTGTGTCATGCTTAAACTTGACTTTTGCAAAGCCTACGACTCACCCTCACTCAGATGGTGTGGGTTGAAGGAAGCTATGGCACAAATGGGTTTTGGAACAGACTTCATAAGTTATGGGCTTGAATAAGATGGCATTTGCATCAATGTTGATATATGGCCAGCCTTCCGGACTTTTTGACCTCAAGAAAGGAATTAGACAAGGTTGCCCACTTGCCCCATACTTATTCCCGATCATGGGCAAACCTTTTAACTTGCATGGAGAAGGATTTGGAGGCAAGAGGCATGGTAAATGGTTTAAATCTTCCTGGATCAGATCGAAGGTTGATAATAATGCAGGATGCAGATGATACCTTCCTTTTTTAAAGATATGATGATGAGAGTTTTGAAGCCTTCCAGGTTGCATTGGGTTTCTTTTTCTCTATAGCTAGAATAGAAATAAACCCAGCCTAGTGTGATATTTTATGGCCATTTGATGGGGTTGTTGATGCAAGGATTAGGGCATGGAACTATCATATAGTAGCTGCCTCAAAGACAGTGAAGCTTCTAAAATGCCTCTTAATCTAGCAGAAAATCCAAAGGGTTTATAGCCTCCAATTGTGGAAAGGATCCAGAAAAAAATCAATTTGTAGTCCTGTAAAGCTCTCTCAACTCTCTCAACTATGAGACGTGTGAGAGTAGCAAATGCAATCCTCAATGCCACTCACATCTACTATTCATCGGCAATTGTGGCACAAAAATATGCATATGACCAAATTTTGGTTATTATCCGTAAATTCATATGGGGTAAAAAAGCGAAGGTGGCATGGTCAAAAATGTGCTGTGATAGAAAGGATAGGTAACTAGGATGTAAAGACCCAATGGTTCAGGCAAGAGCTCTAGCGGCTAAGTTTGTTTGTTTGTTTTCGATGATTTTTCTGACGTTTTTGCTGACGATATTTCTGACGAATCCTGATGACTTTTCTGACGTTTAATCATCAGAAAACTGACGATTTTTCTCACGCTTCATCGTCAGGCAAATCATCAGCCTATGGGTTCTGGGCAGTTGTCTGTTTTGTGAAGGCCATCTGACGATTTTTCTGACGCGGAACAGGCATTCTCTTGTAGTGTATGCAGATGATACCTTCTTTTTTTTAAGATATGATGATGAGAGTTTTGAAGCCTTCTAGGTTGCATAGGATTTCTTTTTCTCTATAGCTAGAATAGGAATAAACCCAGCCAAGCATGATGTTTTATGGCCATTTGATGGG
The DNA here is from genome assembly GCA_021234155.1 of Isoetes taiwanensis. NCBI lineage: Eukaryota > Viridiplantae > Streptophyta > Lycopodiopsida > Isoetales > Isoetaceae > Isoetes > Isoetes taiwanensis. Next base: position 6,191,877 of record JAJEKV010000015.1, on the reverse strand, counting down.
GTTGTTGATGCAAGGGTTAGGGCATGGGACTATCATATAGTAGCTGCCTTAAAGACAATGAAGCTTCTGGGAATGCCTCTTAATCTGGCAGAAAATTTAAAAGGTTTGTAGTCTCCAATTATGGAAAGGATCCGAAAAAATCAATTTGTAGTCCTGTAAAGCTCTGTCAACTATGAGACAGAGCTATGAGACTGTGACAGTAGCAAATGCAATCCTCAATTCCACTCATATCTGCTATTCATCGGCAATTGTGGCACAAAAATATACATATGACCAAATTTTGGTTATTAACCGTAAATTAATATGGGACTGGTAGACCCCCCGTATTTTCATTAAATAGCGTGCGGCGGGAGTTACTAAGGTGGGGCATGTATGAGAAAGTGACGGGTGGAATTCATGGACTAGAATGAAAGCCCTTGTACCTGCAGTAGGAGTAGGGAATAGAAGGGTGTTCAAAGAGATAATGAGGAATGTGAACGCGTTCTCAGGGAATGTAGGGCCTGAGGAAAAATGGATATGTGGGGATGAAGATGGTCACAAGGTTAGAAAAATATATTGTCTGCTAATGCCGCCACCTCCACTTAAGGCGGCTGATATATTGGGTCTGAATCAAGTAGACACAAAAAGATTACTAACCGTACCTTGGACTTCTCTGTGCTCGAGGAAATTACAGTTTTTTCGTTGGATCAGTCTGCAAGATGATTTGTGCAGATTTACTTGGTTACTGAACATAGATATAGTACATCATGATCTCCGTCCATTGGACTATGGGGCATCTGAGACATCGGATCATCTCTTCTTCTGTCAAAAAGAAAATGACTTCTGGAGATGGGTTAGTCCAATTATTAGGTTATATATATATCAATTATCATACCTAGAGGAAGATATCATCCAACTCTCACTTATTAGCCTATCTCTCTGGTGTATATAAAAATACTTGCTGTGAAGCAACTCTTGGTGGCTTAGTTACATCAATAGACTCAATAAAAAATCAGTTCAACCAAGAGGTGGCCTTACAACAGAGAAATAGACAGGATTGGATGTTTGATGGGGTTTTATTTATTCTTCAGATGTCATTGGGACTCTCAAGATGGATAAGTCGTACCATCTAGTTCAATAGAGGTAGACTTGTATTGCATCTAAATTACTTTGCAATGGGGATATCTTCAATTTGTCTTTCTTGGAAAGTGGATAAGAGAACTGGATAGTATCTCCCTTGGGAGAAGAAGGGAGGTACTCTATAGTAACCCAGAGGAAGAGAAGACTGGAACTGTAGCCATAGAGTACAAGATTGGAACTTGAGGGGTAACCCTATTTAGAGATATCCCTAATGGGGACATCTACTGTATAATTTATTTAAATTAATAGAACATATATCTTTACCCTCAAAAAAAGGGGAAGGGGGGGATGATGTATCAATTACAAGAGTCATTCTTGAGAAATGCCCTAACATCATTAATGCATAGGTTATAAATGCACATTTCATAGCCTTTGAATGACCATGAGACAACCAAGAGATAATGAAAAACTATTAAGTAACTCTGAGATATCCATAAGAATGCAGTCTCCACTCCGGTTCCATAAATGCCATTCGAGCCGATTAGCCCTGCAGCCAATACATGCGAGGTAAGCTTCATGTGTACACACCCTCCTAGTCTACATGCAGCTCTAAGGGACCACTTCTAAGCCGTATAGCACGATGAATCGCCCTCGCCGAGTTGACAATGCCTGATGTCAAGAATAAGAATAACCACAAGTCCAAGCCATCGCAAATACACTCCATCCATGAAGGATATGCACCCATGCATCAGCCAAGACTCAGTACATGTCCCTTCATCTTGAACAACCATTTGCAACTGCCAGGCTCTCTTCTTGCATGTAAATGCATCAAAGTCCAAGTTGAATTACGTTAGATTCAAATTCAATATGCATAGCGTTTTTCCAATCTTGTGCGCATGGACCAGTTTAGAGCTTCTGCAAGTGCGGCAGGTTCAACTAGAGTGCTAACCATCATAAGCATTCTCCTTCGTCTGTGCTTGGGTTGCTACTTCGTTGGATCGAGCACGTTGGATTGAGCAATGGGTCTAGTGGGTCTGCTCATGCATCCAGACTTGGTCACGATGGGACCCATCTGATTAGACTCCCACTTGGTGAAATCGATTCAAAAGTTCAGCTTGCCCCTGTAAACGTCATGTTGGGGTCCAAAATCTGGTCCAATTGGTTGTTCTACAATGGTAGGTCTTCTAGAGCATTGGGAACACTTAGTGGTTGCATGACAAGATCTTCGTGATCGTCAAAGTCAATGTCACTTTCCAATATAACTACATTAAGATCAGCAACAACAGCAACAACAGAGTGAATAATGGAAGCTCCTATCAGATCTTTATGAAGCAAGTGCTCCCTGAATATGGCATCTTTTTTGTGAAAGATTCGGTGTCCATGAATGGCATACAATTTAGCCCCTTTAATTCCCTTCATGTAAACCAATAAAATAAAAACATCAGTTTTATAATCAATCTTCATCCTTTCCACCTCAGGCACGTGAGCATAAACTAGACAACCAAAAAAATTTATATCTCCAAGAAAGGGTTTATTTCCTGTCCACAATTCATTGAGAGTCTGGCCATGAATAGAAGCTAAGACCATATTGCGATATAGGTTGCATGAAGGATAGCTGGTCTGTAATGGGCCCATGGTAGACCGCTCGAGTATTCGAACCTTGAATGTGCCTGTGGGGCGTTCCTGAGACACCGGCATAAATGGGTAGAAGCGACTACTCATAAACGTCTAGACGGTTAAGGGCATGTCGGTTAGGAACGTTACAGTTGGTATCAGAGCAGGTCTCGAGTTCGAGTCTCCATGGGTGCTTATATGCATGGGTAATTTGCAAAGACTTGGTAATCATTGTGACATGGTATAGCCTTGGATGCTCGAGGACGAGCATAATTCTAGTGGGAGAGACTGTAACGGGCCCATGGTAGACCGCTCGAGTATTCGAACCTTGAATGTGCCTGTGGGGCGTTCCTGAGACACCGGCATAAATGGGTAGAAGCGACTACTCATAAACGTCTAGACGGTTTTGCCCAGTTGGTTAAGGGCATGTCGGTTAGGAACGTTACATGGTCCTTAAAAATGTGGGGGTAAGGTAGACTGGGTTAACATGCATCTAACAGCCTCAACTAGCATGCGATTCATACGCTTTGCAGTGCTGCCTTCCTCGGGCATATTGGAAGTGGTAACTTGTTGCAGACTTCATTGCAAGGAGATTTTCATCCTCAACATCAAAGACTTCTCTTTGCCTTTTGCAAAACGTATTAGGCATTCACGTGTATAATGGCCTGGTTTCTTGCAATGACTACGTACTCCTCTACGCTTCTTAAAGGGTGATTTCTAAGATGAAGTACCACTTAGGGATGCTTTATTCTCTTGCTAATTGCTAATGCTACCTCTATCATCATTAATTTGCTTGGGGGCCCTGTGCTCATCGCTTTTTCTAAAGGGTGGCCCTTTTTGTTTGACAAACATCGCTGCAAATGAGTTTTCACCTTCCTTCAATCTCCTTTCTTCTTTGTGCAATGGCGCTATTATCTGATCCAAAGAGAGGCCTAAACAATCTGTAATCTTATCATTACATGGCCATGTGATGGAGGAAGTCTATGATAACGTATTGCCGTCACATCCTCTTCAACTACTGCAGCAGCAATTCCATCAAGTTGATGAAGATCGACCTTAACTTCGGCCAAATTCTCTCCTCTCATATGCATTTCAAAGAGCTGATTCTTGAGTAAGATCTTTGGAATGCTTTGCCTGTACCCCAAATATTTTCTCTAGGGTTTGCCTTACTTCCTTTGCACTCTTTGTAAAATCAATGAGAATCTCGTAAACCAAGTCTAATCATAGCCATGGCTCTCTACCAAGAGCAACATAGATCAATGTCAATACTTGCAATGTTATCGTAGAGAACACATCACATTCACGTTCTATCACATTATGATGTATAATATTCAACAAGAACACGTTAACTTAATGTAACCGAGACTACATAATCATGATATTCAAGCATTTAACATGTCTAGATTTATTATACAACGCTTATAGAAAGTCTAACACTTCCCCTCCATAGGGAAAGCTTATCTAGGATGCCATAATATCATATTCCAAGCAATCATGGTATCCATACATTATACATGTTCAATATAATGTATCACATAGCAACTATAGCAAGCTTATGTAGCATGCTTCCCCACAATCACTCCCTCCATAAGGAGTGAACATGTAGCAATTAAATATTGGCTTCTTTTTCTTTTGCTACATATTCTAAATGAGGTGCACCCTGAACCTACGACCTAAATCGTATGTAAACGAGGTGCACCCTGGATCTACGACCCAAATTGTCTATTGGAGCCTCTGGGCACCTCTCGTTTCGCTTATAGTCATTTATAATTGGAGGCGCCTATGATTTTGAAATATGGAATACGATTTTGCCTACGGTTTTGAGGGAATATCGAACCTCTATACGGCTTTGCCTAAGATTTTAGAATATGAAATATGGAGACTTGAACCTCTACCAAAATAACTTAATATCCTAATAAGACTACTTTAACCAATGTACCAAGTGAGCTAATGTGATTATTTTTTTTTATCTTGAATTTACGTTTTTTTTTATAACAACCCATTCAATTATTTTAGGGATATATATTCTATGGTTTCAGGAATTGTTATTTTTACATCCATATCAAATGCCCTTGGAACCCCCTGTTATTTTACTACATACTCTAAACGAGGTGCACCTTGGACTACCACAGTCGTCGGATTCGTCGACCCTATGACCCAGAGCATATGTTGGAGCTTCTGGACACCTCTCGTTTCGTTTATAGTCATTTATGATTGGAGGCACCTATAGTTTTGAAATATGAAATATGGTTTCGCCTAAGGTTTTGAGGGAATATCGAACCTCTATACGGTTTTGCCTAAGATTTTAAAATATAAAATACGGGGGCTTGAACCTCTACCAAATTAACTCAATGTCCTAATAAGACTACTTTAACTTAACCAGAGTAACAAGTGAGCTAATGTGATTATTTTTTATCTTGAATTTATGTTTTTTTTTATAACAACCCATTCAATTGTTTTAGGGATATATGCTGTTGGATAGGCATATTCACCCCTTATTCCTTAATCTACACCGTACGTAAAGTTCCTCGTTTGTGGGGTATGCAAGTACAAAATTTGCTATACTGTATAACAAGATTTGCAAAATACTATAAGATTTCAAGCAAAATACTATATGGTGTTGATTTTGTACGTGCAAAATATAATTATAAGGGCTCTCGCTGCCCTACGTCACCCCCCGTGTGAATATGCACCTAAACCAAAGGGGGTTTAAGGGGGATTTTAATTTAAATGTGTTGGACCCAATGGTTGTGTTAATTAATGTTAATGGTAGTTATGTGTTGGTTGTTATCTTAAAAAAAAATTTGGGCCCTTCGGGCCCTAACAAAAACACTATTAACACCATTAAGTACAAAACCATTAACTGAGGTGCTGCACCCAGAGCTCCTTTGTTTCCAACCCGTTTGGATTTTGGAATTTGTTAATATTAAACACGAATAAATGTTGCAACATATCAAAGAAGAACATTTGTGCTATCTTCAATCCTGTAATGTTCATAACTACCACGCATATCCAGGAGCCTATGTCAAGGTAAGCATAGACTTCAATGAAGAGAAGAGGATTGAATACATTGTGATGAAACTCTGATGTCTGACCAGCCAGCCAATAATCATTTAACACAGTAAGAGATTGCCATATTATTTGTGCACTTAACAACAATGCTACAGCTTGCCAACCAAATGCCTTAGTATAGTACAACCAATATACTTTCCAACCAACACGGCCTGAACCTCTTTGCTCCGCATCAATAAGCTTGGATGGCCCACCTTTAGTATTATATTCCAGAGTGCAGAACTCTAAAATCTCGTCTTTATTCTGCCCCTTTCCATTCTGATCCACTGTGGAGATGGACTCCATGGCAATGTTGTGGGCTAGTACTAGGGCCTCCAGACCTGTCCCACTTTTCAAAATCTCTGCATATTTTCCTGATTGCATGACCCTGCCTTCTTGCATCACCTGCAAGGCAATCAACATTTAATAGATTGTAACTTCTTTAGTATCTGATGCTTGTATCATAGGGAGAACCTTTCTACAATTGATTTTTTTATATGATTTAGCTCTATCTTCCTTTAGTAAAAAGATGAAAAGAAAAGATAAAGGTAAGATCTTCCTTTCTACATAGAGGCAAGAAAAGTTTCTAAAACGCTTTGCAGATAAAACATAAATCGATGCTTACCAAGATCAAGTCTGCTTTATATAAGAACTCCACTTGATGTGTGACCAGCAACACTGTTTTGCCATTTAGAGCACCAAGTATGCATTCCTGTAGAAGAACAAAAGCTTAAATCACAAGAAATTATTACATTCAAAGAGAAATCATGCAAACAATTATCCAGTATACTTGCATGAAATAATTGGGTTCCAGTATGAGCATCGACAGCACTGAACACATCATCAAGCAGGTATATATCGCAGTCTTGATACACTGCTCTTGCCAATTGAATTCGTTTTTTCCGACCACCGCTAAAGACCATATTCCATCAAGTCTAAGTCATGTTGTAGTGCATCAACAGCCATATAGTTCACAATCTGGCCCATTCCATTTGTCTAAAAGAATTGGACAACTGAAGACCTTTGTGATACACAGATGTAATAATGGTGGACCTAACCAACATGCCAAGCTTCTGATTCTGAAAATTATATTGGTGTGAAGCAAGAACTTCAACACCTTTTGCTATCAAAAGCTCTAGGGCAAGGTAGTAGCCCCCATATACTGAAGTCCTCTCTCCAGAACAATAATTTACAAACTGCTCTATTAGGACTGGGCCAACATACATCACACACAATCTGATAAAAGCTAACAGACCATTGAATGCTCGTTTATTCCAGAAGCACTTAAAAAGTGTTGATGAGACAGGATGAGAGCATCGGCCATTTCGACTGGAAAAGAACAAATGTCGACTCTGCCCTATCATTTACTGCCACTGAAGGATACTTGCCAACAGAGCTGCCTTCCTTGTTGTGGTACACATAAATTTGGCACCAGATGAAACCGATTCCTTCTGTAGCCGTTCCTTGCATTAGTCCTATGGGGAAGCAGATCTGATTGGGCTCCTGGAAACCTAGAGTTCCAATGAGCGATCGTTGCATGTCCCCTTGGTTCTTTTTGGTTTTTCTAATATTAACTTAATATTTGAAACCTAAACTAAAAAAACATGCAAACAATAAAAGCCCCACAACCACACGATTTTCCCTCTTCTTTAAAATCAATGGCTAACAAATGGATGCACTCTAGAAATACCGTTTAGTACGTCCACGTGAATACGCCGCTGAAATCATATGAAAACCATGCCAAAAAGCGTATAAAATCACAAAAAAACCCCCTGTTATAATGCTAGATATTGGTCTATGGTTTCAGGAATTGTTATTTTTACATCCATATCAAATCCCCTTGCAACGAGAGCTGTTGGATAGGCATATTCACCCTTTATTCTTTAATCTACACCGTACGCAAAGTTCCTCGTTTGTGGGGTATGGAAGTATGGAATTTGCTATACTGTATAACAAGATTTGCAAAATACTATAAGATTTGAGGTAATATACTATATGGTGTTAATTTTGTACGTGCAAAACATAATTATAGGGGCTCTCGCTGCCCTACGTCACCCCCCGTGTGAATATGCACCCAAACCAAAGGGGGTTTGAAGGGGGATTTAATTTAAAGGTAATGTAATGGTTTAATGTAATGGTTTAATTTCATAATGGGAAAAACTACAATATACCCCTAACTTTTGGCAAAATTCACAGTATACCCCTAACTTTCTAAAAATTCACAAAATGCCCCTAATGTATAGGTTTTTTAGGGGCATTTTGTGAATAGTTAGGGGCATTTTATGAATTTTTAGAAAGTTAGGGGTATACTGTGAATTTTGCCAAAAGTTAGGGGTATATTGCTTTAATATAATGGTTTTTGTTATAGGTTAAAAAATTTTTTTGCCCCTTCGGGGCAAAGAACAAACAACGTGACTTCACACTTGGATGAGTTGATGTTATATTTTGTAAATAATAATATGTCGGATGTAAAACATGTAGCAATATCTAATAAGTAGCAATATAACAAAAAAAAAAAAAAAAAAACAATAATATGAAGCCCAAGAAACTATAATATTATAGCATAATGTTTGTAGCATTTGATTCTTGCGTAGATATGTCCATAATGGTAGACATTCAAAGGAAGGATGAGATTTTTAAGTTTTAACCTTATAGAATGGGCAGTAGATATAAAGGAGGTGCATTTCTGAAGATATAGGCTTAACGAACCTATTTCATAGTTAATTTTCTGCAAAAGTACAACTCGACAACCAGATATCTAGCATAAGTGCATGAAGCGGACATCAAACATGCCAAAGGATAATGTCAAGATCAAACATTCCGCAAGACGTATGGCTACATTATGGAGCAAGAGCGGGTTGCATTTTGGTAAAGTAAAAGCATTTCAACTTTAAGCATGAAATTTCTTTACATTGCAACAACACCTTTGATAAAGCAAGAAAATAATTATATATGGCAATCGCACCATAGATTCACTACAGAGCATCATGGCGTATGGAATGGTATCACATGTTGGATTAAATAAAATCGTGCTTGTTCTTGAACAAGACATTCAAACACAAATGTATCCAAGCAGCTCCACCGCTCTCATCTATCTCTCTCTCGCCAAATTTGTCGGCTCCATTGCCCGCGATATAAGGTACCGTAGCATGATGATTTACATTCATTCTCGCTTTTCGCTTCCCGTGCTAGAATACGTGATATCTGCAATCCTCTCCGCTAAATGCTTGGTTAAAGAGCAGCCTCTAGAAGCTAAGAAACCGCGGCTCTTTTTGCATCCAAGCATCACGATCCTTCTTTTTTACCTAAGACAGCTTTCTCGAAAGCAAACTCAGACCATCTACACCTTTAACTTGCCAAAGGAGCAACCAAGAAGAACATCATAAGATCAAAGCATTCTAGTTTGGTAATATCGCATGGATAAAGTATTCGTAAACATATCCAAAATATTAAATAAGATAACATTAAAGAGCACCTAAGGCGGATATATGGAAAGGTCTTGAAGTCCGTAATAAATAAGATTTATCGCCAATCCACAAGCGATGCAAAAGAATGGCAATCCATCCACAACAAACAGCAGCAGATGGATTGCAAACTTAGCCTGAATAAGAATCATGTTAGGAAACCCATGAACATTAAAAGAAAACAAATATACGGGCAATTGTTAAGTTCTACCAAGTACCTTTAATTGCAATCCGCTTTCATTTCCCTGTGGAAACACAAGGCTCTTCCACAAGTTACGCTAGGTAATATAACCCGATATGTTACTGGGTATAAAAATGATACCCGGCAAAGATTTAAAAATTCGTAACCCAGTTGCTGCTTGAAAGATTCGGATTCTCGGGCTACCAAGTCGTCCTGATCCGCCAAAGCCTCCCAGCAATCATATGCCTCTTCGCCCTTGAGAAGCATACATCGTTCTGCATAACAAAAGAAGTGAAAATGTGTGACAAACTCTAGAAAAACAGGAGAAAAACAAGATTTTGTGAAGAAGAATACCGGAAAGGGCTTGCTCGGCCTTCTTAAGGAAAGGAGGTTCCTTGATGAGGCGGCTAAGTCTAGACTGGTACGCGGAGGGTGTTTGGATTGGGAAGCTTGAGGGGCAGACTATTATAATAACCCTAGAAAAGAAGAGCTCGACATCTGCATGCCAAGTTTGAAAATTCGTCTAAAAATGGTGCATTGGAAAAGGGCTTCCATTGTAAACCCTTGGATTAAAGACTCCTAGGGTCAATCTTGGCCATTAAGATGGGTAAGGGGAGCAAAAACCATTAAGAATGTGGAACTAAAACATAAAAATACCGCGCGCACTCTAGATATACTGATCAGTACATCTCGTGGAATACGCTCTCAAAATCATATGAAAACCATATTAAAAAGTGTATAAAAATACAAAAGAAACCCCCTGTTAGATAGGATAGGCATATTCACCCCTTATTCCTTAATCTACACCGTACGTAAAGTTCCTCGTTTGTGGGGTATGCAAGTACAAAATTTGCTATACTGTATAACAAGATTCGCAAAATACTATAAGATTTCAAGCAGAATACTATATAGTGTTGATTTCATACGTGCAAAATACAATTATGAGGGCTCTCGCTGCCCTACATCACCCCCCGTGTGAATATGCACCCAAACCAAAGGGGGTTTAAGGGGGATTTTAATTTAAATGTGTTGGACCCAATGGTTGTGTTAATTAATGTCAATGGTAGTTATGTGTTGGTTGTTAATGTCAATTGTTGTTATGTGTTGGGGGTTTAATTTTTATATGTTGGATGTTAATGGTTTGTGTTGCAAAAAAAAAATTTTGGCCCCTTCGGGCCTTAAGGACATCACAGCCCCCTCCCCGGTGAGACAAAAAATTTTAGAATTCAAACCCAAAAAACTAGAATTCATTTGAGGCTTTCATCACCAGTAACTTTTGAATTTCATCACAATAAAACAAATAGAACATAAGTAAAAGTTACCATAAAGATAGAGCAGATTGATCCCATTATTCGAAACTCATAAAGTTTGCAACACCCATACACAAACATTTTTCAACCGAATTTAACAAAGAACCTTTGGCCTCCATGGATTCTTGTGGTGAGAAACCAAAGTGGGAAACTTTTCCTTGTTAGCACAAGGATCTAGAAGCCTCAAAATCTAAAAATGCATGGTAATTTTTTGCGGGCTTCATTCGAATGAGCCATAAAACAATATCCAATAGCGCAATCAGATAATCACCGGTAGGATGTAAAAGCCTACCAAACCCGGCCGGAAAATTGCTGTTTTAGCATAGATAACTTAACCAAACATATCCATAACATACACTATCAAAAAGATCTCGGAGAGAGCTTTCCAACGCAATAAAAAATCATCTCAAACAGAGCTCGGATCAAAAGTTATGATAAGAAATGTGTTGCCGGGCGGAAACGCCTGCACTACATGCGCCCTTCATGTGCCCATTATGCACCACACACACAAAAAAGAGGGCTTTTGTTGTGAGCCATTGGTTGTTGACCATTATGCACCACACACACAAAAAAAGAGCTTTTGTTGTGAGCCATTGGTTGTTGACCATTATGCACCACACGCACAAAAAAAAGGGCTTTTGTTGTGAGCCATTGGTTGTTGACCATTGGAAAAAAAAAGGCTAAAATCAATGGCTCAGAAATGATGCACTCTAGATGTACGCATTAGTACATCCATTTGAATACATCACGAAATCATAGGAAAACCTTAGTGAAAAGCGTACAAAAACACAAAGAAAACCCCCTGTTATTATGCTACATATTAGCTTAGTCTTTTTATTTGGCCAACAACAACTCCTTGGCATTGCTATACTTAATTAGCGCCCATAGAATTGGGTACTAGATTAGCCAACACTCAAAATTATTTCCACCAAATACTTTAAGAAATTAGTTTTAATAGTTTTTGCTATTATAAAATATTTATGGGGTTAATAAATATGCTTGAAAATTGCCATGCAAAACATGTATAATCTAATGTGATAACAACATATACAACATGAAACATGTGCTTACCAAATTTTTGCAGTATTATTGCCAAACTAAAAATAAAATCAACAATATCATGTAGTCTTTGCTCATGCAACCACAAAGATCAAAATAAAGGCAAAATCACAATCAACTTGCAATAACATAGCACCACCAAAACAAGATCAACTCGTCCTAATTCCTCTCGTAAGTATGTCATATATCAAACTCTAGATTAAATGGACGAATTGGCAATCCGATTGTGTGGCCGTGATTCATCACAAACAAACAATTCATGTTGATCCAAATGGCAAAAAATCATCGGGACACACCCTAAGGAAAAGGGAAAAATATAAAAGGAAAAAAAAAAAGAGAAATGGTAGAAGGAAAAAGGGAAGGGAAAAATGAAGAAAATAAGAAAAAAAAAAGCAAGAAAAAAAAACAATGGAAGTTACAAAAGGGACAAATGTGCATAAACCTCTTATAGGTGAAGCCATTAGGGGTCATGGAAGTAGAGGAGCTTGTAGGCGAAGCCGCATTGCTTGGACCTCCCCGAGGCTTTTTACTGGGAGAGGGCCTACCGCTCTGGCCGACTGAGCAACATTCCAAAGAGAACTCGATCCAGGAAGGCTAGTTCTTCTCGGATAATCCATGGCTTCTATCTCTGATATGTTAAAGAGAGCATAAATTCAGTGATGATTGAAGACAAACGACGAGGCAAAACATAGCCGCTTACCTGTGGGGCCCGGCATTCCCAAAAGATTGGTCAGGATGAAGAACAAGGAACTCGATCACTTAATTTAAACCCAGAATTGGAATGATACGACTGTCCTGGTGAACTTAGATTTTCATAAATTTGAGTTTTAATGGCAAATTGCCTCTGCTGCAATTGGGGCAGAGAATGTCTGGGTCAATTTGGATGTTCTAGAGAGCGAAATTGGGAATGTTTTAGAGTGATTGATTTGTTTTCTGGCAAGGCCCCGCCAAACTGGCAACGGTGAATGTTGGCGGGTAGCTCGATAGCTGGGGGGCATAGGTCCCATACCAGGCATCTAGGTCCGCGACGACGGTATTGGCGTGAAGCAATATTACTGAACGTGTAGTACCGTTAAGGTGCATGTTAGGTGGCACACACTGCTTGTTCAAAACCAATAGTCCCAATGAAACGTGGCCTTGGGTACACAGGGGGCTAGGGGCATCGCGTTTTTTTTTTTTTTTTTTTTTTTTTTTTTTTTCGCCAAAACCCCAACTTTGGCTTACCTTTAACTTTCTAATGTCAAATTTTTTATCGCATTTTTTTGTATTTGAAATGACTGGCGGTTTGACGAGCCCGTTTATTTCGGCTCACCTAGGGTAGTTTGCCTCTTAAGTACGCGAAACATGGCGACCATACCTTATATGATGGCCTCTTACTCAATACATAAATTATAGAAATTGACTTCTTATTCAATGTATAAATTGTTATTTCGTGTGTCAATATAGAAGGATGTAAATAAGATGGGTGATGATCAAAGGCTTTGGGATCACAACTTGTCTAGCTAGAAAAGCATCAATATTAGACTTTAGATATAAATGGGCTCCATCTATATCTTTTCTAGATCATGCCCCATACAAATATACGTCTACATGATTTGTTCCTTGTAGCCTCACATGGGAGACAATAATATGGCCTAGGTACTTAGAATAAATAATAAATAATAAATAATGGATATATCCATAACTATACAACCCACTCAATTTTTTTCTCATAATTTTTACTCCTTTAGTTTATGGTCCCCTTTGTTTTTGTTACTTACACCTAAATCTTGTGCTGATATATTATTGCATTCAATAATAGATATGCTTAAGAAGATCCGAACTTGCAGTGTATGCTTATTCTCTTTTCCATTTTATTTCCACCAATTTTTTCTTTGTATTATTTTATTAGCTCCCTTAAACTTTGGGTGTCGTACATTGTTATCAATAATATATCGTCAACATGTCTTTATTTGTTTTATTCAACCTTCCCACATAAAACCAAAAGGATATATGATGGACCATTAAAAATTCAGTCATGAGACATATTAGGCTTATTTTTTGGAATATCCCCCTTAATGCAAATTTTATATTCACATTACAAAAGAAATTCATGCACTACTTGATTTTAAGACACCTACTATAGAGTTTTATAAGCAGGAAGCATTAGCATATTGGATAAGTCAACAAAATAGTTGTTTTTTGCATGCTTCAACGTATAAATTATAATTTTAATTACTTCGTAACCTTAGTCAACAGCCTATCACAAAAAATCTCATGTCAGAGCACCAAACACCCTAGAAAAGTACCAAAATCTTAAGTAAAGTATTAAGGCATAATATTTTCTTTAAAAAGCATTAGAATAATGATTACGATCATAGAAGAATAGCTTAATCCAAAAGATACATGACAAATTACTTTGAAAAACTTCCTTTTCGGCTCTACTATTGTGAAGAAGACGATCTTTGTCGTGGAAAAGGTACACTACGACATGACATTCTTTTGAATTACATTATATAAGAATTATTATATTTGAAATATAATACGTTTTATATGCCTATATCTAAGCCTAGTTACTTTACAAGCGAGAATGTTTACGTAATAAAAGAAGAAGTGGAAATTTTAAAAATTAAAGATCACATGGAATAACTCTATAAGAAACAGAATACTTGAATTTAGGGGTGCACATGGCCAGAGTAGCTTTATGGCATACCACTCTTTTGTTTTCTTTTGTCTATTCTTCTTCCCGTGGTTCATGCAATTGCATGGCAAGTGGTGGTGGCAAACGGTGGGCTAGAACTTATGAAAATGGTAGGCACCCACCTCATATATATAGCTATTTTAGAGCTTGCCAAGCACTAGTGACCATCTATTATGTATTATCTATAATAAACTTATTAAGTATATAATAAAATATATAGTTCTACTTATTGAAATAATAACTAAAGAACTTTTTGAAGAAAAGGATCTCCCAAAAAGTGGATCTTTGATAATTCTAGATTTTTTTAGGGCCATAAAGTCGACTATAATCGACATTGTTGAGGAACCGATAAAAGATTTTTTTTTCGACCTCTTTCATCTAGTCTTCATCATGTTCGTTGGATCCTTAGTTCACAGATATCTCGTGGGATAATGACTCATCCCTCCTCTCTTTATTTATTTTAAAATAAGAATAGCTATTTCATGGAAGAATGCATATATTTGCAACAAAGCTTAGGTCTAATTTACTTCTCTACGGGTTCCCTCTATAAAGAAGTAATACAACAGCAAAGTATTAATACTCCAAGACCAAAAAGAGACTCTCGAACTAGCTCAAATGAATCAATTCATCATAGATATGAATATCAGGTACAATGGTTTGTCCACTTTCCATGATACTTTCCTCCTTTATGTCCTCTACCAGAATGGCTAAAGTTGAAAAGGATTGTTACAAACCAATTTCTTGCCGGGTCGGCCCAAACTAGCCAATAGCCAAAGTTGGAGCAGTAAGATGAAATAAGAATCCATTATACTTTTTATAAGTTATGATGGAAATCCTAGTAGTAACACACTAGTCCTAGACTAGCTATATCTCAAGTTTCTTGTCTAACTATAATGTTTTGAACGTTGTTGATAATGTGGGATTAAAAATTCAGAGACTTTGAGACCAACTAGATCATAATTAATGCCATTTATTGGCTTAATTATCTGTATATCTTGATGGAGTATAGCAGCACTAGAACTGCTAATTTTTCCTTTAACTTCCAAATTACCTTTCTTAAATGAAGCCCTGCTCTCCCACTGAGTGATTATGGGAAATTTTGCATTGTCGTTGTCTCTATGAGTGAATTAAATCCTATCTACTAGAATAAGAATTGTTTCTAGGACATTTTCGATTCTATTGGGACCTACCGTACTACTAAATATAATTCACCATATAAACCTCCTAAATTCTTCATTCAAATTGACTTTTTCAAGTCAATGCCTACATATATGCCCCTCGTTGATTTTTATGGGAAAAAATTAGCTTGCAGCTTACGTGGATTGGTTTATCATGTTTTTGCCATAACTACAAGACAAGACACTTAGGATCTTTTTGTAAGTCTCATAATGCGGCCAATCCCATTCTTGACACTAAGCAAATGCCAAGGGAACTCATTACAGAGACAATGGCTCAACAAAAACTCTTGTCAAAGTGCAATAAACATTTCAGTAGCATCAATTTCACACATTTCACCTCAAAGTCAATATTTTACAATATAGCACTATATCATAAAAACATGATGGAGAAAATGTATATAGTTATTCACTTTTCTTGAAGCACCCCTAATGCTATCATAGTCTTCTTCCTTACATCTGAGGTATTATAATTCTCACATTTCTACCTGGAACAGGTTTTTGGAGTCCATGATTACAATACACTTTCAAAATCTAGCCAAAGATCAGTGTTAGTCCGTGCCCCAAAGCACTGGACTATTTCTAAGGTGCAGAAAAGATCCGAAGGGCAAAGATCAAGCATCCACGTCAGCAGCTAAGGTCACGCCAACCTAGAAGAAACGACCATGCGACTGCACGGCATAAGGAATCCATGGTCCGCCAACTTCCAGTGCCACTCATTATGGCAATAATGGTTCCATGAGTCATGGCAGAGATCACGGGATTAGGTAATCGAAGATCCATAAATGGCAAATTATTTTGGCAAAGGCCATTGTACTATACATATCAGAAGATTAGACTTAGATCTTTAGAGAAGTTCAGGCATTTTCGTTGTCTCAACTCCTTTTGGAGCTTTTTTCATGTATTCTCATTGATCCCTTAAAGATCCTTATTTTGTATTAGAGTTGCTTTGTTTTCTTCCCTCCATTTGTATTGCAAAAACCCCCGTGACATTTGCTCTCTATTGAGGAGTCGTTTGCAGCACACAAGGGTTCTCACAGAGGACTGTCCCCAGACTCTCCTGAATCCGGACCCTAAACATTGTTGCCGATTGCGGGGTCCTAGTCTTCCTTCTTTTCTATAATGTCTTTTTAGACTTTCACTTAAGATGAGCTCCTCAGTCAAACTGCCACCATCTCGCCCGTCAACAAAC
Organism: Isoetes taiwanensis; assembly: GCA_021234155.1. Taxonomy (NCBI): domain Eukaryota; kingdom Viridiplantae; phylum Streptophyta; class Lycopodiopsida; order Isoetales; family Isoetaceae; genus Isoetes; species Isoetes taiwanensis. The sequence continues at coordinate 6,175,092 of JAJEKV010000015.1, read as the reverse complement.
GGCGAGATGCGGTTCGTGACTCCTACTATGGCGAATATGACATTGAAAGTGGTCATCCACGCTCTCACTCTCATTCAGCTCCACCTAACCCATGGATCTTTTCATGTCCATGGTCACCCAAATGTTGCCACAATTGCTCTCAACCCCATTCGCCTCGTCCAAATTCTATGCATCACACTCCACTATACTTTCAGACTCCTGAAAGCATTTATGTTCATATTCCTCCCATACCCACTTCTGCACCTTCTCAACCAACTTCACCACAATACGTGATGGCCTACTCTCAAGTCTCTTTTGGTCCCACTTATGTCAATGAGTTTCCTTCCTCACCAACTCTTCAGCCTCTTGTGAATGCTTACAACATTGGAGATCTGACACTCGATCAAGATAGATGCCCCGTCATCCCCAAATCCAAAGAAAGACTGCTATGAAGATGGTTCCTCCAGCCTTTTTCATGATGCCTCCTACTGCTATTACGGGAGGTCAATCCACTTCTTATGATGTTGGCCATCTCACGTTTCGATGCAAACACTGGCATATGTTTCACTACCCGTTGTACCTTTGGTTTTCTCTTTTGGCCTCAATCTGAAACTCCAGTATCCCATCTTTGGCAATACTAAAGGCAAACCCATGGTGGATTCGAGTGCACAAGCTCACATGGAGGAATTTGTGGCCCTCACGGTTCTCAATGGTCATTCTTAACCACAGATCAAGTTCCACATTTTCTCCATCACGCTGTGTGGTGCACCACACCAATGGCCCATGGCCAACAAAAGTCACTCGAAACAAAAATTGGAAGGACATGAAAGTTGTTTTTCTCGCTCACTATGGCTCTCTGGATAATGTTCAACAATTGCTGAAACAATCGAATGAACTGCAACAATAGGCCACGGAATCCACCCGAGATTTTGCAGATCGTCTGCTGATTCTCATGGGCAAACTCAAAGAATAACCCATGCAAAGTCAAATCCTAGTATGGTTTCTCCAAGGCCTTCCTCCAGCGATTTGTCTCATGATGGAATATTTGCATCAGAAATCTCTGACTCAAGCCTTGAGCTTGTTAATCATTCTGTCAATGTTTCTTCTAGAGGAGTTCGCCTTACAGACTTACCCTTCATGCCCATCCACGGCAGTATCACACAATGCGGTGACTTCCTAGCCTGCTTAGTGCAGTCAAATCTAGTGCTACCTCTGCAAGTATCTGGGCCATCTCGCAAACGAATGTAATTCCAGCAATGGACCTCTACATTACAAAAGATACAACATGTGCAATCATACCACGAAGGAATGTACGCGTGCCAACTCTACGCCCTTCCAACAGAAAATAGTCTTTCAAGTATAAACTACACCATGACAATAGCCACAGCGTGGCCAATCTTCTCGTCAACCATTTGACTCCCCTAAGGCCCAATGCTATCACTATCATGAATGGTTCACAAGTTCAAGTCCAACTACCTGACACAAATAAAATGACATCAGTCCGCCTTTAGGGTAGTTGCGCAAGATAGAGTTCGAAGTTTCAACCTTCTAGTTGCAAGTCACGCACCTTTACCAAGTGCGCTACCAATATTTGTTGAAGACATTCCTTCACATCTTCCTAATATGTGGGGTTATTTCCAGGAGGTTCTAGAATATTCTAGAACCTACATGCATGCGGACACTTGATCTCATCCAATGGAGTCGCACGATCCTGACTGTTGGCCTAGATATATAAGGAGGTACCTCCTTTTTGTCGAACCATTCCAGTTCAACGCCAGTCTTGAGCCTTCTAGGCATCTGTCTCGTGTTTTTGCTTGCCTTCGAACCATTATACTCGTGATTCTTGTTCATATATCAGATTCTTTGCCGAGCTTGGCATATTTATTTCATATTTCTTGCGTATTTTCCATGCGTTTTCCTTGTTTTTGCATAGGTTCATGATAGTTTGGACCGGAATCCCTTACTGGTTCTTGCCTGCTCTGACTCTAAGCATTGTTTTGCTCATATTTGGTGATTTTATATCTATGGAGGAGGTTTTGACTTTATTACAGCAGGTCCAGTAACTTGTTCAAGTATGCCAGCAGTTGCAGTTGGACAATAACGAGCTTAAGAAACATGTTGCTTCACATGAATCCGCTTCTAGCTCTGGATTGAGGCTATCACAGCCTAAGATTAGTCTGCAAGAGAAGTTTGACGGCACTCGGTCCAAGCTTCGTTGTTTTTTGAATCAGATCAGGCTTGTGATCCAGCACCATCCTCATAGATATCCTACGGCCCAAGAACAAGTCGGGCTGATTGGTTCTCTCCTCACAGGGCCAGCTCTAAGTTGGTTTGTTCTCTTGTTGGAGAAAGGAGCCCCAGAGTTGCAAGATTTTGTTGCTTTCATTGCAGAGCTCGAGGCATGCTTTGGAGACACAGATCGTCAGCGCACAGCAGTCACAAAGCTTTGCAATCTAAGGCAAGGCTCTCGTCCAACTTCAGTATATGCATCGGAATTTCATCAAATTGCTGCAGATACAGTCTGGGATGATGTTGCACTTTGAGATTATTTCCGAAGGGGTTTACGTGAGCGATGACAAAGATATGTTGTTATCTATGGGGGATCCTCAGACTTTGGAAGAAGCCATTAGATTTGCAGTTCATTGTGATAATCGGCTCTTCGAACGTAGGCAAGAGAGACGTAGTCAGTTTTTCCCAATTACATAAGCACATGTAGCTACGCCTGCCCCGGTCTCATCTGTAGAATCCAGCAAGTCCAGACCTGAGCCTATGCAGATTGATCGGGCAGTTTGAGGACCCTTATCTGCCGTTGAGAAACAGCGTTGGAGAGAGGCTAATCTTTGCCTCTACTATGGAGGATCTAGTCATATTGCTCGTGGATGCCCTGTGAAGCACCCAAATCAGTCGAAAAACATCAGGGGCCGGTCCGAGAAGTAGGAGTCTCTCATCGGCTGGCTGCCTTTTCTCTGACTCCTTCCACACTTCTTGACATGTTTATTCCATCAGATAAGGTCAGGAAGGCATTTTTCATCTCTATATCATTGAAATCAAAGGTTGGGACGTTGGAAACGTTGGCGCAACTTGATTATGGTGCAAATGCGTGCTTTATGGATAGTATGTTTGCCAGTAAGCATGCCATCCCTAGAAGTAAGGTTGAGCATCCCAGTTCTATCAGTGTGATTGATGGACGGGAGATCTCCTCGGGTGCAGTCACAGAATGTAGCATTTCCTTTAATCTCATCGCTCGTCCACATGCACCAATAGTCTTGGGTCTTCCCTGGCTCGAGCTACATAACCCAAGATTGATTGGCGTATTAGATCATTTCGATTTGCTGATTTTAGCTCTAGTTCCAGTTCATCTGCAGTTCAGGCCTCTGCACCAACATCGATTTCAGTCCGTGCAGTATCGTGGGCTCCTGATTTCATCCTTGTTGTTCCTGTTTCTGCTCCGTATTCTAATTCGACTGTTATCTCTGCTCCAGTTCATGCCCCAGAATTTGACCATATTCTCGATGATGTCCCAGCTCCGGTTCCTGCTCCAGCTCTTGCTCCAGCTCCAGCTCCAGCTCCAGTTCCTGCTTTAGTTCTTGCTCCAGTTCCTCCTCATGTTCCTGTTCCAATTGTTCCTGCTCCGGCAGCTGCAGTAATGCATGCGCGAATGGGTCAAACAAGACAGGTTCCAATAAGAGCTCGGGTCTCAGTTATAGGAGGTGGTAGATGCTCAGCAAACTACAGCGCTGCTCTTGCTCATGTTCCAATGATTGAAAACCACCAATTCAGACATGCAAATGCTACCCTTTGCCAATAGCCACATAGGTTTAGCACAAGCAACAGGAAAGTCCTAACAGACAGCCAACAACATCTAATGGGGTGGAGAACATTGCCTCACGGTTCATGGAGCAACAGGAGCAGAGTCACAGTCGACAGAATGGTGGTGGTTCGTGGCCTCTCTAAAGCAGTAGGGGAGAACCTCGTTGATCGACTCCACACATTGGTCCTGTCACGCATGAGGTTCCATGCTCTCATACACATTGTCAGGGCCACTCATCGCGGTGTTCAGCACCCAAACTGCCCACGCATCGTCAAATTCACAGTTGCAGATGCACTAATAAAAGACGTCATACTGCGCCAGGGTGTGAAGCTGAAGGACATGCTCCGTTCATAATAGGCAAGATCATCTTCATTCCCTCACTATATATCGATCATGGCCTCACCCTGCGGCAACAAGAACAACTTGAATACCAATGGACTTACTCCAATCTTCTCAATCTCAGCTTCTAACCTCAGGTGAATCAAGCCAGCAGCTAGATTAGTAAACATGCTACTCGCTCTTAGACCGGTTTGGTCGTCAAAATATTCCAGCAATCACCTCTCGCCTAATTCTTAACACTCTTTCAGTGTTAGATGCCAATTGGAAATGACTCTCAAACATGCATAATGCACGAATGTAATACACAAACTCTGCTCCCCTTGGACTGAAAGTATAGCTGAAGATGATTACCTCAATATTAATGAATCTTGACATGTATCATAACAAAGTGGAATCTTCCAATCTTTCTTGTCTACCTTGTGCTGCCAGCAATAGAAATCATCTACTTCCCACAAATAAGAATGTTAATATTATCTTGTTCAAATTTTGCGAAATTTATGAAACTTATGCTCCCACAACGAAAGGTCCTTTCAAACCTCTAAATTTGTACGGGGCCATTGCATGAAGATGTTGAAATTATTCTTTCATTGACAGATTAAACTCATCCTCTGTATAAGACGATCCTGACCACTCATAACTCTACTTAAGCTTAATGGCATTACCTGTATTACTGGTGATCTCAAACACTTCCTTGTCCCAATGTTTGACAAAGTCTGCCTTTATTACCGGAGATTTTATGGTCCATCATGCCATTGCTTTGGGTTTACCATGTTGATCCTAGTAAATGGCACTTTAGATGTACGTGACTCCAAGACCCATTCAGTAAGAGTGCTAATAACCTCGTCTTCCTTAGCACACATGCATAACAAAGACCTGTTTTTAAGTATATTAAGGCAGCAAATATTATTTTTCGTCCACCATAGTTGGAGTTACATTGGACAACTTCATTTCATTCTTATCATCCTCTTCAGAATCATCTCCCTCTGCATCAACTCCATGTTGTGGAATATACAAGATCAACCCTTCCATATTTATCTTCTTGTGTTCTTCCTCTTCTTATAGATCTATCTCCATTTCTATCTGATTCTCATCCTCATCACACATAACTGACCCCTTTTGGCTTCCATATTTCGAAGTTTCTAAAGTATTCTTGGAAGCATCTTCCACTTGGCCAACTAAGATGCAAAAGCAAAGCAAAATCAACAAAGGATAATTTACCTTCTTGATTACAAGAAGACAATCAGGCAGAGCCTATTGTGTTGCATTCTTCAAATCCATATAGATGGATCGTAGTTCCTCCAATCCTGGCTTTAAAATTCAAATGTATGGACACCTATAAACTCTAAAGCCACATCATCATAGCATATGAGCTGATTGATGTTAATCCCTTTATGATAGAAAGGATAAATGATATTTGGGTGAATTTCCTCATTGGCATATGGAATAGATGCATATTGTTTCAATACTTGCAAATTAATCCATGCCAATGTAGATACAAGATACAAAAAGACATGAACTAAAAATAGTCGTTCTGTTCCTTAAAAGAAAAAAAATAAAATAAATCCATTGTAAGAACTTATCCATAGGGCTAGGGCTAGGGTTAGGTTTTGGATCACATAATGCAAAAGCAGCATGTGCAAAGAGGGGGGGGGGATACTAAATATGTGTCGAATGATCCAACCATCGGAGCTCACACTATGACAAACCTTATGAGACAATTAAATTGTGACAATGGAGATTTTAAAGATTAGACAAAAAAAAGGCAGTTCTGCAACTTGTCTTTGACAACATGCACCATAAAACACCACCATACAGTTGTTTGAATAGGTTGATGAAAATTTTGGCCTAAATGAAATTGCTAGATCACATGCAGTCCTAATAGAACCATCGCTAAGCATCTATATTGCTCTGCAAATCCTATCACAACATCATAATTTGTCCACTAGGTTTCATTTTTTATATGCACATCATGTCATTGTAGAACATCAAATTATACTTGACAAAATTTGTTATTCCTTTTTTTTTCTTTTTTTAATTGAAGGCAGTATAAAGTTTGTTATCCATTCATTTATTCTTGCTGGTTTCTTCAAACTTTATAGGGTACTTTAAGGAAAGTATCTTCCATTAAGGTCTGGTACTCCTCCACTCATTTTAGGCTCTAATGTGTTGGTGAATATTGCAGAGTATGGGTTTAGGGTTGCTCCAAACTTTTGCAATCACTTTCCAACTTGCCTCCACATTAAACTTTGCTGGATAAATAGTTCTGTTTGGATATTGCTCTAACAACCTCTCCTTTGCTTTATGCTAAGATTTAGTTGCTTCTCAAAGTGCTCCAATCTTTTGCATTCACTTTCCAACTTTAAAGATGCCCCTAAGAGAGTGTCTCCATACTTCTAGTTCCCTTATTATTCTTGTTAACTCCTATTCATAAGTTGGGTATCTTGTATGCTCTACTCTTTCATCTTTCATTAACACTGCAACAGTTCCGTCTAAGCTACCATCTATTTTGATTAAGTATTTTTGTCCATTGTCCATTGTAAGTGCTTCCTTGAGTTGCATGAATGATTCCTTGCATTTTTATTTCCAATACTTGTTCCATTCCTTTAATGAGGTTTCTTTGCAAGTATCATGAGTGGTGCTCCCAATTTGGATAAGTTTTTCACAAACTTTCGGTAATAGCCAACAAGACCTAAAAAACTTCAGATTTTTTGTACATTCCTTGGGCTTCTGTCACCTTAAATGTTGGGTCTATAATTAATCCATTTTTCTAGATTATGTGCTCAATTTCGGGTGCTCTAAAAGTAGCACTTAATCTTTTTTCCATATGACACCTCTCTCCTTAGTATTTCAAAGATTATTCTAAGGTGCTCGATATGTTCTTCCATAGTTTGGAAGTATACCAAGCTGTCATCAAGAAAGACTATTAAAAACTTGTCCAAAATGTTTTTGAATCTATTATTGCAAATGTTGTTCGCACATTTGTTAGGCAATTGGCATTATTGTAAACTTAAAATGCCCATATCTAGTCATAAAAGTTGTTTTATGTACATCTTTTATTCTGATATGATAATTGATTCTAGTTTTAGCGTACTCAGATCTTATGCTAACCTTAGAAAAGACTTTTGTCCCATGGAATTAAGCTATCAAATCGCATGGCCTTGATGATGGATATTGTTTTTTTACAGTGCCCTCATTCAATTTGCATTCTCATCATTCCATCCTTTTCTTTTTTGTGCTTCTCAAGGTTCATACCATCCTCCAATGTAAGCAATCAATATTGATTTCTTTGACATGCCAAAATCCTATAATTTTGAGTCCTTAGAGCTCTTCACTATATCGCATTACAGTCTTTGTACAATGTATAATTTATTTTTGCATTATAGCAATATAGTGCGCCTTTTAAACTCTTTCAAATCTTCTCATTTAGTCTATTTATTCGTTGGCATTCTCATCTGAGTGTAGGCCTTCCACCAAAATTTTCTATTATTACTTGTATACTGCCATGTGATAGCCTTTGAAATCCATTGTAGGGCTTGTGATATGATTCATGTATATCTGGGTTGTTGTAACAACACAGAATCATAGAACCCACAATAACATAATAGGGAAACTTTATTCATGCACAATTGATATGGCAGCACCATTAACCACACAACCGGATCCACTGGGTTATAGCAAAACACAAGTGCTATGGCAAATACAAAGCTTTGGCATCTGGCTTATTGGGCCTCCAGGCTAGTCTCGCTACTCCAAGTAGCCACAGATCAGAAAGCAACTGCAAATCTGTAATGTCGTTGTAGCAGTAATTGCCGGATTGAGGGATTAGGATTCCGGCCGGTAAACCGGCAGGCGGTGCCGCCGCGAGCGGCATTAGGTGCAAGTGGCGCCGCCGCCTGCCGGTTTACCGGCCGGAAACCCCGAAATCCGGCCGGCTACCAAACGTAAACCGGCAGTTAGGGGAAATTCCGGTCTTGTTTTCTGGCATTTTTCATGTTTCTTGTTTCTGCTGCATTCCCTGTTCAAGATCATTTGGCATTCCCTGTTTCTTGAGAACAAAGAAGGAAATGGGGATTATTGAAAATGGATTTGCCTAATCTGAGAAGATGTGCAGGGAAATCATCCAAGTAGCCGGCGATGGAGACATGTGGGAAAACAACGGGTAGTAAAAGACAAACGATGGGAAAAGTTTCCAGACCTGGTGCATGAAAGAAGGGTATGAATGGCTACTGGGCAGATCTGACTACTGGACAGAAGGATTAAGACGATTGAAGCAGTTATCTTGTCTCAAGAACAGGGGATCTGCCGGCCCCTGCAGGGGATCTGCTGTCGAATGCTCTTGAACAGGGAGTTGCCCTAAATGCTCTTGAATAGGGAATGCTTTTGAACAGGAAATGCCAAATGATCTTGAACAGGGGAGTTGCTCTTGAATGATCTGGCGGAATGATCTGCCCAAATGATCTTGCCGAATGATCTGGCCGAATGATCTTGCCGAACGATCTTGCTGAACGATCTGGCCGAATGATTTGCCGGATGCACTGCGCTGCCCTGCCGGATGCGCAGCCCTGCACTGCCACTCAAATGAAATGGGAAAATAGAGCCTCGAGCTATGGCGGCGCTGTAAGCGGCGCCACCAGAGACAGATAAACCAAAAATTACCGAAATAAATAAATGGAGAATATTCGAGGAATTTTCCCTAAATGGCAGTTTATGAGATGCTGGACTCCAGTTGCTATGGAGGAATGCTGCAAAAAGAAGAAAAAATGGTGGATTGGGTGTAATCAATATTGAAAAATAGGGTATAGCTCTTACTGCTAAATACTTTTACAAGGCGGCTTATAATCAGATCAAGCATCTGGTTTCTATTATTATTAGACACTACTTGTGTGACGTTCCAAGTATTTATACGATGTGCGTATAAATATACTGACACATCATCCATTAAAGGTACGCCACCATGGGGTATTGTAACCTAGCGGGGTTGTCCTAAAAGGGATTAAATTAGCTATGCTAATTTAATTATTAAGGATAATAACCTATAATTAAGGAATTAATATGTAAATGGGTTAATTAATGTCTAAATGCTTTAGGAAGGCGCCACCTGGCCTAAATCGATTGGCCAGCATGGGGAATTCCAAATTGAGCCATCAACTTGACCCTATCCCTAATTGACCCCCCTAATCGTCCAAGAGGAGCAGGAGCTGAGCGCCCACCTTTGCCAAGCACCTTTACCTGTGTGTCCGTGAGTCGAGCCAAGTCCAGAAAGATGGAAGCACCAAATGACAACGGATCCAAAGCAGAACTCGGTGGGTGGTTAGTGTAGCTTGAGAATTCTAGGGTAGCGCCCATGTTGGGCACTTGTTGTGTTTGTTTCGTCTGTTCTCTCTGTGCTTTACTTGTAGGAACTAACCCTTGATTGTAAAGGTGAGTTCTCTTTATTTCTGATTCTGGTCTTGCTCTTAAAGGATGGATTGATAGTTCTTTGCATAGTATTACTCGAAATGGGGAATTAAGGGGGTAGAGACCTCTAAGCCATGTTAGTAGTATACCCTAGGTTGATCCCCAGTACTTCCCATTAGTTGCAGCACAGGCACAAGAGACCACCGAGTCGTGGATGCTATGGAATTGCTTAGCACCAGATAAGGGACGCAGTGGTGAAGTGGGGGTGGGGTCTTGCACGAACATAAAAGGCTCCCCGAGACTCCTACAAAGGGCTAGGGCCTGATGGCCTGGTCACGAGGGGCGGGTATGGGTCCGACACTTCCGGGTGCAGAGGTGTGACCAGTATGGGGCACCCCCGCTTTGAGTAGATTTAGGGTGAGTAAGTCGGCACGGATGCGGGGGTCGGCTGATGCGCACGTATTCTCTAGCTCACCCATGGAACCACCGCGGATCCCGGAAGGGGACGCTCCCCCTGCCTCATCTGGACGGGGCTTCATGAAGCCTGGAGTAGGCTCGAAGGGTGATACCTTGAGTCTGCGTGTCCGGAAGGCTATAGTGACGCCATAGCATGATTGGACTCATCTGCAAAGTGTGCACAGGAGGGGCGGATGGAGTGGACAACCCTAGCCGATGTTCTATGCCAGCCAACGCCATGTCAAGATTCGGTCTGCTGATCTCTTGAGACCTAGCCGTCAGTCGAACCTCCCTGGAGTCTGAGCCGGGATAGAACCATGGGTTTGGGTGTTTTCCCTAGTATTAAATGCATATTCTTTGTTGTTGTCACTTGGATGGATATGCCACCCCTCGTGGTGGTAAATTATGATATGATTATGCTGTGTGCTAACCTTGTATTCACGCTTCCGCGACGTAGGAGCCCCATTGAAGGCGTGGGCCGAATGACCCCTCTGTGTCCTTCACTTGAGCATCTTCTTATAGATGGCCCGAGTTAGACGGAGGGCCCTGCTCATGGTGAGTTGGTTGCCATGGGAGGGGAAAGTCCCCGTATGTATACGTCTGAGTGTCGTATATGTTCAGGGAGCATCACCGTGGTATCAGAGCTGTGATTTCGGTTACTCGAAATCATAGCACTGACCCAACCCTAACTCGTTAGTTCGGTAGTTAGGTGGGAGCGTAAGCTAGTATGATTGTTTAGCTCTTTGATATTTGGTTTTGTGCTAGGTTAATGCAATAGCTTGTAAGTTCTTAAGAAGTTAGGGCGACTGGAGGACCCAAGTTTGGAAGGGCTATACCGTTTTGTAGGCAGCTCGGATGAAGGCGAAAATGGCTCCAATGGATCGGGAACTTCCCAAATACCCTAGGAGGCACGTCTTCCGAGGGCGAACAGACAACAACAGCCAAAAATCAAAAAGGCACTCATTGCCTTCTGAGGTGTTTCTTTTCAGAGATAAGACCGTGATAACGCCAAGAAGACCCCATACCTGGGCACATATTTTTATACACGCCTGTTTAATTTTATTTTTTTTTTTTAAAAAGTTTTGAAAAGAATTTTAATAAAAGTTTATAAGTTAAATTCAAATTTGAATCATTTTTTTTGAAAAGTGTGTTTTCTTGCACGACCTCCCTCCGCCATAGCCGCCGGACTGAAGCTCTGTTTCCGCCATAGCTGACCTCCACGGCTACCTCGCATCTACCCTAAGCCCTAGCGCCCTCGCCTACTCCCTAGCGCCACCCGTTTAAACCTGAGCGCCCTACTCTCTTCTTTCGCCACTCATCGCCAGTGTCATGATGCCGCGTTTCAAACTTACCGTGGACCTAAAGAAGATGAACGTCTTCCAGTTGTTTAGTGCGCTGGTAGACCATCTTTCGGATGACAGCCCCACAGTTGAAACTGTTCTAGACCTTTTTGTGCACTTTACTGAGGGCCGTAGGATCCCCTACCCCATTTTTCACTTCAATGAGCGCTTCCTTCTGAAACTAAATGCTGCAGACCAGCCCTACACTCTTGTAGAGCAGCCTGACCATGCTTGGGTCATAGTTAAGTTCTATCCCTTAGCAGGATCAGATGAGGACCCAGTAGAGCTTATCAGGAATGAGGCCCAAAGGATCATGCATCTTGCTAGGGTAGAGGACCTTCACCAAATACCTAGTGCCCTACCAGAAGAGCGGGCTAACAGTTTCTACTACCTTGGTAAAGGCCATGTACTTATGTACAAAGACCATTACAATCTTCCCACTTTCTTATGGAACGAAGACCTTAATAGCTTCGTTTTTGAAAATGTTCCACCTAGTTTCAACCAAGATCGCATGGACCTCGTGCAAGCGGACATGCGAGCTCGCCCGGCCCGGTACCACACGGAGATTGCCCGGCGGGTACAAGCGCGCTTGAACAAAGAGGCCCGGAATGCAGAGAGAGAGCGGTTCCGTAAGGAAGAGGAGGATGCTTAAAACCAGCAGAGCGGGAACCAGCAGATGGATCAGCCGGAGGACCAGCAGGTTGATCAGCAGGGAGATCAGGATGTTGATCAGCAGCAGGATCAAAATGTTGGTTAGAATGTTGACCATCAGGGAGACCAAAATACTGATCAAAATGTGGATCAGCCTGAGGATTAGGGCGGGGCCAAGAACAGGAAGGCTACAGTGTGGGCTAATAGGAAGAGGAAGAACATCAAACCCATAAAGGGAGGAGTGGATTATAAGACCCGATTGCAGAGGGATGCCACCATTGCCAAGAAGACATCGGCTCAGAGACGTGAGCAGATCGTTCAGCAGGCAAAGCATCCAACAACCGGCGGGAAATCCATTCCATCGCTGAAGGCAACCCTCAAGCCGCGAAAGCCCCATAGATATCGACCGGGCACGGTAGCACTTCGAGAGATAAGTATCAGAAGTCTACTGAGCCATTGATTCATCGGCTCCTTTTCAAATGCCGGCTTGTTCGCGAAATTGCCCGAAATTTAAAACCCGACTGAGGTTCCAAGCCTTTGCAATCCTCGCACTCCGTGAGGTCGCCGAGGCTTACCTCATAGAGATTTTGAGCGACGCCAACCTCTGCGCCATACATGCAAAGAGGGTTACCATAATCCAGCTAGCACGAAGGATCCGAGGGGATTTTCGGTGACTAGGCGACTATCTTCCTTCTGTTGTAAAAATTTTGTGGACTTATCTATGTAAAGTATTCCAAATTTTGAAGTTGTGAATATAAAAATGTTTTTTTTTTCCAAATAAATTATTAATTAAATAATAATTTTTAATAATAATTTCGGGAAACGTGCCGAAATGTATAAAGCCCCTTTTTGGCCATTAGGGTTTCATTTTTCCTTCCTGTTTTCAGCGTTTGCCTTCTCCTCTCTTGCGCCTTCATCCTTATGGATCGCCCAACCTTACAGCAGTGGTATCTAGATGGAGAGCATTGGGACCCCGCGGTCCCCTTTGACCTTCACCCTTATCTCCTCCAGCAGGTAGACCTTATCTCTAACATGCAAGCGCATCCCGATTACGCCGCCTTCCTTCAGTTCTATTGTGAAGAGATTTTACCTGCATGTGTCTACAACAACGATGATTCACAGCTCTATCTCGACTTCCACACCCTGCTCCAGATGTTAGGGGATGATGAGCATGCCCGAAATGTCATTAAGGGCATAAGGAGGCGAGGGACTGACCTCCCTATCGTCACAATAGATCGGGAAGCTTGTTTTGAGGCCCGATTTGCACTGGCCATCATTATGGACCAGTATATTGAGGATGAGGAGATAGCTGCTGAGCATTCCTCTACGCCTGTACCCCCTGACCCGGAAGATGACAAAGTCGTCGACGAGCAGGATTTTGTAAGGTGGAGGGAACTTGCCACTGAAGCCTTTGCAAGTGGAGAGAAAGCCCTCAAGCTCGAAGGGCTTAATCTTCTTCCTACAATACTCTTGAATAACCAAGAGTACCTGATTCTTGAGGACATTATGTAGGCCTACCGCGTCATTGCTGGGATGCGGGGCCGCAAGAAGATAGAGGTCCTCTATGATCTTGTTGAGTATTGCCAGGATGACTTCCTCGACTTTACCACACCGGTTGTGCATCCCCCACCAGTCGAGAACTTGTTGGCATACCGGCCAGAAGAACTAGAGCCCGTTGAGACCCTTTTGTCACTTCGGCAGTTCTTATTGACTGACACACCCCAGCCTCTGGAGGAGCACTTTGCAGCTCAGATGCGGCCTCCTCTGGCCAATCCGCCTTTGCAAATCACCATGGGAGAGGCCGGTGATGAAGAGGAAGACCTTTGGGACACCAAGGAAAGTCTTAGGGATGACAAGGAAGAAGCAGAGGAGGAGAAGATCCCCGTCAACTTGGAAAAGGAAGCGGAGACCTCCAGGGATCCTCAGATTAGGGCAATGGGCAACCATGTGCCCCGATTCTTTCTTTCAGCCTTTCGGCAAGGTGAGGTATTGTTCTTCTCCAGGAACTTGGGGCCTTCTTCTGAAGCTTCTTGGTGGGCACTTCGTGCCATATCCACTTTGGCGGGCCATAAGAAGATAGACTACCATGCCACCACCATCACATTGGTCTGACGAGATTTGGCTATAGCAGCATTGGGGGACGTGGCGGGCTACGCTAATGTGCGACTTCTTGTGGCGGCACCTTTAGCCACTTGCTTACCACCGGAAGCAGCAGCTCGAGCCGCCCTCTCTGCTAGCCCCAGTGCTACTTTGATGCGCTACCGTCCACCTCCTCAGCCTATGGACGAAGAGGAGGGACCTAGTAGTTCTTAGATAATTGTATTACGCATCTTATACTGCGTATAGTTGTAAATTCTGGTTTGGCATTTTCTTTAGCCATTTCATAAACTATGATGTGCCATCTTCTTATCAACTATGACTATTGTATCAATGAATATAATTAAATTGTTCTCTTCCATGATGCCTCCTTGTATCTATTAGAAAATTGTTCAATGTTCTATATTCATTCCTACCGTCTTGCAGACGAGGGACTTGAAGAATATGAAGAAAGAATCACCAACCAGATATGACGAGATGATCCAGGGCCTCTCGAACAGGACTACGGCCAACGGTATGGGGAATACCCAGAGCGAGACGGTGATTATGAGGAAGGGGAACCTGAAGAAGAAGGGCTTGGAAGTAGTTAACATTCTCAGAGAACGGGCCTTTGAGGACTTACAGCAAACTCTTCGCCGAACATGGGACTATTGGGACATGACAAGGCATGAAGCTTTTGCTGACGCCAACGATCACTTGTGGCAGATTTTCTATGCTTTGAGAAGGCTCTTTAATCTCCTCATCATCAGCCCCATACTGGATTACCAACCTGTTATCGTCCAGGCCTGGGCTCGCTACGAGTTAGTGAGAGCTGTACGCGAGAGCGTTCGCTACTCTATCTTGTACCCTTTCGCGAACCCCTAGGCCTGGTCCACTCAGTTTTGTTTTCTATGTTATGTGTGAGTTGAAAAAATTGCCCAATGTAAAGTGTCTACCTCTGTATTATATAACTTTAAGTTGTAACTGGCTTCAATGTAATAACTTTCAATGAAATGACTGTTCTCACTTATGATAAAGATCTTTTCTATTGTACTCTTTCGAAATGATCTTCTTTATGAGGCTTGATGTCACTATAATTCTCCTTATACCTTTTTATGCTCACTATAGACGGTGCACGTAACGGCCCGTGGCAGACACCCTCGAATGCTAGCAGATTAACACATGAGCAAGAACTAATATTGATGAAGCGACAGTTAGTTGAGCTGCAAACTTATGTCTTGAATGCCAACCCACCGCAGCCTATGCAGGAGAATGGGCCGGAGTTACCCCCTTTACCGCCAAGTCCACCACCCCAACAGCCACTTGCACCTGAACCAAGCCCTCTACCCGCACGAAGGAAGCACCGTTCCAAACGCCATTGAAGTTCCTATAGTGCTACATCTTCACCATCAGCCACTTCTGTGTCCTCTGAGTCGTCTGTATCATCCGGTGACCATGCAAAGCGCCGGGACAAGGAGTACCGTAAGACGGTTGATACGGCGATAACTAGTATATGGAAGAATAGGAAACTGGCCCAGTTTGATGGGAAATCTAGAGGCGGACTGAATGCAGAGTTCTGGTTGGATGAGATGAAGGAGTTTGTAAAATCCTACGGTATGACAGAAAAGGATACCGGGAAGGTTGCCACCACAAACCTTACAGGAGCTGCACGTATTTGGTGGAAAGGCTATGCCAGAGCCAAGCATCTGGACAGAAGCAGGTGCAAGTTCAAAAAGTTTGCAAAAGCCTTTAAGTCGCATTACGTGCCTCGTACGCACAAATGCCAACAGATCCAAACTTTTTACCGGTTGGAGCAAAAGGGCATGTCAGTTCAGGCCTACACAGACGAATTCATACACCTGAGGCTATATGTACCAGGTATGAATGAAAAGAGGGCGGTGGAGGGTTATATTGAAGGATTGGCCCCATCAATTAAACGAATGGTTAAGGCCACAGACCCCAAGTCGGTTGCCGAGGCTGAGGCTAAGGCATTGAGCCTTGAAGAGGACACACCGCGAATCCAGTACCAACGCCCAGCACCTTACTCCCAACCATGCCCATACACACCTTATAAGGCCCATTCGCCGAGTCCGGGACCCTCTCAGCAGAACTCTAACAGCCGCCAGGAAAGGAAAGTCTCCTTCAGCGTGCCCGATAAATCGAAGAATGTCGGTAAGGAAGTTCGGAACCTCTTACAGTCTATTCCCAAAGAGGCCCGAGATCAGCTACGCAGAGATAAGGCATGTTACAGGTGTATGCGGCCCGGGCACTTCATGCAGAATTGCCCTTATGTCATACTGACTGCCTACCGCCATGGCCATGGCCTCGATTGGGGCGATCTCGAAATCGACACTACCCGCCGAGGAGGAGGCTCCCGAATACATTCACTAGGTGAGTCCCACATCCTTGCAGCCATTGAAACCGGCAATGCTGAAAGTCAGCCTGCCGTTATTTCCACCATAGGTCAAGTAGACAACAAACCTTTTATAATACGGGTAGTACATATAATTTTGCTTCTCCTAGAATGGCCCAGGTATTGCGACTTGAAACTTTGAGATCCCGACCGAAGCCTCGCCACTTTAGCCGCTGGTAAGATCGCACACACTCATGGCCAGTCGCATTAACCTTAAGATGTAGCTTGCAGTGTGCACCCGGTTGCCTTGGGTGCCGAGATAATGGATATTGGCAAATATTATCTTATTGTTGGTATGGAATTCTTGGCATCTGCAAAAGCCAATATAGACTGCGAGAAACGAGAGGTTACCTTCAACGCAGCTAATGGAGCCCGCGTGACTATAAAAGGTGATCCATTTAACCCTATTATGCAGTCTATGACCATCAGGCAGTTAGATAAGGCTATACGTAAGGATAAGTTGCTTTGCATTATCAGACTTGCCTCCATTGAGTCAGATGCTAAGCAGAAGCAAGTAGTTGATACCTTGCCAGAGGGGATTGCTAACCTTCTCCGAGAATTTAGTGATCTTTTCCAGAAGCTTCCTCCCTTTAGAGGGGTAGAATGTGAGATAGCTTTAGAACCAGGTACCAAGCCTACTAGTAAGGCCCCGTAACGCATGAGTCCCCCTGAATTGGCAGAGCTTAAGAAACAACTTCAGGAGTTATTAAACCTAGGCTTCATTCGACCTAGTGTTTCGCCTTTTGGCGCTCCTATCCTTTTTGTTAAGAAAAAGGATGGCTCCTTGAGGATGTGTATTGATTATAGGCAGCTCAATAAACACACCATCAAGAATCGCTATGCTTTGCCTAGGGCAGATGACCTAATGGACCAGTTGCAAGGGGCCAAGTATTTCTCAAAGATTGATTTACGCTCCGGATATCATCAAATAAGGATTAAGGAGGAGGACATCCATAAATCTGCTTTTCGCACTAGATATGGGCATTATGAGTTTACCGTTATGCCTTTTGGATTAACAAATGCCCCCGCGACTTTTATGCGCTTAATGAATGATGTCTTCCGCCAATACTTGGATGACTTTGTTGTTATTTTCTTTGATGACATTCTCATCTATAGTAAAACTCTAGGGGAGCATGAGGCTCATCTTCGATTGGCCCTACAAAAGTTAAGACGTCATCAGCTCTTTGCCAAGTTCTCTAAGTGCAAGTTTGCCACTCTGAAGGTGGATTATTTGGGACATGTCATTTCAGCAGAGGGAATTGCTACAGATCCAGCAAAGATAGAGGCAGTGAGGGATTGGCCTATTCCAGGTAATGTTTCAGAGGTCCGAAGCTTCTTGGGATTAGCAGGGTATTATCGGAAATTTGTTAAGGATTTTGCAAAAATTGCAGCACCTCTTACTAATCTTACAAAGCATGAAAAGGTGAAGGATTGGATTGAGCATTGGAAAGCAAAGGTCCAGGGAAGTTTTCAGCAGCTTAAAGATGCTTTAACGTCAGCACCAGTCCTCACTTTGCCCGATCCTAAAAAGGATAAATTATTGGCAACGGATGCCAGTAAGAGTCCTAATGCAGGAGGGGAGGGTCATTGCCTATGATTCAAAGAAAATGAACGAAACTGAGCAGCGATACCCTACCCATGATCAGGAATTGTTAGCCATTGTCCGTGCTGTGCGTATATGGATACACTACCTTCTTGGTAGAAGATTCCAGTTGGATACGGATCATCAGAGTCCGTTATCTAACAACCCAGCCCAATCTCAATCTCCGTCAAAGAAGATGGATGGAGTTTCTCGAGGAATATGATTTTGAGATTATGTATAAGCCTGGGAAAAACAATGTGGTTGCAGATGCATTGTCACGCCATCCCTTGGTAACCCGAACCCATTGTAATGCGATTTCCACACTCACCAGTGAGTTTGGGAAACAGATAGAACAGACCTTGGCCACAGATCCCGAGTTCCGTGATGTTTGGGATAGTTTGGCTAAGGAGGCACGCACAGATAAAGAACGCGAAGCTTTCCGTTCGTATAAGAAAGAAGGCAACTTGTTATATTACAAGGATAAGTTGTGTGTACCTGAGACTTCAAGAGTACGTAAGCTAATTCTCCATGACACGCACAACAACCCTATAGCTGGACATGCAGGTTTCATGAAGACCTACTTTAAGATCCGCTCCAGTTATTTTTGGCCTTCGATGAAGAAGGACATTGCCAGGTACATTAAGCAGTGTCAAGTGTGTCAGCAAACCAAGGCTGAGCAATTAAGGATTCCAGGAGAGTTGCAACCGCTGGACGTGCCCAATGCTAAGTGGGAAATGATAACCATGGATTTCATTGTGGGCCTTCCACCTGCTCTCTGTGGATATGATGCATTGATGGTAGTGGTCGACAAATTGTCAAAAATGGCTCATTTCTTGCCATGTCGGACCACGGACACTGCCTTCGATACTGCTCTGCTTTTTGCAAAGGAGATCTTCAGATTGCACGGAATGCCACATTGTCTCCAACAGGGATCCCAAATTCGTAAGTGCATTCTGGAAAGATTTCTTTGCCACCATCCAAACCAAGCTTGCTATGAGTACGGCATATCATCCTCAGACGGACGGTCAGACAGAGCGTACCAATCATATTATAGAGGACATGCTACGCAGTTATGTGTGGAGTAAGCAATCACAATGGGCTGACTATATTTATCTAGTTGAGTTTGCCTATAACAGTATGAAACAGGAATCTTCTAGAATGTCTCCCTTCATGATAAATTATGGTTATCAATGCCTTACTCCAGACACATGGCATAACCCCATTTCTAAAGTGGAGGTATCTCAATAACTCCTCTTGGAAATGCAAGCTTTGGTTGAAGAAGTTCGTGGATACTTATTGGCTGCACGCAGTCGCCAGAAGAGTGTAGCAGATAAGCACAGGACCCCACGAGTCTTCCAGATAGGTGAATCGGTTTGGCTTAAGATTAAGGTAAAACAAGCCAAGCTTAAAATTGGTAACTGCAAGAAGCTGGCACCCAGATGGACTGGGCCGTTCAAAATCACTGAACGTGTTGGGGAACAGGCATATCGCCTGGAATTGCCACCCCGCTTGAAGATCCACAAGGTCTTTCATGTGAGTCTTCTAAAGCAGCACACCCCAGATCCAGAGGAGATCTTGGATACACCCACCCTACTTGAAATGACAGAAGAGCATTTAGATATAGTGCCTAAAGCTCTTCTTGATCGAGCATATAAACAGACCAGAAGGACCCAAATGCTGCAATATTTGGTCAAGTGGAAACACTTGCCAGTGGAGGATGCTACGTGGGTGATGGAAGTGGACCTTGAGAAGCACTATCCAGACTTCATGCGGGAATCTCAAGGCCGCACCATCAACGATGCTATCAACCCCGCTCCCGGCGGTAAGCTTGAAGGCTTGATTCGCCGAGAATCATACAGTAGAGGGGTAGCTGCATCGTAGTTAATAATAGTTACCAATGATGGGATCACATTCGTGTGCCCTAGGACGTGGTGCACTCTCAATGTGGATATCACCGCGAACTGCTTGGAAAGCATGTAACTGATAGGCCGCGTTCATCTTGGCTATAATAGGAACTTGGCCATTCCTTACGCCGCAATGAACTGCGAACCATAGGCATGATAGGCTCCCTTGTAGCTAGATTTTCTTTTATTCTTATAGGGGGTGGTCCCTTCAACTACAACCTAATTATCTTACCTACATAAACTTATGTATTGACATGTGCAGGCCAGTGAGCAGTACGTGACCTGCCCATGTATAGAGGGTTGCTGATGACCCGACTTCTCCAGTTTTGTTTTGTCTACACGTCTTGTCCTTTTGTTACTCTGATGTTGATATTGGACTTCGGTCCTTGAACTTTTTGCTTGTGATGACCATGTGAAATGCACCTCGGTGCTTAAACTGTTTCAAACTTTAAAATTTTCAATGTATTACCTTCGGAAATAAGGAATTACCTTCCTTCATAATATAATTTTCTATTTTTATATCTAACTAACATTATTTTCTAAGGAGGGGAGAATGTGACGTTCCAAGTATTTATACGGTATGCGTATAAATATACTGACCCGTCACCCATTAAAGGTAATGGGGGGGTTGTCCTAAAAGGGATTAAATTAGCTATGCTAATTTAATTATTAAGGATAATAACCTATAATTAAAGAATTAATATGTAAATGGGTTAATTAATGTCTAAATGCTTTGGGAAGGCCACCGCCCTAAATCGACACAAAGATGGGGAATTCCAAATTGAGCCATCAACTTGACCCTATCCCTAATTGACCCCTCTAATCGTCCAAGAGGAGCAGGAGCTGAGCGCCCACCTTTGCCAAGCACCTTTACCTGTGTGTCCAGAGCTGAGCGCCAAGTCCAGGAAAGATGGAAGCACCAAATGACAACGGATCCAGCGTAGCTTGAGAATTCTAGGGTAGGGCCCCTGTTGGGCACTTGTTGTGTTTGTTTTGTGTGCTTTACTTGTAGGAACTAACCCTTGATTGTAAAGGTGAGTTCTCTTTATTTCTGATTCTGGTCTTGCTCTTAAAGGATGGATTGATAGTTCTTTGCATAGTATTACTCGAAATGGGGAATTAAGGGGGTAGAGACCTCCCGAAGCCATGTTAGTAGTATACTCCTAGGTTGATCCCTGTACTTCCCATTAGTTGCGGCCTGTGCACAAGAGACCACCGAGTCGTGGATGCTATGGAATTGCTTAGCACCAGATAAGGGACGCAGTGGTGAAGTGGGGGTGGGGTCTTGCACGAACAAAAAGGCTTCGAGACTCCTACAAAGGGCTAGGCCTGATAGCCGTCACGTGAGGGGCGGGTATGGGTCCGACACTCCCTCGGGTACGAGGTGTGACCCGTATGGGGCACCCCGTGCTTTGAGTAGATTTAGGGTGAGTAAGCCGGCACGGATGCAGGTCGCCGATGCGCACGTATTCTCTAGCTCACCCATGGAACCACCGTGATCCCGAAGGGGACGCTTCCCTGACCTTTGAACCTCCTCATTGGACGGGGCTTCATGAACCATGGAGTAGGCTCGGCGGGTGATACCTTGAGTCTCAAGTGTCCTGAAGGCTATAGTGACGCCATAGCATGATTGGACTCATTTGCAAAAGTGTGCAATGAGGGGGCGGATGGAGTGGAAAACCCTAGCCGATGTTCTATGCCAGCCAACGCCATGTCAAGATTCGGCCTCACTGATCTCTTGAGACCTAGCCGTCACCGAACCTCCCCGAGTCCGAGCCGGGTAGAACCATGGGTTTGGGTGTTTTCCCTAGTATTAAATGCATATTCTTTGTTGTTGTCACTTGGATGGATGTGCCACCCCTCGTGGTGGTAAAATATGATATGATTATGCTGTGTGCTAACCTTGTATTCACGCTTCCGCGATGTAGGAGCCCCATTGAAGGCGTGGGCCGAATGACCCCTCTGTGTTCTTCACTTGAGCATCTTCTTATAGATGGCCCGAGTTAGACGGAGGGCCCTGCTCATGGTGAGTTGGTTGCCATGGGAGGGGAAAGTCCCCGTATGTATACGTTCGAGTGTCGTATATGTTCAGGGAGCGTCACAACTTGGATAAATGCCTGTCCTTTGGCTGGAGGCAACTTAGATTGGTTCTGCTCCACTCTATTTACTTCCCCTTTACAGTTCCCAATTCCATCCTTGCTTTGATTAAGAAATGGATTAAGACTTGGAATTTTTGTTGGTATATTTACTTGGAAGGAGGGACTTTCTATGGACTATTCTATTTTCTGGAACCCTGCTGTCATTACTAACAACCCTTCTCTGTGTTTAGCTTGTCATTTTCCAGATCAAGCCAAACTTTGGAGTAACAAAGGGATTCACTTCATCAGGGATCTGTTCAATGAACAAGGGGTTATCCCCTTCGGGGAATCGGTCTTCACTGAAGAGGGAGAGAATTGTGAAGCCTTATATAATAACATCTGTACCTCGCTTCTTCATGCCAGATGGTCCAATGAGGACTTCAACTGGAATCATAATGGTAGAACTGGCTTTACGGTCAGGATAGCCTATAGATACCTTATGAATTTCCATGCATATCAAATGGCAAACGGGGGCTGATAGGTGTTCCATGAATCTGACCTTTATGTGGGCCAACCCAATTTTTCCCAAGATTAAGTCCTTCATGTGGCAATTATGGCATAGAGCCTTGGCAACAAATCAGAAGCGTTACAGGCTGCAGATGACCGACTCTGATGTATGCTCCAGGTGTCTGAGGCAAAGAAAGGACGAAGATCACCTTTTTAGGACCTGCATTTGGTCTAAATGGGTGCTCGATCTGGCATCTAATTTATTTGGTTATAACCTCCTTTCAATGAGCTCTCTGGACTTCTTTATGCCGGAGAACCCAAATGAATGGAGCATTTATATCCTGTTATGGAGGATCTGGAAGGGACGTTATAACTTTATTTTCAATTTTGAAATTATACACTTGGAAGCGGTGATTAGGTAGATTAACTATGATATCAATTGGATTACTACTGCAGCTTAAAATGTACTTATTGTTAATCTTTGGATTTCAGGAATTATCTTCGTGCTGGTGCGGAAACTCAAATGGAAGAAAATCAATCTCAGCACCAACCAGGAATGGCTCAAGGTCGGCCCTCCGAATATCTATGGGCATAATGAACCTTGTCTGTGCAACTGCTGCTGTGATCAAAATCCGGATGTCAGAAGAGCTCTATTGTGTGGAGCCAAAGATAATAAGGGGAGATTCAATATGGCGAAAGCAGATTTCTGCATGTGCATCTTCTGCATCCTCACTATTATAGTCAGGGGGAGAGGTCAAAAGATTAAAAATCTTAATCTCATAACTCTTATTTTTTACTTATCCTTTTATGAATGGGTTATACTTCCCTGTAAAAAGTAATTTTTGTAATCTTATTTATACATAAATATACATATCGGCCTTCAATCAAAAAAAAAAAAAAATAGTGTCTCGACCCTTTCCATAAATATCAATGGTTCTTATAACTGTGTTAGACGTTCCCTTGATTTTGATGTTATAGCTCAGCCCCTTTATATTATTAGGTGATCTTAGGAATAATTATTTTCCAGAATTTTTGCCACATTCCAATAACCCATTCGTCGTGGACACTTCCCCATGCTTGCTTCATATCAGCTTGTGTACCTTGATTGTACTTCAAGTCTAGTCCTCTCTTTTTTACCAAAAGTTGGTAGCAACTTATCTTTTTGGTATTTAATTTATTGATCAGGCCATTTAGGCCCATAGGTCTCTATGGCAAAAGAATACAAATGAGTACTTTAGCTGTTAATCCAGAGCGCCATTGATGTCAAAATTACTCATCAGAGTGAGCAGTACATTTATAAGTTTCTTTCTTATAAAATATCTCTAAAATACAAATATGATATATGTGCAAGCAACAAACCAAAAGGTTCATCAAGTGTTGTGCTATATATTCTAAATGAGATGCACCCTGACTACCTCGGTCCTTGAATCCGTCTCTTTTTTTTTTAATAACTCATTCAATTGTTTTTGAGATATGGTCTATCTTTTAGGAATTATCATTTTTTACATCCATATCAAATCCCCTTGGGATCTTGTTATTGTGCTACGTATTCATAATGGGCCCTTACCTACTCGTATGCTGCTGAACATGTCCAGAGTGCATGCTCTTCATCTTCAACAGCCGGATCTTGACAAACTTAGGCAAAATCGCTCATTACATGGTATATTATCCCATCTGCCAATCTCAATATGCAAAACATGAGATGGTAATCTCATTCCAGAGATAAGCATATGTTTTCTTCTGCTAATGCATGAGAATGGATAAGGCTGCTCTTTATACTCCGACAGATCATTTAATTCAGACAAGTAAAATTTCTCTTGAACATTATATTGATCATCTATTTGCCACATTTTACGAATTGCTCGTGCAGCCAATACTCCGGCATCTCTTTAAATTTTTGGGATACTGGCCAAGCATCATCATTAAGCCATTTTCTTGCCCATCGCTTGATAGCAGCATACCACTTTTTGTGCGATGTATAAGGGGCCCTAAACAGATGTGACTGGCGGCCCTAGGCATACAACTCTGCCTTGTGGCTGTTGCTCTGCATGGCATATAGTGCTTTTCAACTTGCCGTGACGCGCAAGCTGATGGCAGCATCTCAGTGGGTGGTAATAGAGAACTCGATCCCCAAATACTTGTAGGTCAGAGCCACCTCCACATCTTGTCCCTGGTAAGTGAATGCGGGAAGCCTTGGCGAACGGGATGACGAAACTAGCAGCACCCTAGTTTTGGCCACTAGTGCCCTTATTATTCTTGTTAACTCCTATTCATAGGTTATCTTGTTTTAGTGCTCTACTCTTTCATCTTTCATTAACACTGCAACAGTTCCGTCTAAGCTAGCATCTGTTTTGATTAAGTATTTTTGTCCATTGTAAGTGCTTCTGTGACGTCCCCTACTCATATATACCTTGCACTCACTCAGATACAAACAGAGTTCATCCCCATACCAGCTCCATGCTAATATAGGGCCCTCCACGTATCACCGCAACCTTGAAGAGTTCCAAAGGGGAAGAATGAAGGGGTCCTTTACCTGTCCCCTCGGGGCCTACCTAGTCTGCGAAGCGTGAACATACATGTCGGTAGTACATACATCAACATCATATGACCATCCATTAAGGATGGTCCTCCACATATCTGCATAGACAAAGATCAAAGACATCACATAGGGAATCCTACCCAAGGCTCGACTCAAAGGGATGACCATCATTGGGTCTCCGTGAGTTCATTGCGCATGCAAATTCATGGCAATGGATTTGGTCGGCATAAGAACATGGCATAGGGTTGTCCACTCCATCCGCCCCCTCCGTGTGCACACTTTGCGTAGTAGGTCAAAAGTGTCGGACCTCATCAGAGCCACGGATGCATAGCCAAAAGGGCTACTCCCGGGTCATCATCCCAGCCCGATGGGGCGGTAGGGATCACTCCCTCCGGCAGATCTACATGCCGACTCAAGGTGACTAGAGGGCCACCGCCTGATTCGACCAACCCACGGAAAGTCATGAACACCACTTCACGGTGTCGAGCCCATGCCTTACCCACACTTTCGGTGGTAAGCCATTAGACCTAGTCACAATGATCCCCTGGTGAGGCCTTACACACCGTGAGGGATCGCTCAAGAGTCAACACTAACCTCCTTCTTAGCCGGTCCGCCCCTTCACCCACAACCGTGTGGTTCTTGTACACAGCCGAATCTATGGTGTGCTAGAGAGGCTAATCTAGGAGCATCTACTACCAAGCTTGAAGTCTCTACCCCCCCCCCTTCCCAATACAAGGAGTTCACGAGATACATCATCCATATACATCACGTAAGAACTAAAGAACATAGATCTAATCTATATCATAGAGTTAGGTTCTTTAGTTAGAGTCCGGTATCTACTCATCTAGAGATCTAGATAGTTGCTAAAGGCGATTTAATAGGCTAAACCTAACGATACAATGACCGGAAAAAACGTTTAGACCATTAAATCGACTACATACCCCGATCCATGAGTTGCTCCTCCCGACTGAAGTTCACCATCCCACTTGAACTGCTTTCGAATCAAGGGAAACTAATGGTGCCATTCTCTCATCTGAGTCCGGGAGGCGGTTTTGACTCCTAGAGCGGCCAAGACAAAGAGCTCTAAAACCCTAGGAACGAAAATGGGCAAGTTAGGGTTCTCCTACTTAAATAGGCAAGGGTTGGGGCTTAGGGTTTCCAATTATCCCTTTAGGCATGTGGGATAATTGGAAATGGGCCCACTTGCCTTTAATGGCTAGGTGGCCAAATGTGCCTACATGGAAATGTGTGCACCTAAATGTGCCCACATGGAAATGTGTGCACCTTAATAAATGTGCATGTGCACATTAATAAGAAATGCACATACCTAGCAAGTTGCCCCCTAGGGCTACTCACCTGGCTACACGTCGGCGTACACGTCAGTTGGAGTGGCGTGTACGCGTGACGAGACAGTACAGTATACGTCCTGGGACCGTATACTGTGCTGGAACGTCACAGCTTCCTTGAGTTGCTTGAATGATTCCTTGCATTTTATTTTCAATACTTGTTCCATTCCTTTAATGAGGTCTCTTTGCAAACTTGGATAAGTTTTTCACAAACTTACGGTAATAGCCAACAAGGCCTAAAAACCTCAAGCACAATAATTCCCATATATCACACATGTCTAGTCGAGTCTAACATGGTTAGCCATATCTTGTATATGATGGATGATGGACTTAGATCCTTGGTCTGTCTAAAATGTAGGATGGGCCTTGTCACTAAGACACAATCTTGTTTGTTTGACACGTTATTTAATAATTGGTTGATGGTCTATGGTGTATGAGCCAAGAACTTGGATTATTCCTTTGTGTCTAAATGCTTCGTATGTTCTCATCTGGTTGTTGCTTTTGGTTAAACCATGTCAATCTCTATCCTTAATATATTGCATTATTGGACTATGGAGATTGCTATTCATCAAAGAAAATGTCATGACCAGACTCTAACAACCATAATTCATGGCCAAGTTGAATATGGAATATGACATCTGAATAAGTAGAATGCTACACCAACACAAGATAGATAAGGAAGATTTGAAACTTGTAATTATATTATGTGTGGTTATGTAGGGTAGGAGACAGAATGTCTTTATATTGCACGCTTCAGTGTGTCGCTAGCCTTTTGGATATGATCTTAACATAAAAGAAATAGGAACATATGGGATTTGTGACAGTGGAAAGTACTAGTTGCATGTATTGCATAGTTATGCATATGTATAGCCTTCTAGATACAATCTTAACATAATAAGACATAGAAACATGGACTTTTGAGTGGTGAAGTAAGGTACATGAATTGCTTGGTAAAGCATACGTATAGCCTTCTAGATACAATATTAACATAATAAGAAATAGGAACATGTGGGATTTGTCGATGTTGAAAGTAATGGTTGCATGAGTTGCTTAGTTATGCATACGTAAACAGGAGCAGGAGCAGGAGCAGAGAAGCTAATAAGGAGAGCAAATTTAGACGTAAAGGACTTTAAGGGGTGATGTAAACTGTTTGTTTGTCTGTCTGTAGGGCAATGATGTTGCATCGAGGAATTTGCGCACCACTGAAATATTCGAAAGAGAAGAGAATGATGGAGGGGTGCCTTTGAGCAACATCATGGGGATAAGGGTAAGATTCTATGAAAGGGAATACCTACCAACCAAATCAACCATTGAGTTGCTTAGGAACCAAGCAAAAACAAAAAAGAATAACCAAGGAAACCGGGCACAAAAAGTCTCGGCCGTCGGATGGGATCGGACGGCGGGGAGGCGAGGAGGAAGAAACAAAAACGGCAAACGGTAACGGCCATGCAGGGGGGACGTACACATGACGAAACTGCGCGGTCGCAGTCAACAGGAACCCTAAAATCTAACCCTAAATCTTTCGTTGTCTACAGCAAAAAACACACACACGGGACGCTGCGGGCTTCAGTCCAGGAGGAAGAAAGAGTCAAACGGGGCAGAGATGGTGGGGCTAAAAATCGGTTCTTTTTCTTCTCCTGCGTTGCTTTCGAACCCCAGAGCTTTGGCCCGGAGTACAAGGCCTTTTATTTGTGGTGGAAGCTGGCCTGACATTTGGTCCAGACCCCGACGATCTAGGCTCAGCACAGGTCCCCCTTTTCTTCACCCTTGCTCGCTTTTTTTCGCCTTCTTTACTCTTGTTTGAATTTTTTAGGAGTTTGGAGTCGAAAAGTTGGATTTTTAGGGGTTTGGAATAGGAAAGTTGGTATTTTTTGATTTTTTTTAGGCTTTGCAGGTAGATAAGTCTGTGTCTCAATCTTGAGAGGTCTATCTATGTGTGCATGCAGCCATGCCTCAGGCCTGACTCATGATGTATTGTTTCTTCTGCTTTGGGACTCTGTTGGCATTTTATTGGATGCCTCTCTGGAACCTCTGTGTGCCTTGTGTTGCATGCTCTTTGATATTGACATGACAGTGAATGTTTAAATGTTAATATACTGCTGCTTCTGATGGTGGCTAGCATGGAAAGATTCAAAATGATGCCACATATAAGAGTCAAGAGCATCTAAACATATGATTTTCGCTGCTTTCTGAAGCTGGTAGGGCCAGGTGCTCACTTGTGTGGGCAAAAAACATAAAATATTCATGGGCTTAGATTTAGGAAGCCCCACTCATATTGCATGTGTTGACAGGAGAAGTAGAGCCAACATTGATTCATACTCAATTAAGAGCTAGTACTAGCTTGCTTGCAGACTAGCATAGGATGACGTCTAGTGTAGAATGACGTCTGCAGGGCTCTGTTTCTAGTGGTAACTTAAGCTTAGAAGTTGAGCAATAATTTTGAGAAATCTAGCTCGTACAAAGAAGATCTTTGGCCTTGCTTGCTTTGTGGCTATCCTATTCATCATTATGAAGGTGTAAGAGCTCCTTTGTTTGTTCTAATAAAACATGCTTTGTGTTGTTCTTTGGAAGTTTCCCATGTCTTATAGTCTATTTTGAACATTTGATAACGTCTTGCGTGTCGCAAGCAACTTAGCCATCATGTCATGTCTCTTAGAGAGGGAACAAGCATTATGCTTGATCATTTTCTTCACGTGGCTTACCCATGGTGCATGTTTATGCACTTATGTCATCATGTTTTGATTTGTTCAATTAACCTGATCGTTGGTAGAGAAAGTTACCAAAGGCTTGTGCAATTTGCAAAGGTTACTCAGATAATACCGTGTTTGGTTTCATTTTTATTTTATTTTTGACCCATCGAATAACAAAATGTCCTTTAAAAAACTTAAAACATAGTAAGATCTTTCCAATGACATAGAATTGTTTAGAATGTACCGTGAATTTCAACTCTGATTTAGATAGTTTAATATAATTTGATCTTGTTAGCCACAAAAGCCATATATTATAGTATTTACCAAAGTGCCATTCGTTTGAAGGACGTTTTTGCTAATGCCTGCAAAAAGTTTTCACTTGTTGGTTGGTATTATTCTAATTGTTGGTTTTTACTTGGTCTTATATCTCTATATAGACATTTGCATGATGAGTTGATTGTTAGAATCTCTCACTGAACTTACACATTTAATATTATGGGGGGTCCATTTGTTGTCATGGATGGCTCGCTTTTAAGAGGTCATTGAAAGAAATAGCAAGCAAATTTTGTGGTACTGTAAATTGATGTCTAGGCAGACTACTTATCTCACAAGAAATCACAGCTGCTCTTGGTCTTGAGGCCCACAGGTGGTCTTCGTCTTCCATAAGACCCAAATGTAGATAAAAACTTGACATAGAAAGTTCCAACTAATTTTGGTACAACCATTTAAGCACATAAGGGCTTTTTTTCGTTATTGTGAAGGATCATGAAACAAAGAGTTTGAAGGAAATAAAATGCATGTAAAATCAAGTCGTTTGTGAAGTAGGCCGTACACTAAAGAATGTTTTAAAAACCAACTTGCAGCTCTACAAAAGTAATAGATTTACATGGCATGGCACCTCTTATGTAATTTCCAAAATCAAAAGACAATGAAGCAGGCGAGGTTGTGCTTTATAAGCGTCACTTTGTTGGTGGCTATCTTTTGTTTTCATAATTTACGCATAAAATATTATTCTTTATTATAATTTATGTGTAATTATGGAGTAATTGCACCCAACTATGCATTACATAGAGTGCATTATGCATTATAATGTCTTACAACCATAGTCAAGTTGCAATGACACAATTCAAACTTTAATGTCATCCATAAAGTATTTCCCAACATCCAATTCTAGTGCATCGCCTCAAGGCCTACAAGAGGGAATGCCCCTTTTATAGTCGATTACGTAGCACATAATTTATGTATAGGAACATTTTGCATGAAACGTTCTAATGCGGAGCCACAAGTGTGCACTGCCTACAGGGCCTACGAGGGCAGAAAACTTCCATGAAGCAACTTGCTTCTCAATATGTCATATTCTTAGCCAAATTCTTTGATCATCAAGAATAGTGTTGGATTCAAGGTTTGGATCGTAGCAAGAACATGGCTTGATTCTTTGATCGTCAAGAACATGGCCTGTAAATATCAAAAGCAAGATAATACGATAATGGCTGCCATGGTTGGAGTAGGTAAAACACACTAGAAGTTTTTCGCATTATAATTTTATTAGAATATAATGTATTTAAAAGTTTCATGTATTACTAGAAAAATGCCAGGGTGGGCCCTTTTCATTTGAGCTATTCCTCGGCTCGGCCTTCGGCCAAGGTCTCGCCTTGGTTTGGACATCTTTTGCACTGTTACTCGGTTTGGACAAAAGCACGCCTACCCATGTTACTCCCATCTATGTGGATCTTCTGAAGTATCACCTGTGAGATTATCCCTTATTTCTAGGAGTTTACCCATGCTTGTCAATATCTATATGTTCAAGGGTGGATCCTTTTTTTACACTATTCCTTGACTCGGCCAAGGCCTCGATTTAGACAAAAGCATACCTAACCATGTTACTCCCATCTATGGGAACCTTCTAAAGTATCATCCACGAGTATTTGGAACATTCCAAAACATTCTATTTTGACTGCTGAGAAGTTCCAAAAAACATTCTATTTTTAGACTGAGGTGCTTACCCAAGAACTTGGAACTTTCAAAAATATTCTCAGACAAAAAAATTCTATTTGTAAAGTGAGGTGCTTACCCATGAGGATCTAAATTATTTCTAAATATTCTAGAACATTCTAGAAGATTCCAGAGCTATCTAGAACATTCTAGAACATTCTTGAATTTATCAAACCTCACCCTTAACTATATGTGAACTTTTATTAATTTTAACAAATCAATGCTTGACCTAGTGGTACGTATGGGGGATTGGGCGGCACAAATCAGGGTTCAAATCTCCCACACAACTAAAATGCTTTCAAAGCCTCCCCACTAAGATGGGGCACGAAGGGTCCAGATTGCACCACGTGGTGACTCCTTTATCGTGGATGGGGGCGAACTGACTCACTCACCAACCAAAACGTTTTCAAAGCCTCCCCACTAAGATGGGGCACGAAGGATCCAGATCGCACCACGTGGTGACTCCTTTATCGTGGATGGGGGCGAACTGACTCACTTACTCACCGACACTATTTCTTTGGCTACTTTAACATGTTGGTATATCCCAAGCACAAAAAGATATTGCTATAATCCTAGAACGGAACAAGAGAGTACACACTATCAAATCACATTCCATGATTGTTCTTGGCGCCTGCGGCTAGGGCGGCATGAGAGAAGGGATTCCGCCGCTATCCTCTTCTCTCAAATCGGCACTGCTACAACACTTTTAGAGATTTCTGTTTTTCTATAGATGCTAGCCAGGCTTTCTTGTAGATGTCTTTGCCGGATTCGTTGCATCTCAAGATTGTTAGATAATCTATTTCTTGAAGCTTCTTCAAGGCGGCTTTCTTATGAGCATACAGGTAATCCACTAACGTGGTCTTTCTGCTCTAATGCATCAGAGGCATTATGTTTCTTGCAAGAAAGAAAAAACTTGGGAAGATTTTTTTTTTTTTTTTTTTTTGAAGAATTGTGTTATCAATATATTAAAAGAATGGTAATGTTACAAAGCAAGTGAGAAGGAAGGAGAACTCTTTCTCAAATGATACCTCGACACTCCACAACAAACTCACGTAAAAAGCGCAGAACTCTCCATAAGCATAAACCGACCATCACCATCTACAACACCCAAGAAGTCCCGCCAATCTTGGGAAGAATTTTTTGCTGCCCCAATCTTTATTATCTCTAATTAGTGGAATAGGCTGCAAGGGCTCTTTCTCAGGATATGCTAAAGTGGCAGACTGGCATAAATTCTTCTTTTCTTTCTTTTTTAGTAAGCAAGAACACATTGAAAAGACACATAGGTCTATATGCAGAGAAAAAGAGGCTTCAGGTTCTTTAAACAACCTATATCTTAATCCAGATTCTTTAAACAGTTGCATGATTCCCTTCCTCTTGCTCTTTCCTGCTAGCAGAAAGATCTAGGGTTGTTTTCTTGGGAGGAAGCAGAGTTCTTTGATCACTATTTGCAAGTTTATTAACAGAATGTGGGATTTCTTGAGAATGCCGAGCTAGGGATCTAATTGTGACTAGGATGATGCTCCCATATCATGAACCATACTTTCGAGGAGAGATTTGGCAACTGGCTGTGTCTCTAGCTTATTCAGGTTGCCTGCAGCGTCTCTTTTGACTTCACAGATTAAGTAGATTTGTAGATATGATCATAGTTTGAAGCATATGTGGCTTCTTTGAGCAGTGCGGGAGATTGCTCAAGTTACTCTTCATTTCTTTCCTCTTCATCTCTATTTTTGCAAGAAGATTCTTTGAGCATTCAGGATTTGTCTGCAGGTCGTGGAAAATGGGCACTTGACTTCTGTAGTACTTGGTTAAGAGAGGCTAGTACAAGAGCTTCAGATAAAATTTTAGATCCATGTGGAATCCGTTGTACTTAATTTAAATTTGATCCACGAGGGATCTTTATGCTGTAATTCTTCCAATCTGTTGAATACAAAATTTTCTTACTCCCCAAAAAAAAAAAAAAAAAAAACTAGAACAAATAGGAAACACAGAAGTGGACGTTAAAATAAATTGCTAAAGCATTTGTTGCCCTAACTTGAGAACACTTCAAAACAACAAATGTTGGTCCATTTCCAACCTTGAAAACCTTAAAAAATAAC
Source organism: Isoetes taiwanensis (assembly GCA_021234155.1). Lineage (NCBI taxonomy): Eukaryota > Viridiplantae > Streptophyta > Lycopodiopsida > Isoetales > Isoetaceae > Isoetes > Isoetes taiwanensis. The sequence goes on along the minus strand of JAJEKV010000015.1, from coordinate 6,141,896 downwards.
TTGAGCCATTGTGTTTTTTAATTTTAGTAATAATGGTTATGCGAGTCCTATTGCTTATTGGTCTTCGTAGACGTTCAAAAATCTATTCTATTTTTGTGAGTAGGACTCACGGTAGACACAGACCAAATAGGATGGATAGATTTTTTATTCGGCACAACAATAATGTACCTTGTATTTACAGAAGTGGATGGTAGCTGATTATAGGTACAATATCGGACTACTCCAAAAAGATGAAATACAATGATATGGCTAGACAAGGTTGAGAAAACTAGCGACATGTTCTCATCATGATGAAAGACCCTGTCTTTTTGAGTTTTCAAGAAAACCCATTTGGGAAAGTGTTGGCAACATTCTTGGGAGAAGTTCCTGCAAAGCCTAAACTACAATGGGACAACATGAACAACTTGAAGGAAGAAGCCCAAAGCTTCTTGATTCTAGAACCTACAAAAACAAGACAAGCACTCATCTTGTATATCTCTTTAGTAACAACAAAAATATAGATAAATGGAAACCTCCAGAGCTTATGGTTGCACGTGCCATGAACAGAAAAACCTCTATAAAATGGAGGAGTTGGCCGCATGTGCCAGGCAAAGCAATAAACAAATTATATCAATAAACATAAACCTCTAGACGGGATGACCATGCAAACAAAAAAACCTCTATAACATGGAGGGGTTGGTCGCACATGCCATGCAAAGCAGTATAAAGTAAAAACCTCCAGAGGGGTTGGTTGAGCATGCCATACGCGCAAAAAACTACTATAATATGGAGGGATTGTCGCGCATGCCATGCGAATATGAAATGAAAAACATCAATAAGGGACGGGGAGGAGGGTTTCACTAATGATACTAAATTGTCGTGGGAAGAACGTCGAATAGCGAAACCGACGTGAGAAGCCGTATATTTTTTAACCTGGAGGTGCGTTTTGTAGTCATAAAAATGCGATGCTAACAAAAGACTAATGGCGAACACCAAAGGAAGTCCTTTCATATAAAATAGGACTTCATTTCCCGTAAAAGTAGGAAACGAAACTTATCCAAATAATGGAAAATGACCTTTCGCCCCTTTTGCTTAAGTGGCATACTTCTACTGGATTCTTCCTAAATAAGGGTGAAATCACATCTATGCCCAGCCAAGACCTCTTATTTTCTTTACGACCGCAATTGATTGATATCATATTAGTGCCCAGGTCCATTACATATTTACTTACACTAAAACTTTATTATATAAGACTAGTAATGGTACCCAGCGTTGCTGGGCGTAATTTAAGATCCTGTAAATGTTTTGGGTCACAATGAGAAAAGCCCAATCCCTTTCTCTTTTCTTTTTCCTATATCCCGCACGGCAAGAATTTCGACTGAAGCTCTCTTTAGGTAAAGATCCGGTTGTCGAAGATCTGGTGGAAAGATTATATGGCTGCAAAATATCTGGCGGAAGGATTATCTGGTTGAATCCAAGAGTTTAATGCAACTCAACTTTCCAAGCAAATCCGACCAGAGGTATACAACCTCAATCACAATCCGATGGATTTTCTGGTGAAGCAAGGATCCTTTTTTCTTTTTTCTTTTTTTTTTGAGTTTTTGGGTTGATCTGGCGATGCCCAAAATCGTGGCCGAGGGGTTTTGTTGCCCATGAATTTTTCAATCTTGGGCATCCCTGGGGTGTTAAGGGGGGCGCTCAAGAACACAAAATCTTTGATCCTTTTGGTTAAGAGTTTTTTAGGCTGTTGGGCGGATGCAGGTGTGATTTCACCCTACGATAAGGCTGGCAAAAGGGCCTTCTTTGCAAACAACAAAATGCCAAGCAGTTTATATAGTATCTCTTGAAAATACTTAAAAATAAAATAATGGTTTTAATGTCTGATGGTGTCTATGAGACTTTCTTAAGAATATCCTTTGGAGACCAACATGTGTAGGAGACCGCACATCAATGCCAATATTGCTTTATGTGTTTTGGGAACATGATTATATCTTTAATGCCATTACGTTGGCAAATGGTTTTTACAAGTTTTTTGTTGGGGGGGAAAAGGTTTATTAAAAAATAGGGGCTTTTTGTGCGTGCTGAACCATTGAGAGTTCATATAAATATAGAGAAAAAAATGTAGCTAAAAAATGAAAAGGGAAATGAAGAAGCTTATATTATCTTTTTAAGGGCTTATTATTTTTAAACATAACGAACTTTTTAAGAACTTTTTTTGTTTATCTTTTTAAGGCCTTATTATAATGAAACCCGTAAACACGAAGGCAGCTAGGATTTTTTGATGGCTTGCATGTTGGAGGATGCCCAGATGTGCTGGATGGCCTGTCTGACCCGAGCAGACTCTTGCAGGGGTAATGTAATTCCTGAATTCAGGGGTTTGATTGATCCTCATAAGCTTGAGCTTGAGTTTGTGCTCTGGAACATAAATTTTGATGCTTCACCGGCAGATTGTGTTGAATTGGCCACAAATTGATCTTATCTAGCTTTTCAGGTGTAAGCATGGCATAATTTAGGGTCGCTTTTGGATTCATGCAGCAGAATAGAAAAGAGGAGATGAATGAGAGAGGCTTGGTTACTTGCAGAGCTTAGCTATGGCTGAACAAGCCAGAAGACCTGCAAAAGGCCGCATTGCAAACTATATGCGGAAAATCATTGTAGTGCAGTAAGCTTTTATGAAGATATTGAAACTAAGACAGGTAGGTTGGGCAATTTATTGTTTGGGCCTCTTTCATTCCTTGCTTTGGGATATAATGTTATGGTGGCCGTGTTTTGTATCGAAAAAAAAAAAAATTGGAAATTTTTGTTCTGGTATGTTATGGGAGATTTTTTTTTTTTTTTTTGTTAGAAAATAAATACAGGAAGATTTTTTGCATGAACCATTGGAAAACCAATGGTCCAATATTGGCATGTAGGCATATGGCTGCCCAAAAGCTTTTAGCGCAGGGGCTTTTTCCATTTCTACCTGGTCGCCCTTCTGCAAGTTTCAAAAGCTGCCCTCTTTCAATTCCCAATCAGCCTTAGGAGCTTTCGATTTTGCTTATCAGGAGCTTTGGAGTGATGGTCAATGGTGCACTTGCTATGAAGCTTGTGTCCTCATGTAAGAAGTTTTAAATTTTGTTGCCATTGCCATGAATTTCCACAAGAAAGCTCGTAGCAGAGCTTCTACAGCTTGGATGAGAAAAGGATATTGCCAAAAAGTAGCTCCGTTGCTACTGCTAGATCATTGAATGCAAGCCTTCACATTTTTTCAGCTCCTTATTTCCATTATAGTAAACTTGTTGAAACAGAGAATGTTCCAATGCAGGAAGCATGTGATGTGCCTTTAGTTATTGGGAGAGGAAGGCCAAAGAAGGAGAGCACCCTCAGATATTTGCAGAAGGAGCGGGGAATTGCCAAACAAGAGAGGAAGAAGGAGTGGGTTATGGAGGGGTTGGGGGGGAGGGGGGTGGGAAGGGCCAGAAGTAGAGGGAGGAGAAGAAAAGGCAATGGAAAGAGCAATGAGAGAGATTTAGGCAAAAGATGGCACGAAACAACAAAGCAAAAAAAGCCTGATGTGCAAATCTCTAGTGTCTTTGATTTGAGCGTTATTGTGAGTATTGAAAGGATGGATATATGGGATGGACATATACATGAGCACCTGTAGGTTTCTAGACAGTGATTGCATAGCTGGGATGGTGTCGCAAGAGCGAGGATCCGAGTTAACCATTTGCATTTGCAATGTCTGTCTAGGATGGAGATGGCGACCCTTAGCTCAGTGAATTCATAATTGAAGTGTGCTTCGGATTGGTTGATCATAAGCCCCCTGGTAGAGTGATTACTTGCAAGGCTCTGCGTGACACACACTTGCATTGTTTTGTGGGGATGATCGGATATTGCTTCAAGGATTTAGGGAAGTTCCGTTTCAAATAGTATGTAAAGGAGGTGTTCGTAGAGAAATGGAGAAAGTAAAGGACAAGTACGCCCTATATGAAGCGAGCGAGATTAAAAGATGTGTAGTACTAGACAACCGAGATTTATTGCAGCATGCCAAGCATTTCGTGTTTTACCATGGAAGAAAGTAAAGTTCCCCTAGTCTTTGCTATATTGTACCAAGTATGTTAAGAACTGAAAAGTTTATCCTATCTAGTGCTTGGGTGCTGCAATTCAATATTGACACATTAGCCACGCGCGAGTACAAATCTTGCCGCTTATTTCTATTGTCCTCTATCAAGGCTCGCAAGGTGAAAAATATGATCGATTCTGGAGTGTCTAGGGGGCACATATCTCTGTTGCCTCTGCCCATGCTATCAATTACTGGAGAATAATTTTGGCCAACAATTTTGCCAACAACGAGCCGACCATGATAGTGTCTCTAGTGCCATGAGGCCGCCGGACTGATGTAGCATGGGCGAGCTATCCCAGAGGGGTGCTGCGAGCGCATCATGCTGATTCGTTGTAACCCTTTTGGAGGCTTATCTTGTTTTATATTGATACCGGCACCCTGCTTATGCTTGGCATCTTGACCATGCGAGAGTGCGTCGCTATCATCAGCTTTTAGCTGAGTGCATTGCGGGCTTTAATGTCCCACATTTTGTAGTGGTTCATATTACGAGCCCTTTCTCTTTCTGCACCTTCTGGTGTCTAAAAGGTCAGAACCAAGAATGCCAAGATCTTGTGCAAGAATAAAAGATTCTTACTCAAAGGAGGTGCTCCAGTTGAAAAAGCTCCAAAAATATTCGGAAAGACACAAGGAAGTAAAAACCCTTCAAGAACTATGAAAATCTCAGGCGCTCTACTTGAAAATCATATCAAAAGAAAGAGCAAGGCAAGACACTTCAGAAATGCAAAGAACAACTGGAACCACTTTCTTGGCAGTCCATAGAGCAATTGCATTTAAGTGCCCTAAATAAAAAAAAAAATGCAACCTTCAATGGAAATGCAGCCTTCACATATTCCTGGTCAAAAAAAGGAATGTATAAATGCTTCCCATTATAATGGTCTATTAGCAAAGTTGTACTAGTTTATAGATCAAGTAACCAAGAATGATGTACCAGTCATGACATATGGGATGCCATTTTGGCATGTACCAGTGGGGTCCCGCGACCGGCGTCAACCGGGAGCGGGTCACCGGTGCATGCCAGAATGGCAGACCATATGCCATGAACTGACAATATGGTACTTGGGAAGCCAATGAATCCCCCGCCCGCAAAGCAAAGCTATCGATTTTTTTTTTTTTTTGAAGAACGACAAACTTTATTGAAACATCAAGCCAAAAGCCAGATACAAATGTAGAGGCGGGAATAAAATTTCAGAGGATAATCATGATCCACTGAATAGAACCATCAGCCTATGCATAAGGACAACACACTCAAATAAGACTCAAATATCAACTGTCGCTTGGCAGGAGCAAGCGAAGATCAATGGTAGGCCTTAGCGATTCTAGCTTGTGCATCGACTTTCTTCTTTCTTCTGTGCTATTGACTTTCTTCTGTGCCTTGTTTCCTTCCTTTCTTCTTAGTGGCGGCAGGTTTGCGCTAGGGCGGAGGTCTGCAGCAACAGGTCGAAAAGGGGTTTGAGGCCAAGGGTTGCATCTGCTTGAACAGACTTGAAAAGGGTTTCTGTGCATCAGGGGCTTTTTCTAGATCGAGTTTAAACAAGGTTCTAAATGTTTTCTTCCTTTCGATAAACTTCTTTTCGAGATCCTTTCTTCTTCTTCTGTTTTCTGCAGCAAAAAAAGGGAGATTCAGAGCTATAGATATGTTCAAGCTAAGGTTACCGCCATTTCCACAGGGTAAACATGGCCGGATTCAAGCTATGGCTTTGTCTAAAGAATCAATCGAATGAAAAAAAAAAAACAAAGTAACCTACTGGAAACCAGACATGCAGAATGATCGACCCAAGATACCATTCTGCAATGGAATGGTATGCCACATGGCATCACCAGAATCACCCAACGCCAAATTTGGCAATCCAAGTACCATATTGTTCCGTGGAAGCAGATAAAAAGAGGTAGAATGAACTATAATGACTGGAATGCAATAAACAGATTGGAAATCGCTGGTAAATTTCTGGAATACCATACCACAAAATTTGTCCCACATGTAGGAAAAAGAACTCGCCACATGGCTCAACGCGATTAGAAGCCAGGGCTGAGCATCAACAAATTGGCAAAGATATTTCGAGCGAAGGAATATTGTATACTTACGATGTTCTCAGTAAAAGCGTCGATAGTACTTTTTTACGGCTTCTTCTTTACAAGTTCTAGTCATAAATATATTTGTGTAGAACATACTGTCCCATTCTCAGGAGTTTCACCTCTCGGTTCAAACTTGTAAGGTATCAAGACAACTACTTTTCAAGAATGGAAACATCCAAGTCAAATACAAAAGGACTTCTAGCATCTTTAACAATTCATCATGGCACTTGGCATTCTTATCATGTGGCAAGGACAACTTTTCTCTCATCCATGGGCCCCTTGCAAAACTATAGGTTCTTCAGGTGTCCATGTCTTCCACGTGGCCGTGTAGAATATTCACGTGGGAAAAAATTGTATGACCACCTAGAATTTTTCATCTGAATATGACAGAAACTAGATCCTGCAAAATCATCTTCTTAGACCAGCTCATATCCAGCTGCAAGATTCCTCCTGTGATCAATGATTCTCTATATTATATTCAGACAATCTGAGAAAAGGAGGCATACTGTTTATAGTGCTTTGACAATGTCTCCTCGGTAAAGTCTCCAAAAGTTACAACAGGCATCTGAAAGAGAAGTTACAGGTGTTCAGCCTAAGCACAAAAAGAAAAGTAAAAGTAGAATATCTCGTCACCATATTGTTCAAAATATCTTTCTCATGAAGAGGTTCGTCCCTGCCATAGCCAAAACAAACTATCAATATTTAATCACAGTAGATTTTTAGAAGCTGATTTTTTGTACTAACGAATTACCAAAAGGATTAGGTGGCTTCTATATTAAAAGCTACAACCCGGCACTTTCTAATGGTTTCCCATATCTAGCATTGGACTGAGTGGATTATGGTGGATCAGATGTGCTTACCAATGTGGTTGCATGAATAATGCAAACGTGTTCCTCTCTATGCTTAGACCTCTTGCTGCCTGTAGAACAAGATGTTATCCCAAACTTAGTATAAATCAAGATTCATTTTTTTTAATTAAAATCTACTGCATATGTTAAAAGGTTGATTTGAACCAGTAGCTATTACATGGCCTGCGCGTCATAAAGTCACAAGCATCTGCTTTTCAAAAATAATTCCCAACTATAACAGAGGATTAGAGGCCAAGGCAGTTACGGATGGGAAAAAAGACCTTGGGCTTCTCAGTGCCCTTTCAGAAATCACAAATCATTGTTTTGGCTTTCCATGTCTTTACTCTGAACATTTAAAAAATGTTCAGCATTCCACCCCAAAGTCGATTTGCTGCACTGTGCCTTACAATCCATTTCTTCACAATAAGGTAGTATATCCCTAACCTTCTGATAACCACCTCCTTCATAATAAGCCCTAATATCACTTTGCAAATTGTTAAGACACCCTCATACCCTAACACAATGCGGAGTTGCATGAAGAAGTCCTCCTGACATTATTTCCGTGGCTTGTCCCATTTGATATGCAATTTCATCTTCCTGAAAATTAGCCTGTAAATAAAAAAGCATTAAGTCACAAGATTTTCAGCAAAGTCGATACTGAGAAAACAGTCAACAGAACGTGCAGAAAGAGAAAATAAACAACAATAAATCCTTCACCATCCATCCTTGTGGTAAAACATCTAAAATAATCAAGATCAAATACTTCAACTTGGCGCTTCCTACTTGGATATCCATCTCTTCAATAATTCAGGCCTTTCAAAGGATATGCAATTATAACAAAGTGAATATTCTACTCTAACACAAAATTAATGAAGGCCTTTATCTTGGAAAGAGGACAGTATATTATTTTGATCTGCCAAATGTAGCTTCCAAACTTTACAGGTGTATTTCTATTTATTTGTCTTGGAATTTCCATGCAGAATCTTTGGACCTTCAACTTTCTAGCAAACAAAATCGTGCTTCACCACTGTCAACAATCAAGGTATATCACCTTCACAACCACTCCTGACCGAGTTTTGATATATAGCCCAGCTTCAGGATCAGGACAAGGAATCTCCTTCCCTTGTTTTGTATACATTGCACTTGTAAGACCTGCAAATTGTCATCTTAAGAATGCGCATTGCAAAACTACATGGAGCTACTGAAACTAAAAAGCACAATGTAAAAATCACCCGTGAGACAGCTATGATCCACATGCCATCCACACCAAGAAGTAACAGCTTGACTTTCTAGGTCTACACTGCACAAATGATGACAAAAATAGTCATAGATTCATAAGACGAATAGATCCGAACCAACAAGGAAAAAAAAAAAAAAAAAAAAACATCCTGATGAGAAATTAAGGTATGCTAAAACGAATATCATGGGAAAAATAATGGACAGACTAGAAAATCCATAAAAGTGGTTTGACTTCCCAGATATTGGCAATTTGGATTATGACAAAATGTACGTTGACTTTGCCTTTTCAAGGTGTTTATGGTTGTTGGTGTGAGCAAGGGGTAGTGAATCCCCGTGATCCAGCACATCCGAGGATGTTCTTACAGTTCAAATGATAAGGCTGAAGATAGTACAATGATACCTTTGCAGTGCTATAAAGAACTTTCAACAGAACCATGGGACAATTACTACGAGAAATAACTGATATGAGAAAAAGTAAATACCTGATAGTGCTTGAAAATAATGTAGAAGACGGCCCTTGTGACATTTGGATTTTTTTAACATGTCTGTCAAACTTGGTATATTCTTGAGCACACCTTTACACAAAACTAATGCATGCAATTAAGCAAAAAAGATGAGTAACTGGAAGACCAATGCCAAGATAGACTTAACTAGATTGACCTTACAAAGAACTGGCATTAACCAACCAAAAGAAATACTATCAAATCTCTAGACACTAAAAATCCAATCAATGACATCGGGGATAGGTGCTTTGGATTGTCTTAAGCTTATACAATTAGATAGGCCAAAGTACTTTTACTTAGCAGAAGAGAACTCATGAGGATGATAAAACCTGTATGACATTTATTGGGTCTTCTATTATGCAATTAAAGGCCATACACTTAAGGTATTATCTATGTTTTGAGTAAAATGAGGACCTGAAGAGTACACAGATAAACATATAACAGACATAATAGAAGAGATATAATAGACATGAGGTGTTATTTTTCCAGGTCTTAGTTTTGAGAACTGGGCAACAGAGGACATAAGTACTTGTTTGCTTGAGTGTATTGCAATGATCGAATAATACTAAGGATGTCAAAACTATAATTGACAAATTAAGCTATCTGCGCAGTAAATCTAGTAGCATTTAAAACGTACTAACTGAATGAGCAGTTATTTAAATAGAAAACCATTGAAGTGAAATCAGAGTAGATGCAATTATTTATTGACTGCAGGTTAGAATGGTAAGTTAAACTAAATGTCTATGTTGGTCTACCTATTCCATAAGTTATAAAATATATATATTCATCCTAACATTACAAGTTTAATTTACTTACCATATTTATCACAATGCGATGCTAGTAGAAGCCCAATATCTATCATTAACTGTCCCAACGCTTTAAAATCTGCAATAAATCCACATAAACTGGGCCTGTATATATACTTTCTAGAACAAATTGAAATGTGCCTGAAAGGTATAGAAAAAGTAATATACTTTGTTCAAGCTCTGGAAGATGCTTGTTGGGCCACAGATTCGGCCTACAATATGATGGGTACCTGCAATAAGGATAAGTCAATAAATAATGCTAATTGAAAATTTCTATACGTGCTGAACCAACTTCAAATATAAACCATCCTTAATTGAATGTAATCACCATTTATCAATTCCTAAGCATCCCTCCTTTCTAATCCTTAAAAAATTCCCAATAAAAATATTATCCTCCTTTATGTCTTTTACCACTTTACTGAAGAAGACTATGGAGATATTGGAGATAATAATAGTGATAATTGAGAGGTTGTGTTTTTTTTTTTTTTTTTTTTTTGGGGGATTTTATCGCCATCAAACGCCATTTATAATTCCTGAAACAGATCCTAGAAGATTTGCTCGTAAAACTCTAATATAACTTAAAATACAGAATTTATTTAGAAACTTTGAAGATCGATACTTGTAAAAGGAAATGCCATTGAAACAACAACTTTGCACAGGGAAGGCATTTGTCATCATTTTATATGTTATTTTAAAGCCTACACATACAACACTTGAGCATTGTCTGCATAAAATGATTTCAAATGGAAAGTAGAACCAGGAAAAAACCTTTCCATAAGCTCTGGATCATTTGTTGGTACATCCATGACTGGATTTGCATAAAATGAACCTTTCAAATGATCTGCAAGTTTTTTTCAAACAAAATACTTCAATATCCTGCCAAACAATTTATTAAGGTGGTACTAGAAAATACGAGGTAGTTTCCTGTCTAATCCACTGTGTTTACTCACACTCTCAAGATATAAAATTTGTTATGCCACAGATTTTTGGCATATAAATCCAATTCATTTGGAAAATAGTATATGAAAACATTTCTTTGTTCTCTTTTGCAAACTAGAGTATTCTACAATTCAGTATAAATAAATCACCTCTTGCAAAATACCTCGCGTGACAATTTATGGAATGCTCATAAAACTTGATTCTAGACTAAAGTCATGCAGTAAGATGGGATGTCTTCCAGCTACACGCACCCCCAGCTACATGCACCCCGAATCAAAGCCCAGCTTGATTCGGGAATTCTTTGAACGTCTTTATTGATTCTTTTGCAATTTATTATCCCACCCAGAGAAGCCAAAATCATATATGAACATAAGACCAAACATGATGAATTGAGAGTTTATGGTCTACAAGCACGTCAATCGTACCAGGTTTGCCTGATTCTAGAATCTCTTTCCCATGGCTCCACCCAAATGAGTATCTACAGTAGAAAAAAAAAAATCATATAATTCAAAAAAGCACATATTGCCTCCTAGCAACACACTGTACTGTAATATGGCCTCTCAAATATGAAGTTAAGTCCACCTAAGGGAAAGCTCAATTTTGCTGTAGAAGCAAGCATCTTTGCTAACATTAGCTTGTAAAAAGGACATCTAAGGAATCAAATTTGAAACAATAGACCCTACAGTAAAAACTCCAAAGAACTGAAATGAAGATAAAATTGCCATCATCATCGTAGTGGTAAGATTGCCAATAAAGGAAATGCATTCATGTACTTATACTGTCCTCTTATGATATGGCTGTCCCTGAGGGGAGTTTCCTTACATGGCATAATTACTCTTTTATGAAGGTTTGTAATGGAACATGGCATTGTAACTGGTCCTGCTATTCCCTCTTCCTGGATTGCACAAAGATGCATGATTTGTGCACCAAAATAGTCGATAAGTATATGGGATGAAAAACAGTATAGAGGTTAAATGTAAAAGAAAGCATTAACAGTATGAGGACTTTTATTGGTCTTTTTCAACCATAAGTCATGCTCGTGATCTATTTGTGATTCTGATCCAATTTCTATCAGCTCTGGTTCTTCACCCAATTGCTTTCATCCTTGTTCCAAAAGCAAGAGAATGAATGCCCCCTTGTATAACATTTCTATCCTCAATTTCCCCCTCGTGACAGTAAAAAACTTTAGGAATAATGGAATTGCCTATGAAGAGCAGGACACCAAGCAGACCTGCTTAAAGGATCTTCTAGCTCTTGTTTTGCATCATCAGCCAAGTAAGCAAGCCTGTTTAAATGAACAATATGCACATATAAAATAGAAGATTCACATTCTTCAACTGAAAAGAGACAAAACCTACTTTTCTGAAGACATCAGCAGATCTTTCCGCAGGTTAGGAAAACGAGGAACCTGCAAACATCAAACCAAAGAACACCTCTCATGAATCTAATGATGGCCATATATCCACCACTGTTAGTTCCTAATTGACTCATAAATCCATCCGTGGTGCGTCGTTCTAGCACATGTATGACGTGTAATTACTACTAAATGGAACATCAGAAATCAAACTGTAAAGAACATTTAGAGACTTACGCCTGAAATTGCAAGAATGCCAAGTGAGTTAGGTCCAAATCCAGCTTCTAATGCTTCAGACAGATCTGTGGTCCGTTCCTACAAATTAAGTACACTAGAAAGTAAGAAGCATGGCAGACAACCAAATATATGTTTTTAAGCTATGGTTTTGTTCTAATGTACGATAACAATGACGTACCTGAAGCTGATAGTAAGGAATTCTGACAACGTCTTGGACTGCACATGGTGCCATAGAGCCTGCGCTATCCGTCATCGAAGCAAGTTTGATTGACAGACCTTTCCCAGTGCTAATCTGAGCCTGAAAAGTGAGGAAATTTGGAACCTAGACAGCCAAATTGGAAATTTGAAATTTTATTCGGGGGCAATTCAGATATGCTAACTTTGTTATAGACAAATCCAAACATATATATTTTCTTGGGTGCCCATATCGCGTAGGCTAGTGGCTATACACCAAATCCCCGTGGACCATAATAAAATGGATCAAATTTCTCAAGAAAATGAATCCATCTAGACCATTGAACTAGGTGGGTGAAAAAAGTGGTTCAATCTTAGGCTACCTTGATCCACAATAAAATATTTGAACGATCCTTACTATTTGAAGATAGACGCATTTTGTGGGGAGATTTTAGTATCCAATTTTTCCAACAAGTATATTTACATCAGACCAAAAGCTTTTAAGACATACAATGTAATTGACAAAAATATTTTAATTTTAACTTTTTCTTGTCTACAATTCTTAAGTGATCCATTGTGTAATTCATACAGAATCATAGAACCATAATGAAATAATAGAACACCGGACTAAAGAAACTTTTTCACAAGTGATATGGCAGCACCATTAACCACCCAACCGGATCCACAGGGTTATGGCAAAAGACAAGTGCTATGGCAAATAAAAAGCTCTAGCATCTGGCTTATTGGCCTTCCAGACTAATCTAGCTACTCCAAGTAGCCACACATCATAAAAACAATTGCAGATCTGTGATGTCGCTATGACAGTGATCTGTGACCCCTGTCACCTTTTCGGCCATTACTCCCTCATACGGATGAATTATAGAACGTGCCACTCCAATTCAGAAACTAGACTCCGAGCCGGTTCCAAAGAGGTAAAAGTCGCTGCAATCCGACCTCTGGTTGCCGAGATATATCCAAATGAAGTTTCGGTTCTATTTATAGATCTCTCTGCGACTTTAGCCTTTTTTAGCACGCAGTTACCATTTTTCTCAAAATATTTTCTTGCCTTTAATTAGATTATAAGACTTATCATATAGGACATTATCTATAATCTTTTTTTCAACCAATAATCATCCCAATGATAGTGCCTCGACCCCTTCCATAAATATCAATGGTTTTTCACACCCACATGCTATGTTATCCTATGCCCCTTTATATACATAGTATTTGCCATAATTCCAATAACCCATTCGCCGTGGACCACTCCCCCGTGCTTGCTCCATATCAATCCATCCATTCTCAAAAAGATCGTCCGCGATCGTCCAAGTACACTCTTTGGTCCATCCCTTCTCAAGGTGGTTGTTCCACAACGTGCACCTGGAAGTTTCTCAAACCTGCGAACTCAAGAAACAATTATATATGTTATAGGAGAGGGTGCCCATCAAGGGGGGTTCACTTTTGTTAGGCGTAAATCATATCAGCGTGGACGACAAGGGGTTTTTTATTGGCTTTGGCGTACGTATACGTACGCTAAAAAATACGTGGGAGTTTTAGTGGGGAGTATCAAATACGCAAAGGGGTGGTGCAGAGGAGCTTTGCACCGTGGTAGATACGCCAAGGGGTACCTTGAAAGATTTGGTTCGGGATAGGTTCACATTTGAAGTTTGAATAGTTATTTTATTTTTTCCTAGGATTCTAAGCTTTACCGGATTTTACTTGCCATTTTCCGGATTTTATCGGATTTTACTTGCCAGATTTTACAGGCTAGATTTTACCAGATTTTACTTGCCATTTTCCTTTTTCTTTACGATTTGCTTGCTTGGATGATTCCCTTCTTTGAATAACATGGTAATGGTAATGTGTTCGTTTCTATTCCAGACTCAGGTGCATATCGAAGTCACCGAAGTTGGTTGGAGTTTCAAATCGTTGTGCAACACTCCATTGAGAACAGGTAGGTATTCGATAAGGAAATGCAAAGCATTTTTAATGTCTTTAACAAGTTTTGGGCCCTTTGATAGTTACGTGCTTTTTTAAGATCGATACTCTCAAGTTTAAGCTTTTGTTATAATCACAGATATTGCATTTTCGAAACCTTGAAGTATCTCTATATGTAAGGATTTGATCTGCTTATATAAGAGAAGTTGAAAACGTGACATACATTGCTACTCAAGTATGCATGTTTTATCATAAATATAGAGTCCTCGAGAGTTCTAATGGGTTTTTTCAGGATTCAATGGGTCTGATCCTAGCAGCACCAAACCACAGCAAGCAATTAGTGCTTCTTTCTATTTTCTAAGTCCTTCTCAATTTTGTTTTTGCAGAGGATGCAGACCATCTTTGTCTTTCTAGAAGACAATACAGCCGCAATTGGATTTGTGAAAGCTAGGCAGGGTTGCAACTATGCAGATTTGAGAAAGGCAATTTATGAAGATGAGCTGGAAGCTTTGCACAACTGTCGCTTTGTTTTTCTAGGAGAAAGGAGCACACCTTTATCTTCAAAGCAAGAAGAGCGATACAGTCTCACAGCAGCTGAAGTTCATTTAAGGATAACTGAGGTGAGAGTAGATGAAGTGGATGTTTTAGATGAGATTGATGATCCCAAAGCAAAGAGGGCCAAGACATCCATAGTGGACATTGAGAATGAAGGCGGGGATGAAGGTGGTACCGAGAGTATTGAGAACTCAAGTGTAAATGTAGCAAGCAATACGAAGAAGTTGCAATCCAAGTTGGCTACAAAAGCTCAGTTACACAAGTGGAACAAGGTATATGACACATTGGTTCGAGAATTGAGACAAAGTGGGCGGCTAGATCAATTTGAGCTGATGACGGGAGATTTTGATGGCAAAGCTAAGCCATATGTTTGGTGTGTTGAATGCAACATGCGCTATGGTACAGGGACCAAGGATACTATTCGCAACTTCTTTAAAAGTCATTGTACTTCACGGATCCACGAGGAAAACTATGCAAGGCATGTGCTGGAGCTTAAAATTTTAGAGATGGATAATGAGGAGAGGATAGAGGACATAGTGGAGCGTAACATGCTAGCAGTGAACAAGTGCTTGTCAGATGTTGTTGTCCCGTTTACAGAGAAGTCCGGTGTTTTATTCGAGGTGTACAAGCCTAGTTTATTTGGTTACGAGGACTGTGACAAGATCTGTATTGCTTGTGTTGTTTGTCAGAAGACACTTAACATGTTTCCAAAAGCTGGCTCTTTGGATCATAACATGGAAGAGCATCTCGGCAGTGCTAGACATGTAAAAGAAACTCTCAAGGCTGAAAGGAAGGCTAATGTTGGAGACAATCCTAAAGTCAAAGCTCAAGGAGGTCGCCCCTCTAAAATAGAATCTGATCCAAGGCAATTGAACCTGCTGAAATTTATGGGACGAGGTATTGCTAACTAGTATTTTGTTAGATAAGTGGTACTTCTTTAGATCAATCGCTATTTATGTTTGTGCAAGTTATAACTAATGCAATTTATGTTTACTTTTGTTGGCAGCTACTACTACAAGGACTGACGATGCATCTTCAAGTGACAAAACTAGTAAGTGTATCATTAATTAATTGCTTTGTACTCATTATAGAATTATGTATATAGAAAATGCCTATAGGTGCAGGTCGTTTAGATCATTTATGTTGGGGTTATTGGCAACCAGAATACCGATATGGCTCAGACGTACACTCTCTTAAACCATTTTTAGATGAGTCTAGACCGGGGCATTATTGGTTTTGTGAGCCTAAACTTCATGCTACACTTGAGACAAATGGAGAACAAATTGTTATCAATGGGGCGTTTAGGCATATAAATTGTTGTAGGGTTAGTAATGATGCTAAACCATTTGACAATTATCAGTGTTCTAATTGTGCAAAGATTCCCAAAGAGAAGGATTTCTATATGAGAGTGAAGAGAGAAAGTAAGAGCTCAAAGCTAAGAGGATTAAGAGATCCAAGTTCACATTTAAGAGTGGACTATCTAACAAACACGGAAATGCTTAGTACAGCAAAGGAAGCAAGGGCCGAGGTAAGGAGATTGAAGAAGGAGTTAATATTTTGTAGAAAGAGAGTTGTTACCCTTTCGATTAGATCACGCCGCGATCTGAGAGTCTATCCGGAGTCCATGAATAGGAAAGATGTTAAGAAGTTTTGTGCTGATATTATGGAAGCGCATTATGGAGGAAAGTTTGATGGTAGACCCGGCCTGTGGGATTTTTTAACAGATATTGCCCAAAACATCATCCGGCCTGATCACAAAAGACGCTATAAAAGCACCACCAAAGAATTATTTGAGACTATAAAGATTTGGGGAGGAAGACACATGCATAATTTCTTGTCTATTAATTTTGCGGGTCCTAGCATATCAACAACGATGAGATCTACAAGGAAGAGCTTTACCTACACAATTGGGCATTAATGAAAGTACATTTATACACTTAGCCAAAAGCTACAGCAAGCATATGAAGGAGTTGTCTTTGAGTGAGGGATCTGTACCTGTAATTGTGGCAGAAGATGAAACGGTAATGAAGGGCGTTGTTCGTTGGGTTGCACGGGATGATTGTTTGATTGGTTTTTGTGGAAGACCATAAATGTGACTCATCTTTCGTTGTAGTTGTTGGATCTAAAGATACAGGTTATAGTACCATAACACAAGCATTTGAGCATAATATGGTTGCACGTTATGGACGAGTTTTCATTGTGAACCCTTTACATCCTAGATTACCCAAACTGGTATTAGCTATTCAACTTACTTGCAATAAGTTTGATGCAGCAGATGTAAGAAAGCAGTGGAAAATTATACATGAATTTTGGAGTTCACATTTAGCATATGTTATTGGACCACTTATTGGGCATAGTTCCGATGGGGATGCTCGTCATAGAAAATGCATGGTTGCAGATTATACCGCATTGAAAGGACCAGGCAAATGTTATGCAATTCCATGGGAAGGATGGGTCTTTCATGCAGCCATACTAGACGGTGGTGGAGTATATGGTCTACACGACCAAGATTTTATTCATAATGGTAAGAAGCTTATCAATCCATTAGATATTGCATCCAGGAGGTTATACCTAGGCACGGAATTGGCCACATTGAACGATGTTTGGCATGTATTTAAAACATGTCAAGGTCATGGTTTAGAGGTAGGAGATGTAGAGAGAAAGGATCGACAAAATTGGAGAGCATCACGACGAATATGTTCAAGAAAAGTGCAAGCGAGCTTAAGGAGCCTTAGAGAGGATAAAAATAAGCCGCCAATGAGAACCCATGGAACTGAAATCTATTTATCAATTGTGTCACTTTACATTGACATTTTTCTATCACCTTATATGGATCTAAGAGCTCGAGTGGAAGCTGCAGCAACGGTTTCCTTCTTTCTTAGGTATGTTGACATGCCCGTTTATACTTTAGACAATGTATGGGACTGAATAAGATAGCATTTTGTTCCTTTTTAGGTTATGGAGATTGTGGCTTCTAAAACATGACACTCATTCTTTGAAGAAAAATTTTGTTAGTAGAGAAACTTTTATGGATATTCAACTATCCTGTCATTATGTAGTACTGTTGATCAGATATTTTAGGGACAACTGCAATACCCTTCCTGTTCCTTTACATTGCACAGGATCAGATGCCTGTGAAAATTTCTTTTCAAAGGTCGGTGGTATGGTGAGAAACGAGCGTTCATACGATGGAGCAGACTTGTTAGAGAGTGCGAGCGCTCTAAATCGAGTGGCAGAATTTCAGGCTTTGTCCAATTTAATATTTCCAGCCGCACATGCTAAGCAAGAAAATATATGGCAGCTTTTAGAAAAGAGATTGGGAGATGATGGGAAGGAAATAAGTTGTAACTTAGCAAATTATACTGACGTTAGCACAGATGACAAGATTGTTGAGGCACTAAAACGTGGATTTGAGAGTGCCAAAGGCATGTGCAAAGCAATAGGCATCACTTGCATGGATGACAATGACGGAGCATCTTGGTGGGAGACACCATGGAAGTTTGAGGATTTTTTCCATCAAGATTACTATAAAGAATTAGAGAGTGTTCATGTAGCAGACGAATCTGATCTAACATTAGAAAATGACGATGGAACCGTCGAAGTATCTTTAGAGCAAGAACAAGACGTTGATGCTGATATTGCTGCAAAATTAGAATTAAGTCATGTATTAGATGAACTGCTGGATGAAAAAGATTACGGTACAAGCATACAAGTTGAACGGCATGTTGAAATGGATGGTAAACTGATTTGCAAAGCCACATTAGTGAGCCAATTGAATGGCAGCCCTTGGCTTTCCAAGGACAGATTAAGCAAGGTAAAGTCCCACGTCTATCCACTAACAAGTCAAAAATTAAATGATGCAACACTGTTAGGTATTGGATCAGATTGTGCGGTGCACTTTGAGATTGAAACAGTTCCAAGGATGCAAACAAGAAAGCGCAAATGCAAAGAAGATACCTCGCTTAAGAAACATACTCCAGAAGATGTATGGTATCTAGGTAGAGTGCTCAGCATGCGAAGGAAGTCCGGACGATCATGGAAAGAAAGCAGGGAACCTATTGATTTAGCTAACCGTCCTTCTCATGATGTGCAGGTAAATCTTACATGGTACAATGCACATGAAACTGCAAAAAAGAAGCATTTGTTCTTTACTTATGACTTGGCGGATAGCCAAGAAATTTCTCTTGAGTCCGTGATTTCATTGGCTTGTCTAACTTATGATCCTATTACACATAATTATACTCTAGATCAGGAAAACAAGCTACTGTTTGATGACTTTATAAGGAACCAGCAAAAAGGTTGTTTTTATTTTAATGCATGTTTACTTCTTACATAGACTAATACTATTTCCTTGTTGCATATAAGAAGGGAAAGAAAGCGGTTCTGTAGATCATATGAAGAAATATGAGGTTCATAAAGAGAAAGAGCTAGTTTTTAGGACTGTTTTGGTCAGATGCTTTTCAGCTCCATCCATAATACATGCTTTTTCAATGCATGTAACTGATATTATAGAAGGCATTTATTCTCTCTAATTTGGAAGTGAATCTCAAGGCTATTGTTGGATCTGCAACTTTGACTAGTTTTCTAGTCCATCGACAACCTGGTTTGTTCTTGCTTGCTTTAAAACTTATTTGGTCATTAAACAGAGACTGACTGATGAGTAAGGCATAATATTTTGGTGTAAAACATTTGATGTTCTTGCATTAATTTGTAAGCTAGGCATTAATTTGATGTGCCTGAAAGATGTAGCGGCCCGCCGAGTAATGCAGGGGAATGCTGGCCGATAGTAACAAGCCAAAAAGTTAACCAGCTGACCAGCATAGTTAACTCAGCATAGTTAACTCAAGCAGGAAGTTTGATGATTCCTTAGTATTGAAGCAGCTATGAAGTTTGATGATTATGCAGCATGAAGTTTGAATCTTTCCTTATTACTGTGGGAATTATTATAGTAGCTTATGTATGAATCATGAAAGTTGTCTTTGCTTGTGATTATGCATAAAAAAGTAACAAATGTGCAGCAGTGACACAGGTGTTGATGTGCAGAATGTGATCTACATGTGCATGTTATATAGTAGAACTGAGGGCAGAGTCTAGATTCTAAATCCATGTCTTGGCCAGAGAGACTAGAAAGACAGTTAGGCGTTGGGGCTCTGTTTCATGTTGAAGGCCTGGTTGAAGGTAAATGTTACTGTATTAAACTTCGTGAATAAGGCCATTAACATTTATGAACAGTGACATGCGACCAGATAGAAGAATCAGAGGCCTGATCGGAGCTCCATGCAGCCTGTATAAATGAAAATATGTTGAATATCTGATAGCCCAGACATAATTCTTGATTGATTCGGCTTCATCTACTGTAGATCCGGCTTCACCTGCTGGGGTTCAAACATCTGGTTTATGTCACTGCCGTGTTCGTCAAGCACTTAACATGTTTTTTACACGATCCATCTTTTTTTAAAAATCCATGTTATTTAAAATGACCCATAGAACGACCCATAGAACCATCCCTTATGTATGACGGTAATTGCAAATCGAAATTAAAGCAACACTGTTGAAAGATCTTAAGATAAGCTCTAGAGCTGGCAATTAATTGATCATCATGATCATCACTAATGTAAAAAATACCTTGACACAAATCGTTTCTAGATATATAATTCTTGTCTAGAGTAGAACCCTACATTGCTTTTCTTATTTCCTAACCCTTCCCACTAACATGCCATTACTTTATTCAAAAACACATCCACACTAACATCTCGTTGCGCTATGTCCTTAGATCTCATCAACATTTACGTTGTGTGACATCTACGGTGTGCAACGACATTACAATATGTGCAATCTTTGATTATTTTCGGTGACAACAAAAAGGATGTGGGGGGATGTGAAACCACTAGACTAATGTCTATCTTATTACTACACTAGACCGTGTGTTTGTCTATCCACTAGACCACTAGTGTATTTTTAAGATAGATAGACAATATTACGAAACCAATGTACATTTAAAACAAGAAAAACTAAAGGAACCATTGAAATTAAAGAGATCGATAAATAATGCAAGTCGCCCCTTACATTGCAAGTAAATCTACTTTAAGGGGTGCATTTTTGCGAGAATTTGATGATGTAGAAATGCTTGTAGAGGGATCAGTAGCGCGTATGAAAAGGGGTTTTCACTATGAAATGTAGTAGATAAGGGGGTTTATGCCTAACCCCAGGAACGCAGATGCCATATAAAAAATATATAGAGGTGAATCCCCTGGGGTGCCCATAAACCGCCCACTTAAGCGAAAAAATTTTATTACGATGGGTTTATTTTTTTTTTGAATCTCCAATTATAGAGCTCTGCCTTGTGGCTATTGTTCTGCATTGCATAGAGCGCTTTCCAGCCTACTGTCACCCGCAATCGGATGGATGTGTCCCAACATAGTGAAGAAGGAAACTACACTCCCAAGTACTTGTAGATGGGTGTCACCTCCACAATTTGCACCTGATAGGTGATTGAAGGGGATCTAGGGTGGCGTGAGGATGACTTTAGTCTTGGCCAAATTGAGCATGTCTGTGGCTGGGCAAAATGCATTCAGGGTGTCTAAATGAGATCGCATATCTTCTGGAGTGTGGGTCAGGAGGTCAACACCATCTGCATAGATGAGCTCCCTGATGACTTGATGCAAAAGCTGGGTGCCAACCCCCCTCCTCCTCCCCTCAACCGCCGGTGAGCTAGGTTTCTAACTGGTCAATGTAAAGGCCAAATAGCATTGAAGAGAGAGGACATCCCTATCGGACCTCGATACTATTGGTAAATGGTTGCCCTGTCGGCTGCATTCAGCCAGAATAGCTCTCACACAGTCTGTACACTGCATTCCCCATCTCAACAGGAATCTCCAGTTGGCACAGTCTTGCCCACAACTTTTCCCAAGGCACAGTGTCAAAAGCCTTCACGAAGTCAACGAAGCAGCAACATAATCTTGCTGGCAGTTCCTGTTGTCTTCAACCAAGATCCTCAATGTAAAGATATGATCAATAGTTGAGTGGCGAGGTCTGAAGCCTGCTTGCATGAGGGCTCGCGCATCTGCTGCCTCTGCCCATCTGGTCAACTGCTGCTCGAGAATGCCAGCTAGCAGTTCGGCAAACACTGAACTGTTCGATAGTTGGCTGGACAGTGTCGCTCTCCTGCCTTGTAAATGGGAATAACCTTGCTTGTGGTCCATTGCTAAGGGAAACTTTCATGTAGTGCTTTGTCGAACAGGGTAGTGAGGATCAGTACTATAGGCTGGCCTGCCCACTTGAGCAATCCTGCTTGTATGTCGTCCAGGCCCACTGCTTTTCCATTGGCCAGATGTTGTAGGCCCTGGATGACATCATCTGTGACGTTCCATGTAATTATATGGTATATGTATAAATACTATGTCACGTCACCAGAGTATAACTAGACCCTTATGGGTCATTAGGGAATAACTTGGGCTAACTTCAAATGGCTTTTATTAGCTATGCTAAAGTGTTAATAAGTTAAGTCACCTAATTAGACTAATTAATGTTATTAATTAGTAAATGTCAGCTAATTAGGTATAGCCACCTGGCCCAAACCGATTGGTCAGGGGATACTTACTAAGATTAGGGTGCAAATTAGGTCCCTACCCCAATTTCTGCCCCAAATTGATTTAGGAAGAGTTGGATAAGAGAGGAGCTACTCACCACTATACCCTGACCTGAAAAATGGAAGCCTTTTGTGATAATGGCTCTAACCAAGAGACTGGTTAGTCTCTAGATAGTTTGTGTTTCAGCTAACCCTTGTATGACTAGGTGGATGGTTAAATTCTCTTTTATGTGCTATTAAGAGGATGATGGATATTTTGTTTATGATTATGTTCTCTCTCTCTGTTCCTCCTGTATGTTTGGGATTAAGGATGGGTAGAGACCTGAAAAGCTCACTAGTAATAGATACGTTTCTAGCTAGACCCCTTAAGACCTAGTAAATAGGCATGTGCACAAATGCTATGAAGTGGTTCGACACCAAATAACGGTCTGGCGGTGAAGTGGGGGCGGAGCCTTCTTTGGCGTGGTTCTTGGGAGCTCCTACGGTGTGCTAGGCTTATAGTCCGTCACTAACCGTGGGCGGGTATGGGTCCGACACCCACGGGTGGCGGGGATACGTGCCTATAGGAACGTCCTGAGCTCAGTATAGATTTAGGGGGGTAAGTCGGGTACAGACAGTGGGCGCCAGGGGTGTCCCGATCCTCTAGCACATCCATGGAACCATTGTGATTACGGAGGGGATTCATCCCTTTCTGCCTCATCGGCGGGGAAGATGTAACCCGGTAGTCTCATAGGTTGACTCCATGAGATTACGTCTTCGGAAGGCTACAACCACGCCATAGCATGATTTAGCCTATCTGCAAAGTGTGCCAAGGAGGGGCGGATGGAGTGGACTACCCTAGCCATTGTTCTATGCCAGCCAATATCTATGTCTGATGTTATCCAGAGGCCTTGACTGTCAAACGACCCCATAGAGTCTGAGCTCGGGATATAGCCCTTATTTATGGTGTATTTCTTATGTTATATTGGCATTGTATTGTTACCTATATGGAAGATGGATGGACCACTCTTCGTGGTGGTATATTGTTTTGTGTATGATTGCTAGGTGCTAACATGTATGTACGCTTCCGCTATATAGGATTTGTGACACTCCCTGAATCTATACGAGGCTCCCATCGTATAAATACGAGAATTTTCCTCACGTGGCAACTACATCACCATGGAACGGCCCTCCATCTAACTCGGACCACTTGGGATGGCTAAGTGTCCGGGTGAGGAACACAGAGGTGTCATTCATCCCACGTCCTCTATGGGAATCCTATACAGCGGAAGCGTACATACATGTGAGCGCACAGCAATCATGCTCAAAATAACATACCACCACGAAGGGTGGCCCATCCATCATCATCAACTAAATGACAATACAAGCATAAGATAACATAAGTAATACATCATAACAAGGGCTCTACCCTAGGCTCAGACTCCATGGGGTCAACTGACGTTAGGGCCTCAAGATATCCATGGGCCTCAACTAACGTCAGGTAGCCTTCCGGAGATGCAATCCCATGGAATCACCCTATGAGACTACTCCGGGTTACATCTCTGGTCCAATGATGCAGGTCAGAGAGGCGTCCCCTTCCCGAACATGATGGATCCCTGGGCGTACTAGAGAATGTGTGCCTTCTTAGCGACCCCTGCATCCGTACCCCCAAAATCCATAGGCCGTCCTGGTGCACCCATCGAGTCCAGGACGTCCATATAGGCACATTTCCTGTGACCCAGAAGGTGTCGGACCTATACCCGGTCCCAATGCGAGGACCAACTATAAGCCTAACACACTGTAAGGATCCTGTAGCCACGCTAGGCAAGACCCCATCCCCGTTTCACCATCATAGCCGTTGCCTGGTGCTGAATCGCGATATAGCATCCATAGCCAGGTGGGCTCTTGTGCACAGGCCGCATTACTGGGTCTTAAGGGTTCTAGCTAGAAACATCTCTACTTCTAGAAAGCTTTCAGGTCTCTACCCCTCTCTTAATCCCAGACCCACAGAAGGAACAGAAAGAGAGAATCACAATTGAAATATCCATCATCATCTTAGTAACACATAAGAGAGAAATTAACCATTCCATCTAATCAAAGAAGTGTTAATTGAAGCACAAGCCATCTAGGGACTAATCGGTCTCTTGGCTGGAGCCATTATCACGAAGGGCTTCTATTCTTCAAGTCTGGTCACAGTAGCGAGTGGCTCCTCCTTCCTCCACTCTCCCCAAATCAATTTGGGGCAGAATTGGGGGTAGGACCCCAATTTTTCCTCTAAACTTGGCAAGTCCCCCTTGGCCAATCGATTTGGGCCAGGTGGCACTGCCTATTGCTTGACTTTAATCAATTAATAACCTAATTAGCATAATTAGGTTAATTATTCCCCAATATTTTAGCATAGCTAAAGAAAACCCTTTTAGGTTAGCCCAAGTTATTCTCTATTGACCCTAAGGGCCTAATTATATCCCGATGACGTGTCATAGTATGTATACATATGCCATATAATTACCTGGAACGTCACATTCTCCCCCTCTCCTTGGAATAATGTTGTCCTCAGCATTAGGGGTAGTGTCGGTAGAAGAAAAAAACAATTAAGTTATAAAAGGTAACTCTATTTGCTGAAATAATAGAGGATTACATAAACTTGTTGTAGGACGAAGTCCCTTAGCAGTAGACAAGAAATACCATATCAACAAACTTAGATAGGAGCACACATACGAAATAACAGTAAAATAACAAAAGATGGCCCCAGACTGAGGCTCAAGATCTTCTCGCAAAGATGGCGAAGACGTGCTAACATTATGAAATTCAAAGTTTAGCTTTCAATTAATACTAAGTACGAGTCGTTTCGACAAATTGGAAGGTTGCTATAAAGATTTTAAGTTGTATGGTAATTTTGACACCAATAGACCCCAAATGCCCTTCAATGGACCACCAAAAGCCCTCCAATGGACCACTACATACTCAATTGACCTTCATTGGATCACAAGTGCCCATCAATAGACCGCATTTAACTCAATTTCTAATAGTTCTTAAATGCGGGCTATTAAAGGGCCAAGGTGGGCTATTAAAGAGCAAAAGTGAGCTATCAAAGGGTAAAAAGTGGGCTATTAGGGGCAAAAAGTGGGTCATTGAAGGGGAGTGGGTGAAAAAAGGGCTACCCCCAAATGTGCATTTTAACAATGCAAATTCCTCGAAAGGAGCTACTTTGTGAGCAATAGCTAAGATTTGCAAGCAACCTCTAGCAGGAACTTAGAACTGGAATAAGCTTTGTGCATGTGTAGGAGAAGTTGACATTCTCTTCATTGGGATCAATAATCCCACGAACCTTGGTCCAAATTTTCCAACCCTATAACATGATGAAAATGTACTCTAGCCCTGGCCTTTGCTACCTTTTTATGTTTCTTCTTTTGATATTTATTCTTTAGCACCTTGTATGAGGTCATTCAGGGTATAAGGGAGGTATTAGTTGTATTTTCAATTTCGCACATTAAGACAAAAGATATTTAAGAACAATGATTGCAAAACGTTTTTTTCTTAGTCTTCCTTTTTCTAAAGGAAAAGAGATTAGAGAGAGAAGGGAATGTAGATAGAGAGCATGAAAGATGATTTAAAGATAAAGAAGATAGAAGAGAATTGAATTGGATTTTATAAGCCCATGGAGACCAAAGTAGAGAAAGGAAAAATATAGAGAATAGAGAAAGAAGAGAAAGAATAATGGAAAGAGGATGTTGTTTAGATGTTGTATTTGAGTGGGGTGGTCTTGCTCTGGTGGACATTCTCTCCACTGAGTTATTAGTCCCCATTGTACTCTGTAACTTTCTCTGGATAATAAAGGCTCAAGTCCTTCAAAAAAAAAATGGAAAGAGGATAGAGAGAGAATCCAAATACGCAAAATAATTAAATGTAGCATTAGGACAATTCGTAGTGTCTTCACACTTTGTTTCACCTATACAAACATTTTAAAATTAAAAGGTTAAGCATGTCCAAATGAATAATAATCTAATCTATCACTACTGTTTTTGAAACATTGTAGTGGAGTTTCCTTCTACTATACATTGGGACACATCCATACGGCTACGAGTGATGGGGGCTGGAAGGCACTATATGCAATGCAAAACAATAGTCATAGAGCGGAGTTGTATGATTGGGCCCATTAGCACACCTGTTCAAGATCTTACTGGAGCCTGTCCTTTTATATGGGTTGAAGTATAGAATAGAATAGAATATGATTTTATCGTCCACGGAGACCAACTGGCCTATGGGACCCAAGTACAAAGAGAGAGAGCAGCGAAAGTGATTACTACCAGATTAAAAACCCCCGGTTTTGGGGAAAAACCTTAGTAGCAATAAGGATCTTTGACATCTTGCACGATTATATACATAATCACAAGCACCAGGTTAATGTCGATTGTGGGGCATAAGCGAGTCCGCAGATCCATTACCTCCCTCCCAGGTACGATCCCAACAAGCCTACAGAGGCCGTGCTCATTAGCTCATGCAAGGCCCGATGGGGCACAACTAACCGAGCATCACCGAGCCGGATATGCTCGTGACGGACGAGCACGGAGGGCGTGACTTTTCAAATATGGGACCCGGTGGTATCCCTCGTTACATAGATTGACGTAAGCCTTCTTGGTACGAGCATTAGGGGTGAAGTTCATAGTCCCATATCGAATTCTGCTGCAGAAGATGGGTTTTTTGCCTCTTCAGAGGGCGACCCTTGATCGCCACATTGTCTATTTTCAGAAAATGGTCAATATAGATCCCTAACCTAGCTTATATCATGGCAATGGGGTCGCAGCGCCTCAAGGCCTGCTGGAGGGAAAAGAGAGCTCAATGGTTAGCTAGATAGAGTGTGCAGGAGCACAGGTGCATACATATGCAAAAAACGGGCGATCGCCATAGCTTGAGGCAATATCTAGGATGCCAGTGCCCTTGAACAGGTCGAGACATCACACTACCAGCGCATTATTGGTTTTGTGAGCCTAAACTTCATGCTACACTTGAGACAAATGGAGAACAGATTGTTATCAATGGGGCGTTTAGGCATATAAATTGTTGTAGGGTTAGTAATGATGCTAAACCATTTGACAATTATCAGTGTTCTAATTGTGCAAAGATTCCCAAAGAGAAGGATTTCTATATGAGAGTGAAGAGAGAAAGTAAGAGCTCAAAGCTAAGAGGATTAAGAGATCCAAGTTCACATTTAAGAGTGGACTATCTAACAAACACGGAAATGCTTAGTACAGCAAAGGAAGCAAGGGCCGAGGTAAGGAGATTGAAGAAGGAGTTAATATTTTGTAGAAAGAGAGTTGTTACCCTTTCGATTAGATCACGCACGATACGAGAGAGTCTATCCGAGTCCATGAATAGGAAAGATGTTAAGAAGTTTTGTGCTGATATTATGGAAGCGCATTATGGAGGAAAGTTTGATGGTAGACCCGGCCTGTGGGATTTTTTAACAGATATTGCCCAAAACATCATCCGGCCTGATCACAAAAGACGCTATAAAAGCACCACCAAAGAATTATTTGAGACTATAAAGATTTGGGGAGGAAGACACATGCATAATTTCTTGTCTATTAATTTTGCGGGTCCTAGCATATCAACAACGATGAGATCTACAAGGAAGAGCTTTACCTACACAATTGGGCATTAATGAAAGTACATTTATACACTTAGCCAAAAGCTACAGCAAGCATATGAAGGAGTTGTCTTTGAGTGAGGGATCTGTACCTGTAATTGTGGCAGAAGATGAAACGGTAATGAAGGGCGTTGTTCGTTGGGTTGCACGGGATGATTGTTTGATTGGTTTTTGTGGCCCGATGGAAGACCATAAATGTGACTCATCTTTCGTTATAGTTTTTGGATCTAAAGATACAGGTTATAGTACCATAACACAAGCATTTGAGCATAATATGGTTGCACGTTATGGACGAGTTTTCATTGTGAACCCTTTACATCCTAGATTACCCAAACTGGTATTAGCTATTCAACTTACTTGCAATATGTTTGATGCAGCAGATGTAAGAAAGCAGTGGAAAATTATACATGAATTTTGGAGTTCACATTTAGCATATGTTATTGGACCACTTATTGGGCATAGTTCCGATGGGGATGCTCGTCGTAGAAAATGCATGGTTGCAGATTATACCGCATTGAAAGGACCAGACAAATGTTATGCAATTCCATGGGAAGGATGGGTCTTTCATGCAGCCATACTAGACGGTGGTGGAGTATATGGTCTACACGACCAAGATTTTATTCATAATGGTAAGAAGCTTATCAATCCATTAGATATTGCATCCAGGAGGTTATACCTAGGCACGGAATTGGCCACATTGAACGATATTTGGCATGTATTTAAAACATGTCAAGGTCATGGTTTAGAGGTAGGAGATGTAGAGAGAAAGGATCGACAAAATTGGAGAGCAGCACAACGAATATGTTCAAGAAAAGTGCAAGCGTGCTTAAGGAGCCTTAGAGAGGATAAAAATAAGCCGCCAATGAGAACCCATGGAACTGAAATCTATTTATCAATTGTGTCACTTTACATTGACATTTTTCTATCACCTTATATGGATCTAAGAGCTCGAGTGGAAGCTGCAGCAACGGTTTCCTTCTTTCTTAGGTATGTTGACATGCCCGTTTATACTTTAGACAATGTATGGGACCCGAATAAGATAGCATTTTGTTCCTTTTTTTAGTTATGGAGATTGTGGCTTCTAAAACATGACACTCATTCTTTGAAGAAAAATTTTGTTAGTAGAGAAACTTTTATGGATATTCAACTATCATGTCATTATGTAGTACTGTTGATTAGATATTTTAGGGACAACTGCAATACCCTTCCTGTTCCTTTACATTGCACAGGATCAGATGCCTGTGAAAATTTCTTTTCAAAGGTCGGTGGTATGGTGAGAAACGAGCGTTCATACGATGGAGCAGACTTGTTAGAGAGTGCGAGCGCTCCTAAATCGAAAGTGGCGAAATTTCGTGCTTTGTCCAATTTAATATTTCCAGCCGCACATGCTAAGCAAGAAAATATATGGCAGCTTTTAGAAAAGAGATTGGGAGATGATGGGAAGGAAATAAGTTGTAACTTAGCAAATTATACTGACGTTAGTACGGATGACAAGATTGTTGAGGCACTAAAAAACGTGGATTTGAGAGTGCCAAAGGCATGTGCAAAGCAATAGGCATCACTTGCATGGATGACAATGACGGAGCATCTTGGTGGGAGACACCATGGAAGTTTGAGGATTTTTTCCATCAAGATTACTATAAAGAATTAGAGAGTGTTCATGTAGCGGGAATTTAATCTGATCTAACATTAGAAAATGATGATGGAACCGTCGAAGTATCTTTAGAGCAAGAACAAGACGTTGATGCTTATATTGCTGCAAAATTAGAATTAAGTCATGTATTAGATGAACTGCTGGATGAAAAAGATTACGGTACAAGCATACAAGTTGAACGGCATGTTGAAATGGATGGTAAACTGATTTGCAAAGCCACATTAGTGAGCCAATTGAATGGCAGCCCTTGGCTTTCCAAGGACAGATTAAGCAAGGTAAAGTCCCACGTCTATCCACTAACAAGTCAAAAATTAAATGATGCAACACTGTTAGGTATTGGATCAGATTGTGCGGTGCACTTTGAGATTGAAACAGTTCCAAGGATGCAAACAAGAAAGCGCAAATGCAAAGAAGATACCTCGCTTAAGAAACATACTCCAGAAGATGTATGGTATCTAGGTAGAGTGCTCAGCATGCGAAGGAAGTCCGGACGATCATGGAAAGAAAGCAGGGAACCTATTGATTTAGCTAACCGTCCTTCTCATGATGTGCAGATAAATCTTGCATGGTACAATGCACATGAAACTGCAAAAAAGAAGCATTTGTTCTTTACTTATGACTTGGCGGATAGCCAAGAAATTTCTCTTGAGTCTGTGATTTCAGTGGCTTGTCTAACTTATGATCCTATTACACATAATTATACTCTAGATCAAGAAAACAAGCTATTGTTTGATGACTTTATAAGGAACCAGCAAAAAGGTTGTTTTTATTTTAATGCATGTTTACTTCTTTTACATAGACTAACACTATTTCCTTGTTGCAGATAAGAAGGGAAAGAAAGCGGTTCTATAGATCATATGAAGAAATATGAGGTTCATAAAGAGAAAGAGCTAGTTTTTAGGACTGTTTTGGTCAGATGCTTTTCAGCTCCATCCATAATACATGCTTTTTCAATGCATGTAACTGATATTATAGAAGGCATTTATTCTCTCTAATTTGGAAGTGAATCTCAAGGCTATTGTTGGATCTGCAACTTTGACTAGTTTTCTAGTCCATCGACAACCTGGTTTGTTCTTGCTTGCTTTAAAACTTATTTGGTCATTAAACAGAGACTGACTGATGAGTAAGGCATAATATTTTGGTGTAAAACATTTGATGTTCTTGCATTAATTTGTAAGCTAGGCATTAATTTGATGTGCCTGAAAGATGTAAGCAGCAGCAGTAGTACAGGGAATGCAGCAGTAGTAACAAGCCAAAAAGTTAACCAGCTGACCAGCATAGTTAACTCAAGCAGGAAGTTTGATGATTCCTTAGTATTGAAGCAGCTATGAAGTTTGATGATTATGCAGCATGAAGTTTGAATCTTTCCTTATTACTGTGGGAATTATTATAGCAGTGAGATGACAGAGTAGATGCTTATGTATGAATCATGAAAGTTGTCTTTGCTTGTGATTATGCATAAAAAAGTAACAAATGTGCAGCAGTGACACAGGTGTTGATGTGCAGAATGTGATCTACATGTGCATGTTATATAGTAGAACTGAGGGCAGAGTCTAGATTCTAAATCCATGTCTTGGCCAGAGAGACTAGAAAGACAGTTAGGCGTTGGGACTCTGTTTCATGTTGAAGGCCTGGTTGAAGATAAATGTTACTGTATTAAACTTCGTGAATAAGGCCATTAACATTTATGAACAGTGACATGCGACCAGATAGAAGAATCAGAGGCCTGATCGGAGCTCCATGCAGCCTGTATAAATGAAAATATGTTGAATATCTGATAGCCCAGACATAATTTTTGATTGATTCGGCTTCATCTACTGTAGATCAGGTTTCACCTGCTCAAATCGGGGGTTCAAACATCCGGTTTATGTCACTGCCGTATTCGTCAAGCACTTAACATGTTTTTTACACGATCCATGTTATTTAAAACGACCCATAGAACGACCCATAGAACCATCCCTTATGTATGACGGTAATTGCAAATCGAAATTAAAGCAACACTGTTGAAAGATCTTAAGATAAGCTCTTGTTAGTCCTGTGCCTCCTGGTACAGGTCTATTCATACATACGACGAACCAGGTCAAGAACAAGGATCCACAGTCAGCCACAGGTCAGCCATCAAAGGCTCAGCAGAAGACCAAGCAGCAGACCACGCAGTCAAAACCTGCGTCCATCAACAAGAGGCGCCGCTCAGACAAGTGAAGGCCCGTCACCGCCCGCGTCAGCGTCAGCGTGATTCTAGGCACTTCAAGAGGCACCGCCAACATTCCTGCAAATCAGGCCTCCTTCAAGGAGTCGGCACCGAGATCAGTCAGAGTGTCTATATTGGGCCAAAGGCCATTGTACTATATATATGAGTAGAGCTAGCACATGAGTTTTCAGATGAGTTTTGAGTCTTGTCTCTCTTCAGTCTTCTCTCGATTTTGAGAGCTCATGTATGTTCATCATTGATATCAAGGAAGCTTATCATTTTCCTCTCATTGTTCTCTTTGGTTCTGTTTTCTTCTTCTTGTCCTTTTCTTGCAAATCCCGCGTGACATAGTCCCCCGGATTCTCCTGTTAGATCCAAGGGTCCTCACAGAGGGCTGTCTTTGCGAGAGTTCTCGAACCCGACCCCAAACACACATGCGCCCTTTGCCGTCCGATTCGATTTTCCTTTCTTACATTTGCCATGTGCGTCCGAAACTTCACGCTAAGAAGAACTCCTTTCCCGGGCGGCGTCTCGCTTGGAGCGCCATCATCGAAGGGAAGCTGTTCGTGACATGTATGGATCTGCTTATGACATTGAGGGAGGCCACATTCGGTCTAGGGCTCAGTCGGCGCCACCCACCCCTCGTGTCATGTCTCGTCCAAATTCTCCGCCTCAAAGCGTGCAAACATTGCTCACAACCTCGGTCTTCTCATCACTATCGGGGCCCTATCCGCTCAACACGCTCAACCTTACTTTCATACCCCCGAACATGCCTTCATCCATCGGTCTTACGGCCATACGCCTCTACCTTCACAACCATCATCTCCCTACGGGTGGATTCGGGATATCCTCATGTCTCTTTTGCTCCTCCCCCAGGGAGTTTCCCTTCCCTACCTTTCCCACCGCTCTTCCCTGCTTACAATCTTCGCACCTCCAACCCAATGATCGTGCACCTCCAAATCCCTCCACCTCATTACCCCTTCAGGTCTTTCCAAAGACCATACCCCCTCCAACTCCACCTCAATATCCTCACTATCATGTTCCCCGTCCAGCCCAAGACTTTTACCTCTACCTTTTAGACCCTTAAGCTGACTTATCCTACCTTTGGCAACACAAAAGGCAAACCATTAGACCAAAGTGCTCAGGCCCATATGGAAGAATTCGAGGCTCTGGCTGTCCTAAATGGTCATGCGCAACCTCAACT
The DNA here is from genome assembly GCA_021234155.1 of Isoetes taiwanensis. NCBI lineage: Eukaryota > Viridiplantae > Streptophyta > Lycopodiopsida > Isoetales > Isoetaceae > Isoetes > Isoetes taiwanensis. The sequence continues at coordinate 6,108,889 of JAJEKV010000015.1, read as the reverse complement.
GAAATTCCACATCTTTTCCACCACGCTGCGTGGCTCCCCTCATCAATGGCTCATGTCCAACAAAAGCCACTGGAAACAAGATTGGTCCGAAATGAAAACTGCTTTTCTTTCTCACTATGGGACCACAGATGATGATCAACTTCATCTCAAGCAACTCAATGACCTTCAACAAGAGCCCACGGAGTCCGCCCGGGATTTTGCAGATCGACTTCACATTCTGCTAAGCAAACTCAAGGAGTACCCCACACAGAGCCAGATCTTAGTCTGGTTTCTCCAAGGACTTCCTCCAGCTATCCGACTCATGACCGAATACCTGCGCCCAAAGACTTTGGAGCAGGCTATCGATCTTGTCAATCACTCAGTCAATGTTTCCTCCCGTGGCGTGGCTCTTCAGGAGCTTCCTTTCATTCCACCCGTCATGGTTCCCGCATTTCTTGTTCAACCTCCACACGCCAATCCATGCGGCCTTGATCGATCAGGTGCCATATCTGCAAATATCAAGGCCACTTGGCGAATGAGTGCAACTCCACCAATGGCCCGCCTCATTGTAAACGATGCAACATGTGCAATCATGCCACGGAAGAGTGCACTCGCACTCATCCTACACCTTTCCGCAACAAGATGGTTTATCAAGTGCAAACAACACCTCAGCACCAATTGCCATATCGGCCACCCCACCACCGCGGCGCAACCCCATCAACTCTATCGACCAGCGGGGAGCAACAACGGGGACCCAACACGCGCCTCCTTTTGATCCTTCGGCTTCGGTGTTATCACTGCCAAGAATGGGGTCATACCACCACGGCGTGTCCTCAACTTCCACAAGTTCAGGTGCAGCTTCCTGGCACAAATCAGACCACATCGGTCCGCCTCACGGCTTACCAACTTTGGATTGCCAATGGCAAACAAGGCCCGCGTCCGGTTCTTCGAAAGCCACCTCGTGCACCTCAGCAATCACGCTATCAACCAGCTCCTGCAAATCAACCTCAGATGGATCAACAAGCACAGGAAGAAATTTTTCAAGCTCTCAATCCTCCCGTCCAGCCGTCAAATTGGGTTGGTTTGGTCTCACGCCAGACCAGAGCGTCACGTCCCTTAACCATTATTCCTAATGGCACGCAACCTGCCTTTGCCGTCGACACAATTCCTCATGCCGAAGACAAAAAGGTCCATTTTGCACCTGACTTGGAGAAACTCATGCCGAATGTCATGCCTAAAGTTCGCCAAAGCATTCTGAACCTCATGCAAGCTGCTGAAGGCCGCGTTGGCTAATGTTCATGCCACCACTAGAGCTCAACAAAGACAAGATGCACCTTCTATGTCTCAACCTCCACGCTCTCAGCCATATCCAAATATCGCTGCTGAGGTAGACCTACTCAAAGAAGTTGCTGCTTCCTTACCACGCACTCCAGCACCTGTGGATCCCGCAGATCCTTTTTCTCATGTGCCTCTGGAACTCCAAGAGGAGCTGGCAAAAATCAAAATTCCTCTAAGTCTTGCAACGATTTTGAAACTACGTCACGCTCTCAAGGACCGCCACCACTCCCGAATTGTTTGGTTGGGGCTGTTGCTACCTCTACACCCATGGTACATGCCACGGTGGGCAATCAGCAAGTCAACCATGTTCAAATTGACGGAGGTAGCGCAGTTAATCTCATCACGGATAAACTCCGCAAACAAATGGGCATCAAACAACTCTATCGTGCCCCATATGACATCAAATTGGCCAATGGCCATATCACGAGACCTCAAGGCGTCACGCCTCTTCTTCACATCAACATTGGTGATCTCAGATTCCCCTTGGAATTTGGTGTTTGGAAGGTGGAGAAGATCCGTGATTATGAAATGTTGGTCGGCAGACCTTTTCTCCGCCGGGCCAAGAGTATCCATTCTTGGGCCCACGGATCGGGTTAGTCATCACAGATGGTCACCTCAATGCCACCATGGATTTGGAAACAGGCAAAATCATTTCCGTCGACAATGCTGAACCCTCATGCCGATCCTTGGGGAGAAATGACTCTTGATCAGGACCAGGCTGTGGCTACTTTGCTTGACCCTTACCTGGCTCCTTGCAATCGCATCCAACGTGTTGATCACTTTTCAGATGCTGAACCTCCTGCCGCTCCTGTAGATGTACATGCTGTTATGAAGCAACCTCTGCTTGATGAAACTCAGCAACCTCTCTTTTTCACCATGCAGAGTGCCACGCATCCTGTTATGCTTCAACCTCCTGCTCATATTGTCCGGGGACACGGTTATCCCCCATATTCAGACTCTTGAAGTCGAGATTGTGGGCGTAGGCAACAATCAGACTGTCCGAATTGTTGCAAAATCTTCCGACACCCTATCGTAACGGGGCCACGCTCTTCAAAAGTTCAAACACATTTTTGCACGGAGCTACAGAGATCTTGGGAATCAACAAAACCTTGGGGAACTCACCATTCCTACCAAGTCCGATGCACGCCCGGTATAACAGCGGCGATGCATCGCTCAACCCAAATTACCGTGATCGCGTCAAGGCGGAAATTGACAAACTCCTTGCTGCAGGTTTGATCTATGAGGTCAAACATTCTGAATGGGTGAGCCCCATCGTCATTGCACTCAAACACAATGGTAAGATCCGTGTTTGCGTGGACTACCGAAAACTCAATCAGGCTACGGAGCGTGATCATTTTCCACTTCCCTTCACAGACCAGGTTCTGGAAGAGGTTGCTGGACATGAAATGTACTCCTTCATGGATGGTTTTTCTGGCTACAATCAGATCTCAATCAAAGAATCTGATCAACTCAAGACTACTTTCACCACCCCGTGGGGCACTTTTGCCTACAAGGTGGTTCCTTTTGGCTTATCAAACTCTCCATCCACGTTTCAACGCATCATGCTCTCAGTTTTTCATGATTTTATGAAGGAAAATCCCTTCTTGCAAATTTTTCAAGATGACTTCTCTGCCTACAGTTCCATGGCTGACCATTTGGATAAATTGGAACTCGTCTTTCAGAAATGTGATGAGTCCGGCATTAGTCTCAATCCCGAGAAATGCACCTTTTGCGTCACCTCTGGTGTTCTGTTAGGACACGTTGTCAGTAAAGCAGGTATCACCACAGATCCTGCCAAAATCAGTTGTGTGCTCAAAGCTCAAGCACCAGCCAATATCAAGGAGACACGCTCTTTCCTGGGTAAGGTCAATTATTACTCCACCTTCATTCCTGGACTAGCAGCCATTGCAGATCCCATTCATAAACTCACGGGTGATGAATCCACCTGGGCTTGGAATTCCCAGGCGGATGCTGCTTTCCAACAGTTGAAGCTTTTGCTTACTCAGGCCCCAGTTCTTGTTCCTCCTCAATGGGACAAGCCCTTTCATGTTCATGTCGATGTCTCGGCGTTTGCTATTGGAGCTGTTCTTTCTCAAGAATATGATGCGCACACTGACAAACCAAACCGATCGCCAAACCGAAAACTCAATTAGCGGGAGCGCAACTATTCTGCCACAGAGCGTAAAGCTTTGGGTCTCATTTTCTGTGTCCAACGCTTCCGTCACTACCTTTTGGGCAGTCAGATCAAATTCTTTGTTGACCACCAAGCACTCCTTTATTTGATCAACAAATCCACGCCCACGGGCCGCATTGCTCGTTGGGTCCTTCTTCTTCAAGAATTTGCCCCTTTTGAAATTGTTCACAAGGCCGCAAATCTCATGTTGTCCCGGATTATCTTTCATGCATCCACACCAGATGATCCCTCCACTTTGGAGTCTCGGGGCGCCTTTCCCCGACGCTCAACTCTTTTTAGTCACGGCAACACCACATTGGTTCCATGACTTTCGCCAGTACCTCCCTCACGCGCGCTCTTCCACCGAGGACATGACGCTCTCTCATGCCAAACGCCAATCCCGCCGTCATCAATTTCTCTGCGGCGTCCGTGGACTACACCATGGTTGCGGGACATCTTTACAAAAGGGTAAGGACACCATCCTTCGATCTTTGTGTTCTACCTCATGAAGTTCCGGATATTGTCCGAGAAGCTCATCAAGGGCTAGGTGGTGGCCATTTTCATGGTGACACCACGCGACGCGAAAAATCCTTCTAGCCGGGTATTTTGGCCCACGCTCTTCAAAGACGCTCACGCCACGCGCCGCGACGCGTGATGCTTGCCGGCGTGTGGGGCGCCCACGACCCGTGACACTCTTCCCTTGACGCCGTCGCCACGCCACTTCCCTTCAAAATGGGGAATGGATTTTGTGGGACCCATCGATCCTCTGCGCGGCACACCCGCGTGCTGCTACATTCTAGTTCTCACTGACTACGCTACTAAATGGGCATAAGCTTGCGCACTTCCGCATTAACACTGCGGCAAGCACAGCCAAGGTCCTCTATCAACAAATTATCACGCGATTTGGCTGCCCCACGGAGCTGGTCAGTGATCGTGGTGTCCATTTTATCAATCATACCATCAAGGAGCTGACGGACTATCTCCTGATACATCATCACAAGAGCACATCTTACTATCCTCAAGGTAATGGTTTGGCAGAAAGCACCAACAAAACTTTGGTCACAATTCTCAAGAAAATTTGTGACGCTTCTCGCACAGACTGGCAAACCAAGCTTCCTACTGTTCTTTGGGCCTACAATACTTGTTTCAAAATAGCTACAGGTCACACTCCTTTCAAATTGGTGTATGGTCAGGAAGCTCTCATGCCGTTTGAATACATCCTCCCCACTCTACGTTTTCAACTGGCTACTGCCCATAATCCGCCTGCTGCACTCAAAGAAAGGGTCCATCAATTGGAACAGTTGGATGAACTTAGAAGGGATGCTTATATTCGTGTTCTTCATGGACAACAGTTGCAAAAATCTTTACATGACAAACGACTGAAGACAAAAACATTCAACGAAGGAGATTTGGTTCTTCTTTATGATTCTCGATTAAAAAATTTTCCGGGTAAACTTAAGTTTCGTTGGCTTGGCCCTTATCAAATTGTTCAAGTGGTTCGACCCAAATTTTCAAACCGGGCTGAGTTAGATGGCACTCCATTACCTACATCTGGTTAATGGCTTCCGCCTCAAAACATTTCATCACATAGAATCGACAATCAACCAAATGTAAGCCGCTCAAGACACAACCACAACCGAAAGTGACTAACACGGTGGCATATTATATTATAGGTGGAATTTTTACAAAATGTGGGCACAAACCCGGCTATTTCCGCTATGAGCAACGCCTATATACAAAAAGCGGGCTCGAGCCCTATCTACTAAGTCCTAAGAAGAAAAACCCTCTACTCCGGGTTCGGAGCGCAGGTGATGCTTGGAGATGTGGTAGAGGTTCCGCTTTCGGGGTCCCGCCGAAGGTGCGGAACCACCTCCATCCCGTTGGTATGAGGATCGGGATGTTCACCATCCCGGAACCAGCCGTCCATTCTCGGGCCACGATTGTGGCGGCGCAGGTCCGCACAATTCATTTTGCAAGTAATCCACTCTTGACAATTAGTGGGCATCGTGCGGTTCTCGCTCAAACCAAAGAAGCCCATCTATGCCGCCATCGAATGTCTTCGCTTCACTCCCTGGTTAGTCTTATATAGCCAACCAAGGAACTCCTTGTCGACGTGGACCAATCAAAAAATCGCCAACGTGTTTGCTAATGCAAAATTTGTTTCTAAACGTAGAATCTGTTCTCCATAAGATATCTAGCCTTGGTACCCTCGACACATTTGTTTAATGATATCCCCTTCGAAGTTGCCCGCATTAAATGCCATTGCTTCTTTTCATACCCGTTAAACATTAATCAGTGTCCTTTGGCCACCTGTCACATCCGATCATTTTCTCACGTCTAATCTCCACCGTTCATTGCTTCTCCCTTGGTTGTTTGGGGACAGCCAAATTTTTGCCTCTCAATCGCCTCCTTGGCATCTTTCAACACCTGCACCATCAACGCGGTTTGCGTTTAGGTCCTCATCATGCCTCTTCACCTTCATTTTACTGGCCCCCTAAACCTTTTCGTCCCTCTGCGCCTTCGTCCTCCGTTCTTCGCCTTCTGTCTCCGCTCTCTGCCTTTGCATCACCGTTCTTTTCTGAAGCTCTTTGCCATGGCGGCCCCAAAATTTCCTATACTTCAAGCTACAGCTCCCAGGGAAACGGATCTTTTCGAGTCAGTATCGTTCTTGACGCCCACTTTCCGTGAAGCCCTTGTTGGCCCGGTATTGTGCGAATCGCCGAACGCCCGAAAACTTTAATAATTCTCTCAAATGGAACTTCCGGCTCCAAATCCCGACCGGTTAGGCGGTTCATCGCTAACATCGTCAATAGCCCGCGATGGATACACCACAATGGTCGATGGCACCACCATTTCGGCACGACTCAAAGACCTGATTTTACGGTATTCCATATTCCTTTGCAAACCCCTTGTTTATCTTGGTGCGCCATACGATCTCGATGTCACTAAGTTTGGTGCTCCTGCTTATCACGCCAATGTGCATCGCCTGACAAATATTGACAAGCCCCATGAAATTTTTGTTAAGTTTCTGTGGCGCAAGTACCTTGGGTATTCTATCAAGAACACCCATATCAATAAGCCTTTCTATAATATGGTGATCACTGCTACTCGCTCCACGCACCACATTGATTGGCCCCAATTGTTGTTCTACCGTCTTGCCGCTCCCATTGGGAGGAGGGTGCCACTCTTGATAACACCACGAATTGGATCTATATTGCTAATGGCGTGGTTGGCAGCGCCCTGGCGATCGCGCTACATGGTCTTGACACCTTCTTGCGGAAATCGCGCCACCACCTCACCAGATCCTTGATCCACCTTCAAGCGGGTTTTGTGCGGCTCTAAAATGCATCTTGCTCGGCTCCTTAAATCGGCGTCCCATTTTTTCTTGCCAATCCGAATGCGGCGTCGGTGCCTTGGCCTCGGACCTGCCTTTGCTCATGGAATGTCGGTTTGTTTCTTCGGCCCCCGCCGCCCTTGAAGGCATGGTGCGCTCTCATTTTTCATTGATGCTGATCCCGCCCTTGGGCTCCACACTCCTCCCCGCTCTTCAAATACGCCAGGGATCTCGCCGGCACTTACCATAATGGTGCGGGCCTCACTCCGTGAGGATCACTTTCGGCCGATGGCTTCCCGCCCGAACACTTCCTCCTTTTCTTCACCCCGAGGTGTGTCGTTTGGTGGGGGTGTTAGTCCCATGCCTCTGGTGCAGGACTATTCATACATACGACGGACCAGGTCAAGAACAAGGATCCACAGTCAGCCACGGGTCAGCCATCAAAGGCTCAGCAGAAGACCAAGCAGCAGACCACGCAGTCAAAACCTGCGTCCATCAACAAGAGGCGCCGCTCAGACAAGTGAAGGCCCGTCACCGCCCGCGTGATTCTAGGCACTTCAAGAGGCACCGCCAACATTCCTGCAAATCAGGCCTCCTTCAAGGAGTCGGCACCGAGATCAGTCAGAGTGTCTATATTGGGCCAAAGGCCATTGTACTATATATATGAGTAGAGTTAGCACATGAGTTTTTAGATGAGTTTTGAGTCTTGTCTCTCTTCAGTCTTCTCTCGATTGCGAGAGCTCATGTATGTTCATCATTGATATCAAGGAAGCTTATCATTTTCCTCTCATTGTTCTCTTTGGTTATGTTTTCTTCTTCTTGTCCTTTTCTTGCAAATCCCGCGTGACATAGTCCCCCGGATTCTCCTGTTAGATCCAAGGGTCCTCACAGAGGGCTGTCTTGCAGGAGTTCCCGAACCCAGACCCCAAACAGCTCTAGAGCTGGCAATTAATTGATCATCATGATCATCACTAATGTAAAAAATACCTTGACACAAATCATTTCTAGATATATAATTCTTGTCTAGAGTAGAACCCTACATTGCTTTTCTTATTTCCTAACCCTTCCCACTAACATGCCATTACTTTATTCAAAAACACATCCACACTAACATCTCGTTGACGCTATGTCCTTAGATCTCATCAACATTTACGTTGTGTGACATCTACGGTGTGCAACGACATTACAATATGTGCAATCTTTGATTATTTTCGGTGACAACAAAAAGGATGTGGGGGGATGTGAAACCACTAGACTAATGTCTATCTTATTACTACACTAGACCAAGTGTGTTTGTCTATCCACTAGACCACTAGTGTATTTTTAAGATAGATAGACAATATTACGAAACCAATGTACATTTAAAACAAGAAAAACTAAAGGAACCATTGAAATTAAAGAGATCGATAAATAATGCAAGTCGCCCCTTACATTGCAAGTAAATCTACTTTAAGGGGTGCATTTTTGCGAGAATTTGATGATGTAGAAATACTATATGGGATATGCTTGTAGAGGGATCAGTAGCACGTATGAAAAGGGGTTTTCACTATGAAATGTAGTAGATAAGGGGTTTATGCCTAACCCCAGGAACGCAGATGCCATATAAAAAATATATAGAGGTGAATCCCCTGGGGTGCCCATAAACCGCCCACTTAAGCGAAAAAAATTTTATTACGATGGGTTTATTTTTTTTTGAATCTCCAATTATAGAGCTACGCCTTTGTGGCTATTGTTCATTGCATAGAGCTTTCCGACCCTCTTGTCACTTTCATAATCGGATGGATGTGTCCCAACATAGTGAAGAAGGAAACTACACTCCCAAGTACTTGTAGATGGGTGTCACCTCCATAATTTGCACCTGATAGGTGATTGAAGGGGATCTAGGGTGGCGTGAGGATGACTTTAGTCTTGGCCAAATTGGGCATGTCTGTGGCTGGGCAAAATGCATTCAGGGTGTCTAAATGAGATCGCATATCTTAAGGTGTGGGTCGAGGTCAACACCATCCGCATAGATGAGCTCCCCGATGACTTGATGCAAAAGCCGGGTGCCAACCCCCTCCTCCCTCCAACCGCCGGTGAGCTAGGTTTCGACCGGTCAATGTAAAGGCCAAATAGCATTGAAGAGAGAGGACATCCCTATCAAACCTCGATACTATTGGTAAATGGTTGCCACCGTTTACCGTGATTCACCCGCAATAGCTCTCACCACCACAAATTAATGCATTCCCCATCTCAACAGAATCTCCGGTTAGCGCAGTCTTGCCCACAACTTTTCCCAAGGCCGCGATGTCAAAAGCCTTCACGAAGTCAACGAAGCGACAACATAATCTTCTTTGGCGCCTCTGTTGTCTTCAACCAAGATCCTCAATGTAAAGATATGATCAATAGTTGAGTGGCGAGGTCTGAAGCCTGCTTGCATGAGGGTTCGCGCATCTGCTGCCTCTGCCCATCCGGTCAATCACCGCTTTCGAGAATGCCAAATAGCGGTTCGGCAAACACCGAATCCGACCATGACTATTCGATGGTTGGTGGACGGATGCTGTCGCTCTCTCCGCCTTGTAAATGGGAATAACCTTGCTTGTGGTCCATTGCTAAGGGAAACTTTCATGTAGTGCTTTGTCGAGCGTGGTAGTGAGGATCGAGACTATAGGTCGCCTCCCCCACTTGAGCAATCCCGCTTGTATGTCGCCCGGGCCCACTGCTTTTCCATTGGCCAGATGTTGTAGGCCCTGGATGACATCATCTGTGACGTTCCATGTAATTATATGGTATATGTATAAATACTATGTCACGTCACCAGAGTATAACTAGACCCTTATGGGTCATTAGGGAATAACTTGGGCTAACTTCAAATGGCTTTTATTAGCTATGCTAAAGTGTTAATAAGTTAAGTCATCTAATTAGACTAATTAATGTTATTAATTAGTAAATGTCAGCTAATTAGGTATAGCCACCTGGCCCAAACCGATTGGTCAGGGGATACTTACTAAGATTAGGGTGCAAATTAGGTCCCTACCCCCAATTCTGCCCCAAATTGATTTAGGAAGAGTTGGATAAGAGAGGAGCTACTCACCACTATACCCTGACCTGAAAAATGGAAGCCTTTTGTGATAATGGCTCTAACCAAGAGACTGGTTAGTCTCTAGATAGTTTGTGTTTCGGCTAACCCTTGTATGACTAGGTGGATGGTTAAATTCTCTTTTATGTGCTATTAAGAGGATGATGGATATTTTGTTTATGATTATGTTCTCTCTCTCTGTTCCTCCTGTATGTTTGGGATTAAGGATGGGTAGAGACCTGAAAAACTCACTAGTAATAGATACGTTTCTAGCTAGACCCCTTAAGACCTAGTAAATAGGCATGTGCACAAATGCTATGAAGTGGTTCGACACCAAATAACGGTCACAACTGGTGAAGTGGGGGCGGAGCCTTGCTGAGCGTGGTTACTGGAGCTCCTACAGTGTGCTAGGCTTATAGTCTGTCACTAACTGTGGGCCGGGTATGGATCTGACACAGCTGGGTGGCAGGATACGTGCCTATAGGAACGTCTTGAGCTCAGTATAGATTTAGGGGGGTAAGTCGGGTACAGACAGTGGGCGCCAGGGGTGTCCCGATCCTCTAGCACATCCATGGAACCATTGTGATTCTGGAGGGGATTCATCCCTTTCCTGCCTCATCGGACGGGGAAGATGTAACCCGAAGTAGTCTCATAGGTTGACTCCATGAGATTACGTCTTCGGAAGGCTACAACCACGCCATAGCATGATTTAGCCTATCTGCAAAGTGTGCCAAGGAGGGGCGGATGGAGTAGACTACCCTAGCCATTGTTCTATGCCAGCCAATGCCATGTTATATCTATGTCTCTTTGTTATCCGTGAGGCCTTGATCGTCAAAGCGACCCCATAGAGTCTGAGCCCGGGATATAGCCCTTATTTATGGTGTATTTCTTATGTTATATTGGCATTGTATTGTTACCTATATGGAAGATGGATGGACCACTCTTCGTGGTGGTATATTGTTTTGTGTATGATTGCTAGGTGCTAACATGTATGTACGCTTCCGCTATATAGGATTTGTGACACTCCCTGAATCTATACGAGGCTCCCATCGTTATAAATCACGGAAATTTTCCTCACGCGGCAACTACATCACCATGGAACGGCCCTCCATCTAACTCGGACCACTTGGGATGGCTAAGTGTCCGGGTGAGGAACACAGAGGTGTCATTCGTCCCACGTCCTCTATGGGAATCCTATACAGCGGAAGCGTACATACATGTGAGCGCACATCAATCATGCTCAAAATAACATACCACCACGAAGGGTGGCCCATCCATCATCATCAACTAAATGACAATACAAGCATAAGATAACATAAGTAATACATCATAACAAGGGCTCTACCCTAGGCTCAGACTCCATGGGGTCAACTGACGTCAGGGCCTCAAGATATCCATGGGCCTCAACTAACGTCAGGTAGCCTTCCGGAGATGCAATCCCATGGAATCACCCTATGAGACTACTCCGGGTTACATCTCTGGTCCGATGATGCAGGTCAGAGAGGCGTCCCCTTCCCGAACATGATGGATCCCTGGGCGTACTAGAGAATGTGTGCCTTCTTAGCGACCCCTGCATCCGTACCTGACTTGAACCCCCCAAAATCCATAGGCCGTCCTGGTGCACCCATCGAGTCCAGGACATCCATGTAGGCACATTTCCTGTGACCCAGAAGGTGCCGGACCCATACCCGGTCCCAATGCGAGGACCAACTATAAGCCTAACACACTGTAAGGATCCTGTAGCCACGCTAGGCAAGACCCCATCCCCGTTTCACCATCGTAGCCATTGCCTGGTGCTGAATCGCGATATAGCATCCATAGCCAGGTGGGCTCTTGTGCACAGGCCGCATTACTGGGTCTTAAAGGTTCTAGCTAGAAACATCTCTACTTCTAGAAAGCTTTCAGGTCTCTATCCCTCTCTTAATCCCAGACCCACAGAAGGAACAGAAAGAGAGAATCACAATTGAAATATCCATCATCATCATAGTAACACATAAGAGAGAAATTAACCATTCCATCTAATCAAAGAAGTGTTAATTGAAGCACAAGCCATCTAGGGACTAATCGGTCTCTTGGCTGGAGCCATTATCACGAAGGGCTTCTATTCTTCAAGTCTGGTCACAGTAGCGAGTGGCTCCTCCTTCCTCCACTCTCCCCAAATCAATTTGGGGCAGAATTGGGGGTAGGACCCCAATTTTCCCTCTAAACTTGGCAAGTCCCCCTTGGCCAATCGATTTGGGCCAGGTGGCACTGCCCTATTGCTTGACTTTAATCAATTAATAACCTAATTAGCATAATTAGGTTAATTATTCCCCAATATTTTAGCATAGCTAAAGAAAACCCTTTTAGGTTAGCCCAAGTTATTCTCTATTGACCCTAAGGGCCTAATTATATCCCGATGATGTGTCATAGTATGTATACATATGCCATATAATTACCTGGAACGTCACATTCTCCCCCTCTCCTTGGAATAATGTTGTCCTCAGCATTAGGGGTAGTGTCGGTAGAAGAAAAAAACAATTAAGTTATAAAAGGTAACTCTATTTGCTGAAATAATAGAGGATTACGTAAACTTGTTGTAGGACGAAGTCCCTTAGCAGTAGACAAGAAATACCATATCAACAAACTTAGATAGGAGCACACATACGAAATAACAGTAAAATAACAAAAGATGGCCCCAGACTGAGGCTCAAGATCTTTTGCAGTATGGCAGTACGTGCTAACATTATGAAATTCAAAGTTTAGCTTTCAATTAATACTAAGTACGAGTCGTTTCGACAAATTGGAAGGTTACTATAAAGATTTTAAGTTGTATGGTAATTTTGACACCAATAGACCCCAAATGCCCTTCAATGGACCACCAAAAGCCCTCCAATGGACCACTACATACTCAATTGACCTTCATTGGATCACAAGTGCCCATCAATAGACCGTGCATTTAACTCAATTTCTAATAGTTCTTAAGGCGGGCTATTAAAGGGCCAAGGTGGGCTATTAAAGAGCAAAAGTGAGCTATCAAAGGGTAAAAAGTGGGCTATTAGGGGCAAAAAGTGGGTCATTGAAGGGGAGTGGGTGAAAAAGGGCCCCCAAATGTGCATTTTAACAATGCAAATTCCTCGAAAGGAGCTACTTTGTGAGCAATAGCTAAGATTTGCAAGCAACCTCTAGCAGGAACTTAGAACTGGAATAAGCTTTGTGCATGTGTAGGAAGTTGACATTCTTTTCATTGGGATCAATAATCCCACGAACCTTGGTCCAAATTTTCCAACCCTATAACATGATGAAAATGTACTCTAGCCCTGGCCTTTGCTACCTTTTTATGTTTCTTCTTTTGATATTTATTCTTTAGCACCTTGTATGAGGTCATTCAGGGTATAAGGGAGGTATTAGTTGTATTTTCAATTTCGCACATTTAGACAAAAGATATTTAAGAACAATGATTGCAAAACGTTTTTTTCTTAGTCTTCCTTTTTCTAAAGGAAAAGAGATTAGAGAGAGAAGGGAATGTAGATAGAGAGCATGAAAGACAGATTAAAGATAAAGAAGATAGAAGAGAATTGAATTGGATTTTATCGCCCATGGAGACCAAAGTAGAGAAAGGAAAAATATAGAGAATAGAGAAAGAAGAGAAAGAATAATGGAAAGAGGATGTTGTTTAGATGTTGTATTTGAGTGGGGTGGTCTTGCTCTGGTGGACATTCTCTCCACTGAGTTATTAGTCCCCATTGTACTCTGTAACTTTCTCTGGATAATAAAGGCTCAAGTCCTTCAAAAAAAAATGGAAAGAGGATAGAAGGAAGGAAGGATAGAAGCCCTTAAACCAAAGCACAACGTGAGCTAGAACACAACCATCATGACCCGGATTAAAAACCACCTGGGAAAAAACCGTTGCCAGGATGACTATGGCTGCTCACCGATCCAAAAATCCATGTTGTTGCACAAGCAACAAGCATACCTTCATACCTCCAGCAGGCAAAGCTTCACCAAGCAACTCCGAACGAACCTCTTCTGGCAATCGGGTGCTGGAAAACAGAGCCCCCCTAACGCCATGTCGCCCGGAACACGCAGGGAAGGCGGCGCCGAAAAAACCGCTCAGGGAAATCGCCCATCGGAGGTGCCTCCTCACCCATCCACCAGCCCTGCGCCAAAGGCGCCAAGGTATGTATGCTTGCAGGACATCCACTCGAGCACACAGGGGCCATCCTTCCTTCATCGCCGCTGCTCCAACGCCATCCATCATTGCATCCGCCGGGCGGGGCCTCAGGCAAATACCTCGGAGGCGCCCATAGAGAGAGAATCCAAATACGCAAAATAATTAAATGTAGCATTAGGACAATTCGTAGTGTCTTCACACTTTGTTTCACATATACAAACATTTTAAAATTAAAAGGTTAAGCATGTCCAAATGAATAATAATCTAATCTATCACTACTGTTTTTGAAACATTGTAGTGGAGTTTCCTTCTACTATACATTGGGACACATCCATACGGCTACGAGTGATGGGGGCTGGAAGGCACTATATGCAATGCAAAACAATAGTCATAGAGCGGAGTTGTATGATTGGGCCCATTAGCACACCTGTTCAAGATCTTACTGGAGCCTGTCCTTTTATATGGGTTGAAGTATAGAATAGAATAGAATATGATTTTATCGTCCCACGGGAGACCAACCGCCTATGGGACCCAAGTACAAAGAGAGAGAGAGAGCAAAGAAAGCGATATTACTACCAGATTAAAAACCCCGATTTTAGGGGAAAACCTTAGCAAAGAATAAGGATGTTGACATACCGCATGCTTATATACATAATCACAAGTACAAACAGGTTAATGTCCTGACGGGGGCATAACCGAAGTCCGTAGATCCATTACCTCCCTCCCGAGGTACGATCCCAACAAGCCTACAGAGGCCGTGCTCAGTAGCTCATGCAAGGCCTGATGGGGCACAACTAACCGAGCATACCGAGCCCGGATATGCTCGTACGCCGGACAGGCCTGGAGGGCGTGACTTTCAGTATGGGACCCAGTAGTATCCCTCGTTACATAGATTGACGTAAGCCTTCTTGGTACGAGCATTAGGGGTGAAGTTCATAGTCCCATATCGAATTCTGCTGCAGAAGATGGGGTTTTTGCCTCTTCAGAGTTGATCGCCACATTGTCTATTTTCAGAAAATGGTCAATATAGATCCCTAACCTAGCTTATATCATGGCAATGGGGTCCCAGCGCCTCAAGGCCTGCTGGAGGGAAAAGAGAGCTCAATGGTTAGCTAGATAGAGTGTGCAGGAGCACAGGTGCATACATATGCAAACAGAGGCAGATCGCCATAGCTTGAGGCAATATCTAGGATGCCAGTGCCCTTGAACAGGTCGAGACATCACACTACCAGCGCATTATTGGTTTTGTGAGCCTAAACTTCATGCTACACTTGAGACAAATGGAGAACAGATTGTTATCAATGGGGCGTTTAGGCATATAAATTGTTGTAGGGTTAGTAATGATGCTAAACCATTTGACAATTATCAGTGTTCTAATTGTGCAAAGATTCCCAAAGAGAAGGATTTCTATATGAGAGTGAAGAGAGAAAGTAAGAGCTCAAAGCTAAGAGGATTAAGAGATCCAAGTTCACATTTAAGAGTGGACTATCTAACAAACACGGAAATGCTTAGTACAGCAAAGGAAGCAAGGGCCGAGGTAAGGAGATTGAAGAAGGAGTTAATATTTTGTAGAAAGAGAGTTGTTACCCTTTCAATTAGATCACGCACGATACGAGAGAGTCTATCCGAGTCCATGAATAGGAAAGATGCTAAGAAGTTTTGTGCTGATATTATGGAAGCGCATTATGGAGGAAAGTTTGATGGTAGACCCGGCCTGTGGGATTTTTTAACAGATATTGCCCAAAACATCATCCGGCCTGGTCACAAAAGATGCTATAAAAGCACCACCAAAGAATTATTTGAGACTATAAAGATTTGGGGAGGAAGACGCATGCATAATTTCTTGTCTATTAATTTTGCGGGTCCTAGCATATCAACAACGATGAGATCTACAAGGAAGAGCTTTACCTACACATTGGGCATTAATGAAAGTACATTTATACACTTAGCCAAAAGCTACAAGCAGCATATGAAGGAGTTGTCTTTGAGTGAGGGATCTGTACCTGTACCTGTAATTGTGGCAAAAGATGAAACTATGACCAAGGGAGTTGTTTGTTGGGTTGCTTGGGATGATTGTTTCATTGGTTTTTGTGGCCCGATGGAAGACCATAAATGTGACTCATCTTTCGTTGTAGTTGTTGGATCTAAAGATACAGGTTATAGTACCATAACACAAGCATTTGAGCATAATATGGTTGCACGTTATGGACGAGTTTTCATTGTGAACCCTTTACATCCTAGATTACCCAAACTGGTATTAGCTATTCAACTTACTTGCAATAAGTTTGATGCAGCAGATGTAAGAAAGCAGTGGAAAATTATACATGAATTTTGGAGTTCACATTTAGCATATGTTATTGGACCACTTATTGGGCATAGTTCCGATGGGGATGCTCGTCGTAGAAAATGCATGGTTGCAGATTATACCGCATTGAAAGGACCAGACAAATGTTATGCAATTCCATGGGAAGGATGGGTCTTTCATGCAGCCATACTAGACGGTGGTGGAGTATATGGTCTACACGACCAAGATTTTATTCATAATGGTAAGAAGCTTATCAATCCATTAGATATTGCATCCAGGAGGTTATACCTAGGCATGGAATTGGCCACATTGAACGATGTTTGGCATGTATTTAAAACATGTCAAGGTCATGGTTTAGAGGTAGGAGATGTAGAGAGAAAGGATCGACAAAATTGGAGAGCAGCACAACGAATATGTTCAAGAAAAGTGCAAGCGTGCTTAAGGAGCCTTAGAGAGGATAAAAATAAGCCGCCAATGAGAACCCATGGAACTGAAATCTATTTATCAATTGTGTCACTTTACATTGACATTTTTCTATCACCTTATATGGATCTAAGAGCTCGAGTGGAAGTTGCAGCAACGGTTTCCTTCTTTCTTAGGTTTGTTGACATACTCGTTTATACTTTTGACAATGTATGGGACTGAATAAGATAGCATTTTGTTCCTTTTTAGGTTATGGAGATTGTGGCTTCTAAAACATGACACTCATTCTTTGAAGAAAAAATTTGTTAGTAGAGAAACTTTTATGGATATTCAACTATCCTGTCATTATGTAGTACTGTTGATCAGATATTTTAGGAACAACTGCAAGACCCTTCCTGTTCCTTTACATTGCACAGGATCAGATGCCTGTGAAAATTTCTTTCAAAGGTCGGTGGTATGGTGAGAAACGAGCGTTCATATGATGGAGCACTTGTTAGAGAGTGCGAGCGCTCTAAATCGAGTGGCAGAATTTCAGGCTTTGTCCAATTTAATATTTCCAGCTGCACATGCTGAGCAAGAAAATATATGGCAGCTTTTAGAAAAGAGATTGGGAGATGATGGGAAGGAAATAAGTTGTAACTTAGCAAATTATACTGACGTTAGCACAGATGACAAGATTGTTGAGGCACTAAAACGTGGATTTGAGAGTGCCAAAGGCATGTGCAAAACAATAGGCATCACTTGCATGGATAACAATGACGGAGCATCTTGGTGGGAGACACCATGGAGGAATTAGAGAGTGTTCATGTAGCAGACGAATCTGATCTAACATTAGAAAATGATGATGGAACCGTCGAAGTATATTTAGAGCAAGAACAAGAAGTTGATGCTGATATTGCTGCAAAATTAGAATTAAGTCATGTATTAGATGAACTGCTGGATGAAAAAGATTACGGTACAAGCATACAAGTTGAACGGCATGTTGAAATGGATGGTAAACTGATTTGCAAAGCCACATTAGTGAGCCAATTGAATGGCAGCCCTTGGCTTTCCAAGGACAGATTAAGCAAGGTAAAGTCCCACGTCTATCCACTAACAAGTCAAAAATTAAATGATGCAACACTGTTAGGTATTGGATCAGATTGTGCGGTGCACTTTGAGATTGAAACAGTTCCAAGGATGCAAACAAGAAAGCGCAAATGCAAAGAAGATACCTCGCTTAAGAAACATACTCCAGAAGATGTATGGTATCTAGGTAGAGTGCTCAGCATGCGAAGGAAGTCCGGACGACCATGGAAAGAAAGCAAGGAACCTATTGATTTACCTAACCGTCCTTCTCATGATGTGCAGATAAATCTTGCATGGTACAATGCACATGAAACTGCAAAAAAGAAGCATTCGTTCTTTACTTATGACTTGGCGGATAGCCAAGAAATTTCTCTTGAGTCCGTGATTTCAAAGGGCTTGTCTAACTTATGATCCTATTACACATAATTATACTCTAGATCAAGAAAACAAGCTACCGTTTGATGACTTTATAAGGAACCAAAGAAAAAGGTTGTTTTATTTTTAATGCATGTTTACTTCTTTTACATAGACTAACACTATTTCCTTGTTGCGTATAAGAAGGGAAAGAAAGCGGTTACAGAGATCATATGAAGAAATATGAGGTTCATAAAGAGAAAGAGCTAGTTTTTAGGACTGTTTTGGTCGGATGCTTTTCAAATTATCCATAATACATGCTTTTTCAATGCATGTAACTGATATTATAGAAGGCATTTATTCTCTCTAATTTGGAAGTGAATCTCAAGGCTATTGTTGGATCTGCAACTTTGACTAGTTTTCTAGTCCATCGACAACCTGGTTTGTTCTTGCTTGCTTTAAAACTTATTTGGTCATTAAACAGAGACTGACTGATGAATAAGGCATAATATTTTGGTGTAAAACATTTGATGTTCTTGCATTAATTTGTAAGCTAGGCATTAATTTGATGTGCCTGAAAGATGCAAGCAGCAGCAGTAGTACAGGGAATGCAGCAGTAGTAACAAGCCAAAAAGTTAACCAGCTGACCAGCATAGTTAACTCAGCATAGTTAACTCAAGCAGGAAGTTTGATGATTCCTTAGTATTGAAGCAGCTATGAAGTTTGATGATTATGCAGCATGAAGTTTGAATCTTTCCTTATTACTGTGGGAATTATTATAGCAGCTTATGTATGAATCATGAAAGTTGTCTTTGCTTGTGATTATGCATAAAAAAGTAACAAATGTGCAGCAGTGACACAGGTGTTGATGTGCAGAATGTGATCTACATGTGCATGTTATATAGTAGAACTGAGGGCAGAGTCTAGATTCTAAATCCATGTCTTGGCCAGAGAGACTAGAAAGACAAGTAGGGCGTTGGGGCTCTCGGAAGTCATGTTGAAGGCCTGGTTGAAGGTAAATGTTACTGTATTAAACTTCGTGAATAAGGCCATTAACATTTATGAACAGTGACATGCGACCAGATAGAAGAACCAGAGGCCTGATCGGAGCTCCATGCAGCCTGTATAAATGAAAATATGTTGAATATCTGATAGCCCAGACATAATTCTTGATTGATTCGGCTTCATCTATCAGATCCTGGCTTCACCCGGCCGGGGTTCAAACATCCGGTTTATGTCAACTGCAGTTGTTAAAGCACTTAACATGTTTTTTACACGATCCATCTTTTTTTAAAAATCCATGTTATTTAAAATGACCCATAGAACGACCCATAGAACCATCCCTTATGTATGACGGTAATTGCAAATCGAAATTAAAGCAACACTGTTGAAAGATCTTAAGATAAGCTCTAGAGCTGGCAATTAATTGATCATCATGATCATCACTAATGTAAAAAATACCTTGACACAAATCGTTTCCAGATATATAATTCTTGTCTAGAGTAGAACCCTACATTGCTTTTCTTATTTCCTAACCCTTCCCACTAACATGCCATTACTTTATTCAAAAACACATCCACACTAACATCTCGTTGACGCTATGTCCTTAGATCTCATCAACATTTACGTTGTGTGACATCTACGGTGTGCAACGACATTACAATATGTGCAATCTTTGATTATTTTCGGTGACAACAAAAAGGATGTGGGGGGATGTGAAACCACTAGACTAATGTCTATCTTATTACTACACTAGACCAAGTGTGTTTGTCTATCCACTAGACCACTAGTGTATTTTTAAGATAGATAGACAATATTACGAAACCAATGTACATTTAAAACAAGAAAAACTAAAGGAACCATTGAAATTAAAGAGATCGATAAATAATGCAAGTCGCCCCTTACATTGCAAGTAAATCTACTTTAAGGGGTGCATTTTTGCGAGAATTTGATGATGTAGAAATACTATATGGGATATGCTTGTAGAGGGATCAGTAGTGCGTATGAAAAGGGGTTTTCACTATGAAATGTAGTAGATAAGGGGTTTATGCCTAACCCCAGGAACGCAGATGCCATATAAAAAATATATAGAGGTGAATCCCCTGGGGTGCCCATAAACCACCCACTTAAGCGAAAAAATTTTATTACGATGGGTTTATTTTTTTTTTGAATCTCCAATTATAGAGCTCTGCCTTGTGGCTATTGTTCTGCATTGCATAGAGCGCTTTCCAGCCTACTGTCACTCGCAATCGGATGGATGTGTCCCAACATAGTGAAAAAGGAAACTACACTCCCAAGTACTTGTAGATGGGTGTCACCTCCACAATTTGCACCTGATAGGTGATTGAAGGGGATCTAGGGTGGCGTGAGGATGACTTTAGTCTTGGCCAAATTGAGCATGTCTGTGGCTGGGCAAAATGCATTCAGGGTATCTAAATGAGATCGCATATCTTCTGAAGTGTGGGTCGATGGTCAACACCATCTCGCATAGATGAGCTCCTCGATGACTTGATGCAAAAGCCGGGTGCCAACCCCTCCTCCCCAACCGCCGCTGAGCTAGGTTTCTAACCGGGTCAATGTAAAGGCCAAATAGCATTGAAGAGAGAGGACATCCCTATCTGACCTCGATACTATTGGTAAATGGTTGCCCCGTCGGCCGTGATTCAGCCGAAATAGCTCTCACACGGTCATTAAATCGCATTCCCCATCTCAACAGAATCTCCGGTTACGCTTCTTGCCCACAACTTTTCCCAAGGCACGTTGTCAAAAGCCTTCACGAAAGTCAACGGCAAAGAACATAATCTTGCCGGGCGCCTCGCTGTCTTCAACCAAGATCCTCAATGTAAAGATATGATCAATAGTTGAGTGGCGAGGTCTGAAGCTCGCTTTGCATGAGGGCTCAGCGCATCTGGCGCCTCCGCCCATCCGGGTCAACTCGCCGCCGAGAATGCCCGGCTAGCAGTTCGGCAAACACTGAACTGACCATGACTATTCGATAGTTGGCTGGACAGTGTCGCTCTCCTGCCTTGTAAATGGGAATAACCTTGCTTGTGGTCCATTGCTAAGGGAAACTTTCATGTAGTGCTTTGTCGAACAGGGTAGTGAGGATCAGTACTATAGGCTGGCCTGCCCACTTGAGCAATCCTGCTTGTATGTCGTCCAGGCCCACTGCTTTTCCATTGGCCAGATGTTGTAGGCCCTGGATGACATCATCTGTGACGTTCCATGTAATTATATGGTATATGTATAAATACTATGTCACGTCACCAGAGTATAACTAGACCCTTATGGATCATTAGGGAATAACTTGGGCTAACTTCAAATGGCTTTTATTAGCTATGCTAAAGTGTTAATAAGTTAAGTCACCTAATTAGACTAATTAATGTTATTAATTAGTAAATGTCAGCTAATTAGGTATAGCCACCTGGCCCAAACCGATTGGTCAGGGGATACTTACTAAGATTAGGGTGCAAATTAGGTCCCTACCCCCAATTCTGCCCCAAATTGATTTAGGAAGAGTTGGATAAGAGAGGAGCTACTCACCACTATACCCTGACTTGAAAAATGGAAGCCTTTTGTGATAATGGCTCTAACCAAGAGACTGGTTAGTCTCTAGATAGTTTGTGTTTCGGCTAACCCTTGTATGACTAGGTGGATGGTTAAATTCTCTTTTATGTGCTATTAAGAGGATGATGGATATTTTGTTTATGATTATGTTCTCTCTCTCTGTTCCTCCTGTATGTTTGGGATTAAGGATGGGTTGAGACCTGAAAAGCTCACTAGTAATAGATACGTTTCTAGCTAGACCCCTTAAGACCTAGTAAATAGGCATGTGCACAAATGCTATGAAGTGGTTCGACACCAAATAACGGTCACAACTGGTGAAGTGGGGGCGGAGCCTTGCTGAGCGTGGTTACTGGAGCTCCTACAGTGTGCTAGGCTTATAGTCTGTCACTAACTGTGGGCCGGGTATGGGTCTGACACCCCTGGGTGGCAGGATACATGCCTATAGGAACATCCTGAGCTCAGTATAGATTTAGGGGGGTAAGTCGGGTACAGACAGTGGGCGCCAGGGGTGTCCCGATCCTCTAGCACATCCATGGAACCATTGTGATTCTGGAGGGGATTCATCCCTTTCCTGCCTCATCAGACGGGGAAGATGTAACCCGAAGTAGTCTCATAGGTTGACTCCATGAGATTACGTCTTCGGAAGGCTACAACCACGCCATAGCATGATTTAGCCTATCTGCAAAGTGTGCCAAGGAGGGGCGGATGGAGTAGACTACCCTAGCCATTGTTCTATGCCAGCCAATGCCATGTTATATCTATGTCTGCTGTTATCCAGAGGCCTTGACTGTCAAACGACCCCATAGAGTCTGAGCCCGGGATATAGCCCTTATTTATGGTGTATTTCTTATGTTATATTGGCATTGTATTGTTACCTATATGGAAGATGGATGGACCACTCTTCGTGGTGGTATATTGTTTTGTGTATGATTGCTAGGTGCTAACATGTATGTACGCTTCCGCTATATAGGATTTGTGACACTCCCTGAATCTATACGAGGCTCCCATCGTATAAATACGAGAATTTTCCTCACGTGGCAACTACATCACCATGGAACGGCCCTCCATCTAACTCGAACCACTTGGGATGGCTAAGTGTCCGGGTGAGGAACACAGAGGTGTCATTCGTCCCACGTCCTCTATGGGAATCCTATACAGCGGAAGGTACATACATGTGAGCGCACATCAATCATGCTCAAAATAACATACCACCACGAAGGGTGGCCCATCCATCATCATCAACTAAATGACAATACAAGCATAAGATAACATAAGTAATACATCATAACAAGGGCTCTACCCTAGGCTCAGACTCCATGGGGTCAACTGACGTCAGGGCCTCAAGATATCCATGGGCCTCAACTAATGTCAGGTAGCCTTCCGGAGATGCAATCCCATGGAATCACCCTATGAGACTACTCTGGGTTACATCTCTGGTCTGATGATGCAGGTCAGAGAGGCGTCCCCTTCCCGAACATGATGGATCCCTGGGCGTACTAGAGAATGTGTGCCTTCTTAGCGACCCCTGACTTGAACCCCCCAAAATCCATAGGCCGTCCTGGTGCACCCATCGAGTCCAGGACGTCCATATAGGCACATTTCCTATGACCCAGAAGGTGTCGGACCCATACCCGGTCCCAATGCGAGGACCAACTATAAGCCTAACACACTGTAAGGATCCTGTAGCCACGCTAGGCAAGACCCCATCCCCGTTTCACCATCGTAGCCGTTGCCTGGTGCTGAATCGCGATATAGCATCCATAGCCAGGTGGGCTCTTGTGCACAGGCCGCATTACTGGGTCTTAAGGGTTCTAGCTAGAAACATCTCTACTTCTAGAAAGCTTTCAGGTCTCTACCCCTCTCTTAATCCCAGACCCACAGAAGGAACAGAAAGAGAGAATCACAATTGAAATATCCATCATCATCATAGTAACACATAAGAGAGAAATTAACCATTCCATCTAATCAAAGAAGTGTTAATTGAAGCACAAGCCATCTAGGGACTAATCGGTCTCTTGGCTGGAGCCATTATCACGAAGGGCTTCTATTCTTCAAGTCTGGTCACAGTAGCGAGTGGCTCCTCCTTCCTCCACTCTCCCCAAATCAATTTGGGGCAGAATTGGGGGTAGGACCCCAATTTTCCCTCTAAACTTGGCAAGTCCCCCTTGGCCAATCGATTTGGGCCAGGTGGCGCTGCCCTATTGCTTGACTTTAATCAATTAATAACCTAATTAGCATAATTAGGTTAATTATTCCCCAATATTTTAGCATAGCTAAAGAAAACCCTTTTAGGTTAGCCCAAGTTATTCTCTATTGACCCTAAGGGCCTAATTATATCCCGATGACGTGTCATAGTATGTATACATATGCCATATAATTACCTGGAACGTCACATTCTCCCGCTCTCCTTGGAATAATGTTGTCCTCAGCATTAGGGGTAGTGTCGGTAGAAGAAAAAAACAATTAAGTTATAAAAGGTAACTCTATTTGCTGAAATAATAGAGGATTACATAAACTTGTTGTAGGACGAAGTCCCTTAGCAGTAGACAAGAAATACCATATCAACAAACTTAGATAGGAGCACACATACGAAATAACAGTAAAATAACAAAAGATGGCCCCGTGATCGAGGCTCAAGATCTTCTGCAGTATGGCAGTACGTGCTAACATTATGAAATTCAAAGTTTAGCTTTCAATTAATACTAAGTACGAGTCGTTTCGACAAATTGGATGCTATAAAGATTTTAAGTTGTATGGTAATTTTGACACCAATAGACCCCAAATGCCCTTCAATGGACCACCAAAAGCCCTCTAATGGACCACTACATACTCAATTGACCTTCATTGGATCACAAGTGCCCATCAATAGACCGTGCATTTAACTCAATTTCTAATAGTTCTTAAGGCGGGCTATTAAAAGGCCAAGGTGGGCTATTAAAGAGCAAAAGTGAGCTATCAAAGGGTAAAAAGTGGGCTATTAGGGGCAAAAAGTGGGTCATTGAAGGGGAGTGGGTGAAAAAAGGCCCCCTCCTCGAAAGGAGCTACTTTGTGAGCAATAGCTAAGATTTGCAAGCAACCTCTAGCAGGAACTTAGAACTGGAATAGGAGAAGTTGACATTCTCTTCATTGGGATCAATAATCCCACGAACCTTGGTCCAAATTTTCCAACCCTATAACATGATGAAAATGTACTCTAGCCCTGGCCTTTGCTACCTTTTTATGTTTCTTCTTTTGATATTTATTCTTTAGCACCTTGTATGAGGTCATTCAGGGTATAAGGGAGGTATTAGTTGTATTTTCAATTTCACACATTAAGACAAAAGATATTTAAGAACAATGATTGCAAAACGTTTTTTTCTTAGTCTTCCTTTTTCTAAAGGAAAAGAGATTAGAGAGAGAAGGGAATGTAGATAGAGAGCATGAAAGACAGATTAAAGATAAAGAAGATAGAAGAGAATTGAATTGGATTTTATCGCCCATGGAGACCAAAGTAGAGAAAGGAAAAATATAGAGAATAGAGAAAGAAGAGAAAGAATAATGGAAAGAGGATGTTGTTTAGATGTTGTATTTGAGTGGGGTGGTCTTGCTCTGGTGGACATTCTCTCCACTGAGTTATTAGTCCCCATTGTACTCTGTAACTTTCTCTGGATAATAAAGGCTCAAGTCCTTCAAAAAAAAAAAAATGGAAAGAGGATAGAGAGAGAATCCAAATACGCAAAATAATTAAATGTAGCATTAGGACAATTCGTAGTGTCTTCACACTTTGTTTCACCTATACAAACATTTTAAAATTAAAAGGTTAAGCATGTCCAAATGAATAATAATCTAATCTATCACTACTGTTTTTGAAACATTGTAGTGGAGTTTCCTTCTACTATACATTGGGACACATCCATATGGCTACGAGTGATGGGGGCTGGAAGGCACTATATGCAATGCAAAACAATAGTCATAGAGCGGAGTTGTATGATTGGGTGTTCAAGATCTTACTGGAGCCTGTCCTTTTGGTTGAAGTATGGGACCCAGTAGTATCCCTCGTTACATAGATTGACGTAAGCCTTCTTGGTACGAGCACTAGGGGTGAAGTTCATAGTCCCATATCGAATTCTGCTGCAGAAGATGGGTTTTTTGCCTCGTCAGATGGCGACCCTTGATCGCCACATTGTCTATTTTCAGAAAATGGTCAATATAGATCCCTAACCTAGCTTATATCATGGCAATGGGGTCGCAGCGCCTCAAGGCCTACTGGAGGGAAAAGAGAGCTCAATGGTTAGCTAGATAGAGTGTGCAGGAGCACAGGTGCATACATATGCAAACAGAGGCAGATCGCCATAGCTTGAGGCAATATCTAGTATGCCAGTGCCCTTGAACAGGTCGAGACATCACACTACCAGTGCCACATAAATCCCACATTGGAATGAGGCCTGCAATGCTACCTGCGTACCCACTTGCCTATGAAAAGGTGCAGACTCATTGCCTCCATTCGCACAGGGGCACATTATCTTCGAATTGAGATGGCAGATGGATTGGCGAGCCATGACAAGACATGCTTTGTCAATGCTGCCAAATGGGAGTCATTGAGGATAAATCTCATACCCTTCAAAGCTGCCCAGCATATGATCAAATCCAGACGCGCTATGCTGAGTTGGTCAGGCCTGGCCAGCCGCTACATATGACATTGAGCATGGCTTCGGTACGGATGCTGGGATCATACCTTCAGGAGGTCATGGACATGCGAGACCATATACGTCCTCAGGCACACACTTGACATGTATATATACATATATTTCATGATGACGTATACCTGTACAGTTTGACATCATTCTTATTACTGCCCAGTTTTTCCCTCAAAAACCCTTCGGGGTGGGAGTTTTTTAACCCAGATATTAATGAGTTTGATGTGCTCCTTCTGGGTCCCATAGGCCGATTAGTCTCAATGGACGATAAAAAGCATTCTTTCTTTCTTTCTTTACCATTTTCGTAAAAAGATTCAGCTATCTAATAAGCTATCCAATATTAGACAGATGGAAGTTGTCATGTAAGGGAACAAAATACATGACAGGTTGTGCGATGCAATCTAAGGAACTCCTTAGAAAAGAAAGTCATCCTGCATAAATAAAAGTATAAAAACATCAGTAGAGAAGATTTAGCCTGTGTGGCTCCCAAACTCTTTACAATAATTTCTACATTTACATTGAAGAATGAGGAATTAAAATCCAAATTCTCAACCAAAGCTCACATTCAACACTAAGATTTAAAGTGTATATAAAATAGAATTTCAAAAAGATAGATAGATAGGTAGGTAGGTAAGTAGGTAGGTAGGTAGGCAGGTAGATAGATAGATAGATATTTATCGAAAGGAGCTACTTTGTGAGCAATAGCTAAGATTAGCAAGCAATCTCTAGCACGAATAGCTTAGAACTGGAATATGCTTTGTGCATGTGTAGGAGAAGTTGACATTCTTTTCATCGGGATCAATAATCCCACGAAGCTTGGTCCAAATTTTGCAACATTATAACATGATGAAAATGTACTCTAGCCTAGCCTTTGCTGCCTTTTTATGTTTCTTCTTTTGATATTTATTCTTTAGCACCTTGTATGAGGTCATTCAAGGTATAAGGGAGGTTTCAATTGCATTTTCAATTTCGCACATTCACACAAAAGATATTTCTGAACAATGATTGCAAAACGTTTTTTTCGGTGTCTTCCTTTTTCTAAAGGAAAAGAGATTAGAGAGAGAAGGGAATGTAGATAGAGAGCATGAATGATAGATTAAAGATAAAGAAGATAGAAAGATAATTGAATTGGCTTTTATCGCCCATGGAGACCAAATTAGAGAAAAGAAAAATATAGAATAGAATAGAATAGAATAGAGAATAGAGAAAGAAGAGAGAGAATATAAAGAGAAAGAATAATGGAAAGAGAATAGAGAGAGAATCCCAAATATGTAAAATAATTAAATGTAGCATTAGGACAATCCGTAGTGTCTTCACACTTTGTTTCACCTATACAAACATTTTAAAAGCTTAAACATGTCCAGATGAATAATAATCTAATCTATCACTACTGTTTTTGAAACATTGTAAGGCTATCTTTGCCTCGTAAAAGGATTCAGCCATCTAATAAGCTATCAAATATTAGACAGATGGAAGTTGTCATGTAAGGGAACAAAATACATAACAGGTCATGCGATGCTAGAAAAGTTATCTAAGGAACTCCTTAGAAAAGCAAGTCGTCCTGCATAAATAAAAGTATAAAAACATGAGTAGAGAAGATTTAGCATGTGTGGCTCCCAAACTTTGCAATAATTTCTATATTTACATTGAAGAATGAGGAATTAAAATCCAAATTCTCAACCAAAGCTCACATTCAATACTAAGATTTTAAAGTGTATACAAAATAGAATTTCAAAAAGAAAGAAACAAAGATAGATAGATAGATAGATGGATGGATGGATGGATGGATGGATGGATGGATGGATGGATGGATGGACCAAGAATGGTGCAAGAATATGTAGAAGAGGAGTTTTAATGAGATTTAGGGTCATATGTATCAGATGCAAGGCGCCACAATGGGTCATCTATTATTGGAAAAAGGCAATGGTGAAAAGGAGGTGGCGATATAGTCACATGTGGTGATGTGGCATGCCACGTCATCAATAATGAATAGTGAGTTAGAGTTATATTTCAATCTCCAACACCCCTTCTGAAATGTGACTCTAACTCAACTGAAAGAAAAAACAGATTGAGAATTTGAAACAATACAATATATTCAGGGTTGTGTTCTCTGTTGTTGCTGCAGACGCTGCACTCCCAAAAGTTGCTTCATCTTCTTGAATGGTGAGCTTGCAAGTGGCTTTGTAAAACCATCAGCTACTTGCTTGGGAGTGTTGCAATATTCCAGCTGTAAAACCTTTGTTCCCTCACAAAGCATGGTTGGAGATCAAAATGCTTAGTTGGAGGATGATATTTATAATCTTTTACAAGATCAATAGCACCTAAGTTGTCAACCTGAACTTTAACTGAGGTAATAGGACCTGTTTTCTTGATGCCCAGGTAACAGCATTGGAGCCAAACATGCAAACATAGCCAGTTGTAGATCTTCTCATATTAGAATTTGTACCTGCATGGTCTGCATTAGTATATAAACCAGTTTTGGAAATGCTTGTTTATGATAAACAATGCCCTCAAGCATTGTGCGCTTGAGATATGCTAAAATTCATCTGGCAGCAAGCCAATGAGAATGCCTAGATTCCTTCGTGAACCTACTAACTTGCCCCACTGAAAAAACAGTATCTGGTCTTGTTATTATTAGGTAAATCAGAGACCCAATAAGCTGATGGTACAAAGTGGCATCACATGTTCTTCTAGCAGTGTCAGAGGTAAGTTTGTTACCTTGTTCATATGGATTAGGAGCTAGTTTACAATCCTCCATTCAAGAGCCCTAAATCAGTGATTTCAAAGCTTTGACTTAACATGTCTTTGATAGTAGCAATAATATCATGAGCATCTCCTGTGATAATAGTATCATCCATATAAAGAACAAGAATATAAATTGATGTTGCTGCCATTTTATAATACAAACTGGGATCTGCCCTTGACCTAACAAATCTCGGTTGTAAAAGATAGTCTTATTTTCTCGTGCCAACATCTTGGAGCTTCTCTTAAGCCATACAAACTTCGTTGAAGCTTACAAGGTGTTCTTCTCCTGCTTTAACAAAACCAAGAGGTTTATCCATATAAATTGTCTCTTTTAGATCTCCATTAAGGAATGCACTTTTAAAGTCTAATTGATAGACTGGCCAACTTTTGGCTGTTGGCAGTGCTATAATAGTCCTAACTATGTCCATCCATGCAACTGGAGCAAAGATCTCAGTAACTTCGTACCCATATTTCTGATTATACCCCTTAGCCACAAGACATGTTTTATGCTTTGTCAAAGATCCATCAGACTTGAATTTGGTCATGTAGACCCATTTGTTGCCTATGATATTGTGGTTGACAGGCCTAAGCATAGAATACTGCTTGCTGCCAATGCTTATGCTTAATAGCGAGTTTAAAAGCTGGGGATCATGATTTTCTTGAAAAACGACCATCAAGGCATAATCGCAAGAGAAGGAAGTATAATCAACTGGAGGAATGGCAGCCAACCGTTGAGATCTTCGAAGAGTCATTAGGGCAGATTTGGGATCTCAAAATGGCCCATAACTTGGATGCTAGAATTCCATGTCATGTTTCTCGCGGCCAATTATGTTTGCGCATTTTTTACCAATGTCAGTATTAGTTGGCAAGTAGAGCAAGGAGCAGGCTTACTTGGCATCCACATGGCGGAATTTCATAGGACATGTTTGTG
Source organism: Isoetes taiwanensis (assembly GCA_021234155.1). Lineage (NCBI taxonomy): Eukaryota > Viridiplantae > Streptophyta > Lycopodiopsida > Isoetales > Isoetaceae > Isoetes > Isoetes taiwanensis. Next base: position 6,078,785 of record JAJEKV010000015.1, on the reverse strand, counting down.
CATTCATTGCAACCACATTAATGGCCCGCATTTTTCGAAAATCATATCGCGGACCAAAATAATGGCTACCTTTTCCGCCTACTGTGCACATGCCCACATGCACCAACCATCTTATCAAATTTTGGCGCCAAGATTTCTATTGTTCACTCTAATGCCGCTACGTGCATCCTCTCCGCCTTCACTCTTCATTTGGAATCCAAGTCTTCAATAGTGTCTGTATTTTTACCCCATTTACAGAACACTCAAGGTTAAGAAGTGGGAGGTTATGTCTCCATAGGTTCATGGGTGAGTATGTTATAGCATCAATGAGGGACGAGCATAGAGTTAAGCGACAACCGCGAGGCGATGTGTGGACAAGCAAACGTACGTTACATGCCATGTTCTTACTACCCAAATTTTCATTCTGAAGTTTTCCTACTTTTCAGCTCTGCCCCTTCATTGTATTGATCCCTGCCATTCATTCTTATAATCCAACGCCCGATCTTTATCTCTGGTTGCATCCATCATTGCTCCTAGTACTCCTACATTGGTTCTGTAGTTCATCACTTACAAAACAATGAAGGCATGACGGTGGAAGGATATCTATCTATGAGCTCGTGGGTGAGAATGCTATCCTTAACGAAGGGTGACCATGGAGTTACATCACCGAAGCAACATTCATATGCAATGAATAGGTAGAAGTATAGGCTTCAAAATAAATGTTATTTTGCTACATATTTTAAAGGAGGTGCACCCTGGACTGCCACAGTCGTCGGATTCATCGATCCTACGACCCAGATCGTATGTTGGGGCCTGTGAGCACCTCTCGTTTCGCTTATAGTCATTTATGATTGGAGGCGCCTAAAATATGAAATACGATTTCGCTTAAGGTTTTGAGAGAGTATCGAACCTCTATACGGCTTTGCCTAAGATTTTAGAATATGAAATACGGAGGCTCGAACCTCTACCAAAATAACTCAATGTCCTAGTAAGACTACTTTAACCAATATACCCAGTGAGCTAATGTGATTAATTTTTATCTTGAATCTATGTTTTTTTTTTATAGTAACCCATTCAATTGTTTTTGGGATATATGGACTATGGTTTCAGGAATTGTTATTTTTTACATCCATATCAAATTCCCTTGGAACCCCCTGTTATTTTGCTACATATATTATATTGCAAAAAAAAAGGGGGGGGAGGGGATTTGAAGAGGAGGGTATTTGCAAATTTGCACCTCCAATAATACATGGATCACATCACGCAAAAATGCATATGCACTTTGAGATTTTGCGTCTTGCTTTTTCTTTTTTTCTTTTTTCCCTTCTTGATTTATATTCACCCACTGAATCAATTATTTTTCTTTGGGCTATATTTATCAGATGTCGAGGATTTGAGACTAGGGAAAGGCATTACTATCATCGTTGTTGTCTAACATATGGACATAAGGGACATGCTTTTCCAAGATATATCTTTAGGGCAATGGGCATCTAGTTTTACGTTGTAAAGTTGTGGGAGCCGAGCTTGAAAGTCGTCCCATGACCTCTTTTAAGCGAATTGTGCAAGCCTCAAAGTTATGAGAATGATGCCCTTGCAATGAAGAAATGTTTGATAAGACGTGCAGCCAGGGATGATGAAAAAATGAGTACAAAATATTTGCTCCACTAGAGGTATACACTAATGCCACGACACAAACGCTCCAAAGACATAATGTATAAAATGTCGCATTCGTGAGCCTTTGGTTCAGTTAACAAAGTGTCACATATGGAAACATTGTTAGGTTTGATAAAATAACATAAAAATTTTATTTAACAAAGATTTAATTGTTGGTAAAGTGTTGGTTTATTGATTAAGTGTTTGTATTTTGATTTTGGGACCCTCTTTGAAAAAGTTTAGTTCAGAAAACATAATATAACTTGGAATGATACATATATTATTTGCAAATGGAGAATACTGATGAGGAAGGAAGGAAGGAAGGTATTTTTATCGTCCACGGAGACCAATCGGTCTATGGGACCCAATACAAAAGCGCAGCAAGCGGATTACTACCCGGATTAAAAAAACCCCCACCCCGAAGGGTTTTCGAGGGAAAAAACGTGGCAGCAATCAGCCTGCTGACAAACTGTTCCAATATACAAAATACAAAAACACACAAATATATACACTCATGCACCGCACCCGTAGTGCCTGATCAGCGGGCAGCCAGGCGGGGGCAAAGGTGAGCTCGCAGATCCAGTACCTCCTGAATGTACGACCCCGAGCAAGCACGTCGACGATGTGTTCATCGCCAAATGTAGGGGCAAGTCCGCCTTACTAAGGGAGCGTGATCCGCCCTGGATCCGACCGAATGTCCGGGCAACTCGAAAGTGTGAGACTCATCCTCAATGGCACCCGCTTGACAAAGATCGACAGAGCTCGCCCCTCCGGCGGGGCTCCCCACCCACCTCCCGCCTCGAGCGCGAAGATGGTGAGCACTGTCGCGAATGGAGGCAATGAGTTCCCAGCTTTTCGGGGCAACCGGGAACACGTAGAAACTCGCGGGCCCCGGCTAACACGGGGTTGATGTGCTCCTTGTAATGGGCGTTTTGACCTGCTTCTAGAGCCCGGGATCCCGAGTTTGCCAAAGGAAGCAAGTGTCCGTGTACTCCCGCAGCCGCCACGATCGGCCTCGCGGTCCACTGCGACGCGCGCTGTGTTCCTCGACGCGTTCCATCCGGGCGAACCACCGATGTCTCTTACCCCCTCTAATAGCCCCGAGCGGCAAGGGGCCCATTGCCACAAAGTAAGCCAAAGTGGAGCCGAAAGCATCACCCATATTAACCACTTTACGAAAATAGACGATGTGTCTATCAAGGGCTGCCCAAAAGTGGCAAGAATCCGGTTTCAAAGCAGAATCGATGCATAGGGGATGAAGGTTTCACCCAAGTGCCCGTGCCAAAAATGCCTTCACACTGCTCCAAGTCATTCCGTGTCGCCAAAGAGACAGCCATCGGGCCCCAAACCTCGACCCGCACAAGACAAAATTCGACCGGTGCCGAAACAGATGTGATTGATGGCCCCAATCATAGAGCTCGCACGGTATTTGTTGTTCAAGATGGCATAAAGCGCTTTCCAGCCTGCTGTCACCCGCAAGCGGATGGACGCCTCCCAACAAAGCGAGGAGGGGAACTCCACCCCTAGGTACTTGTAGGTGGGCGTGACCTCCACAGGCTATCCCTTATATGTGAGTGCAGGAGGCGTGGGGTGGCGTGAAGAGGATATGAGAACCACCCTGGTCTTGGCCAGATTCACGCGCATGTCTGTAGCCTGACAGAATGTGTCTAGGGCATCCAGATGAGACTGCATAGCTTCTGGGGTGTGGGTCAGAAGGTCAACGTCGTCCGCATAGATGAGCTGGCGGATGACCTGGTGCAAAAGCTAGGGACTTGGTGTTATTATCTATTGACAACAAACAAGAAAGTGGATCACACCATGCAAATTTAGTGTATTCCAACTTTTAGCGTATACATAGTTCGTTTGATGTGATCTTTGTGGAAAAAGATGACTTCTAATAGTAAAATTACTTTGATTATCTTTTAATAAAAGAAATATATATGTGTCTTATTTGAAGAAAAGTGTGGATATGTGACATGCTCATTTATTGATAAAGTGTTTGCTTTTTGAAAATGGCTAATAACTTTATGTACTTGGGGTGGTAAAGTATTTTAGATGCAAATAGGAAGGGGTACTTGTGTTTAAGTTTAATTTGACACCATGCGAAATGATTGTGTTCAATTTTTTTTGTATATGTATTATTCGCTTGGTGTGATCCTTCTTTAAAAAAAAATGCTCTTTGAAAAGGGCTAATAAATTTATGTACTTGGGGTGGTAAAGCATTAAATAAGAAGGGGTACTTGTGTTTAATTTTAATTTGACAACAAATAAGAAAGTGGATCACAATATGTGAATTTAGTGTGTTCCATTTTTTTTGCATATGTACTATTCGCTTACTGTGATCCTTCTTGAAAACGAATATGCTCTTTGAAAAGGACTAATAACTTACGTACTTAAGAGTGGTAAAGCATTTTAGATGCAAATAGGAACGGATACTTATGTTTAATTTTAATTTGACAAAAATAAGAAAGTGGATCACACCATGTGAATTTAGTGTGTCCCTTTTTTTTTGCATATGTATTATTCGCCTTGATGTGATCCATCTTGAAAAAAAATAGCTTTGAAGTAAAAGGAAAGAAAGAAATATCTTATTTAAAGGGTAAAGTGTTAGTATGTAAAGTGTTGGTTTATTAAAAAGGTGTTTGCTATTTGAAATAGGCTCAGAACTTCACATGCAAATGGGAGGCTTTTGAATGGGTACTTGTGTTTATATTTAATTAAACAACAAACAAGAAAGTAGGTCACGCCATACAGATTTGCTATGTTCCATCTTAATGTTATGTTATATAAACATTAAAATATGTTTTAAAAAGTGTAATAAGAGACTATTTGTTTATCCTAAGTTGTAAGTTCAATATTTGTGTTTCTATTTACTTTTTTACGCAAGGAACACACCATGAAGATTTCGCATCATATGATCCTCTTTAAACAAGGATGGCTTTGACCTTCAATGTTCATAAATTTTATGAATATTTGCATATAAGAATGTCACATATCATATTTTCCTAGAAAATAGTCATCAAATGGATAACAAGTCAAATAGTTCTTCTACTACTTAAAGAGTTTCAAGACTCATTTTTGCTATAATTTAAATAGCAATGAATTTTTAAAGGAACATATTGTGAAAAGTAGTTAAAGACTTCTTGTATTAGTGATCTAAACACAAACACCATAACTTTTGTACTTCAAGAATGTATGAACCCTTTGCATTGCAAAGTATAATGTCATTTATTAGCATCTTCACGGACATTTCCCCTTCCTTAAAGGGGTACTTCTTTGATCGATGCTATTCCAGTGATCTCCTCCTCTTCAACACAATAAGTTATTTTGGCATAGCTATTAATCATATCTCCATTCTGTCATATATCTAAAAGGGTTGGTGGCTATTTTTCCTCCACCCCTTTCAGTGCTTCTACGAAAAAAGCTACCTTGGCTGCTTATGGGATTTCTCCATGCCTTGTCCACTTCATAACTGTCCCATTTCTAACAAAACCAAGTGCATTTGCCCTAGGAGGTGCATGCACCCATAGTATATGCATGTACTGAGTGCATCCATATGAGCTTTAATGATTTTGTTAGGGGCTTCCACAAACCTCTTTGCATCTTATTCTTTGAGATGTATTCGCTATATGTATGTGAACAAGTCTGATAGAGCATCTCAACCTTGTTTCTTTCTCAATGAGGAATGGAAGCTCTGGGACCACCATGCTCTGGAACAGGTAAAGATGGCACACTACAAACAACACATAAACCCCACCCTGGTTCGAGGCCCACAGCTCTATCTGCGTTCTCAGTTGCCCATGAAGAAGCGCAGGATCATCGCGTCCATTCGAACAGGGGGCCACCATCTTCGGCTTGAGACGGGTCGGTGGGTTGGAGAGTCGTGCCAGGACAGGCTTTGTCAGTGTTGCCCGCTGGGGGTTGTTGAGGATGAAAGCCATGCCTTCCAGAGCTGTCCAGCCTATAGTCAGATTCGGGCTCGCTACATTCTCTTGGTGCGACCTGGTCTGCCCCTGCACGAGCTACTCAGTGCACCGTCAGTTCGATCCCTTGGCTCCTACCTCCAGGAGGTTTTGGATCTGCGGACTCACCTCTGCCCCCGAGCGCCTACCTGAGGTGCCGGGAATTCATGTGTATATGTATATTTGTACAGCTGCCAGCAGGCTTGTTGCTGCAACGGTTTTCCCTCCTAAGGGGGGGTTTTTTAATCCGGGTAGCAACGGGCTTGCTGCACCCGTGTAATTTGGGTCCCATAGGCCGATTGGCCTCCGCGGACGATAAAAGAACCTTCCTTCCTTCCTTCCCTCCTTCCTTCAACATCAACCATCACTTTTCTATATTCAAATTCCTTTGCCTTGTGAATGTCAGTAAGCCATCATCATTACCGCAATGGTTTAATGCCATAAATATTTTTACTTGTTTTTAATATGTGAAAATGGGACAATAAATGTGCAATCTCTCAAAATCCATGAAAATCTATAATTATGAAGGGTAGGTAATCTACATGGCATTGGGGAGGAAAATAAGAAATCTGACGTGGAATGGCTCTTACGAGGCCTTTTTGAGATCCCAAATCCACCCTAATGATGAGGTATTTCCGTAGGAGCAGTGTGTGATACAGCTGGTGGTAAGTGGTAGGCCTCGTCTAGCAAGGTCTCTTGTTTATCTAAAATAGAATTGCCAGGGAAACCAGAGAGCGAGTCATCATCTTGATCCACAAGAGGTACTTCCATATGATCATCTTCTAACAGTGGAAGAAGACTTGAAGGTACCCCTTCTAAAATTGTAGGAGATGTCCCTTTTGAAATTGTAAAAGAAGATAATTTCACCAAAGATGGAACTGGAGTTGGCTGAACAGTAGGAAAAGATATTTATTGAAACAATTGCTGAAATAATTTTCCTGAAAAATCATATGAATCAGACTGATCGGTTATTGAATATTATGGATCTTCCACAAATTGCACACCACGAGAGACAAACATTTATTTGGAAATTGGATCATATAATGTCCAACCTTTGTTGTTCATAGGATATCCAATGAACATACACTTGAGTGCCATGTTAGATAATTTGCCTGCTTTCTTCAATTTTTCCAGGAAAGGCAGCATATGCTAAACAACCAAAAACTTTGAAATTGTCAACTCTTGGATTAGTGCCAAAAAAGGCTTGATAGGGAGTCATGTTATTGAGTGCCACTGTAGGAGCCCTATTGGCCACATAAACTGTTGTTTGTATGTCCGCAAAATCTGAAATTAAAATATTTGTAGACTAGCATGGATCTCATAAGGTTTTGCAAAGATCTGTGCCTGCGTGCAGCCACACCATTCTGTGCATGAGCATATGGAACAGTCAACTCTCTATGTATCCCATGATATTTGCAGAATTGATCAAACTCCCCATTGGCATTCTCAGTGCTATTGTCAGTTCGCAATCGCTTGATTTTTGTGCCCATTTGATTTTCTATATAAGCCACAAACATCTTGAAATGTGGAAATACCTCATCCTTAGTTTTAACACAAAAGACCCAAGTATAGCGTGAGAAATCATCTACAATCACAAAAAAAAATACTTGAGCCTCTAAAGATGGTAATGGCATGTGGCAAAGATCTGAATAGATCCAAGGGATGTTTAGCTCTCTCATCTGCATGAATAGGATCGGGAGCTTGAGCTTGTTTTCCCAAGTGGCAAGCTTTGCACTCTAATGTTTAGGCATATCTTCTGCCAATGAAAGTTTAGACAGTTCTCCTAGAGCCTGCCATCCAACGTGAAAGCGAGTATGCCATAAATATTCTTTTGACAAGTCTATTACAAATTAAGTGGAAGCTATAGGAATAGGATCAGCATCAATTGTATATAAGCCTGCTTGATTTAAATGCCATGTCAAAAGAATCTCTAGTTTATTTGGATCAATAAATTCAAATAGATCGTGCTTGGTGAGATAACATCTTTTTATCGCCAAAGAACACATATCTGCCTTGTAAATCAAATTTGGAAACTGAGAATAGATTTGTTTGAAGACCAGGTAAATATGATACATTTGGAACATTCACTACATCATAGGCAGATTTAAGATTCAAATCATCTCTGCTGTGAGACTGGCAGCTGTTCCCATTACCCATAGTTACCTTGACACTATGATCTTCTTTTACATTGACCAGAATATCCGAGACTCCAGTAACATATTTTGTAGCGCCTGAATCCATCATAAGTTTAGGAAAAATAATATGTTGATCTGCTGCATATGTGAGAAAGAGAAGAGAGATCGGTGGTAATATCCACGTGAGAAGAGAGGGGAAAGTATACCTGCTCCAGATATAACATAAGTAATTTTAGAGGTAGATGAAGAAGAGTCTTGGCTGCTTACGGATTGTAACAATTTCTTGAAATATGAGCACTGATTTCTGTAAGATCCCTTGTGTCCACAATGATAATACGTGATCATGGATTTGTCTTTCTTAGGCTTATCAGAAACTTTAGATTTATCATTCAACAACTGTTTACCTTTATTGAACTCTGAAACTGCCAAATTCAGCTGAGCAATATGAATCTGGGCTGTTGAGCTTTTCGGGCATACTTCAACTCTTCTTGTAGCAGCAGATTCTGAACTTTCCATCTCACTCCTTTTTTAGAACATGTTTTGATAGATCTAGTAATATGCTGGAATTTATCTCCAATCCCCCGAAGAACAAGTATAATCATGTCAGGTTCTTTAATGTATCCTCCAGCACTTACTAGATCTTCCTTGAATGTTTTTAGTTTTGAAAGATGAGCTTGAATTCCATCACATGATTCCTTCATCTGCCCCTTAACTAAAGATTGCCTGCCAATTCCAGTAATTGTACAGGTTGTTCTCAGATAGTCATAGGCTTCTTTGAATGTATTCATAGATCTTAGTTGTCTCCTAAGATCTAGCTCCACCAAATCTTTGAGATGATCCAAAGCTTCCTCATCAACTTCAGGGTATGCTGTTGAATCCCAGCTTGACTTCAAGACTTTCTTCATTAACCAAACCAAGATACACTTCAATGCAGTCCTTCCATGATTGATAATTTGTAGCATTAAGAACTGGATTAGTAGACAACTTCCATGGATCTATCACTCCCATACTTGCCTGATTGTATTTTCCTCTGAAATTTGACAAGAAAGATTCAAGAACCAGCCAAGACACTGTAAATCAAACTGTTATTACTGATCCACAAGTCAAAACTGACTTATTGACCAACAAATAGGCAGAAACAGAGATTTACTCAAGAATTGTCACAAAGACTCCTAAAAATTTCAAGATATACCTGTCTGCACAAATTGATACGAATTTTCCCAAATACTCAGCAAAACTCGTCAAGAATTAGATCAATGGGTAGCTGATGCAACATGCAAATCGACTTTAGATCCCAGAAGATCTCTGGAAAATTTTCTCACACGGCAAAGGTGCAAACCTACGTTGATGACGAGCGCGACAGATATGGCGGACATCTATTCTATATGAGACAGCTCTGATACCATAATGAGAATTGGGCTCATATGAATTAGATGCAAGGCGTCACAATAGGTCATCTATTATTGGAAAAAGACAATGGTGACTATAAAAGGAGGTGACAACTATATAGTCACATGTGGTGACGTGGCATGCCATGTCATTATATTTCAATCTCTAACAAGTTTCAAAAGGAGTTTCACTTCTGACATGTTAAATGCACGTCTATGCATGACATATATCCATGTGCTATACATGGACAAATGCGCCGCTATCATCAAATGCATGTTTTACCTTGGTATCGGCCTTCTAAATATCCAAGAAATATAAATTGCCTTCTAAATGTTCAAAAACTATGAATCGGATACGTCTTTATGTCATCAATTGTATAATCGATTGTACATGCTAGAAAATAAAAAGCCATGAGATATAAGTGATATGGTCTGTGGAGTCTGGGATAAAGCCTTGGAAAGATTAGGGTCCATTAGATAACAATTTCCGTAACAAATTTGCCCTTTTGGCGTGTTCATTATCACTAGAGGTGCTAGTGCATAACAATTGGTATCAGAGCCAAGATTCAATTCTTCGTGACAATTTTGATGTGTTTCAGGACAAGCATCTTCAGGAAGGGGAGGAATTGATATAGTCTATGGAGTATGGCATAAAGCCTTGAAAAGATTGGGGCTCATTGGACAATAATTTCCTTGGAGGATCTACTCCTTTGGTGTGTCGGCTATCAATAGAGATACTAGTGCATAAGAAAAGCAAGCAAATAATCAAAGAAATGGATAATGTAGATAAATATGTTGGAACTCTCTGCTTAAGCCAATTACTTCTAAGCGTTTTGTCTAGTGGTAACACACTAGCCCTAGAACAAATATACTTCGAGTTCGATGCTGCCAAAAATTGCATTCAATTTATAATGTGTTGGTGGGTAGGACCTAACAAAACAATGTTGGTATGATGCATACGACATATGTCCAATTGAATGCTATCAATGTGGCATGAGTAGCTATCAATGTGGCATGACGTAAAAATTGCTTTTTATTTTTAATTGAAATAATGGCATGTCGATCATAATAATGATACTTGTAGCTAGACGACCATAAATTGGCCAAGAAAACCCCTGCATCGTATCTAAAGTGCAAAGATTTTAAAGCGTGCTAGGGTGTACCATCTAAATTACTTTTTAGGGAGTGCGAAACTACCCAAAAAAGTACCCAACACTGGGTATTGGGAACTTGTATAATTGCCACAATAAACAATAAGTTTGAGAGTTAATTCATTTATTTTAGTCTCCAGTAGCATTGTTATCCTCTAGTACTATAGACATATTATTGACCTTCAATTCAAAAAATTTCTGATTTTAATGGAAAGAGAAACCAGAAAGTACCAGTTTTAAAAGTACCCAGTGTAGGTACTTTTGAGGGTTCCAAAAGTGGTACACCGTAGCATGCTTTTACCCTAATATATAATGCAAGGTGAGCCCTATATGGATTACTCTAGCATATTAAATGCAAGTACAATTATGGATTACTCTAAATGCAAGTACAATAATTTCTAGGGAAAACCTACAAAATACTCTTATGTTTTGACAAATTTTACCACATACCTTTGAGTTTTGATAATTTCCTGAGATGCCCTTCAAATGCCCTTAAGATATACATTAATTTCCCAAATGCCCTTAAGTTTTCTTTGAATTTCCCAAACGGCCTTGAGAACTAGAACGTGAGTTTTCTTCAAATTTCAAATGCTTCAAAATTCACCAAATACTCTTAGGCCATGCATATGAATGAACTATGATCTCTGCTCTTGCATCCTTCACTACTTCTTAACTCCTACAGATGGGCAGAGGCAGCGGAAGTCAGGGCACTTACACAGGCAGGCTTCCGACCCCGACATTCGACCATTGGTCACATCTTCACACTCAGGACCCTGGTCGAGGACAGCAGGAACCGTCGGGTACTGCGGTTTTGTGGACTTTGTAAAGGCTTTCGACACAGTCCCCCGGGAAAAGTTGTGGGCGAGATTGCACCATTTGGGGCTCCCTATGGATCTGCAGAATTAGCAGTACTGATATCTGAGAGTTGCACAGCCGCATGCAACCTAAGGACACTCATTTGCCAGTAGCATTGGAGTTAGGCAAGGTTGTCCTCTCTCACTACACTCTTTGGACTTTACATTGACCAGTTGGAAGCCTGGCTAGCTGCCAATGGGGGGCGATATCTGACTCTTGCACCAGTCATCCGTGCTCATCTATGTGGATGATGTGGACCTCTTAGCCCATACACGGAGGGAATGCGTGCACACCTAGATGCCCCGGACACATTCGCCAGCGACGGACATGCGGGTCAACCCGGCCAAGACTAAGGTGGTCCTCATATCCTCTTCACGTCATCCCAAGCACCTCTGGGCGCCACTTACCGGGGGCAGATGGTAGAGGTCACACCCCAGCCTACAAGTACCGGGGTGGAATTCCCGCCCCTCAATGTATTGGGATGCATCCATTCGCCTTCGTGACCGGGGTTGGAAGGCGTCGTGACAATGCAAAACAAGAGTCCTGGCAGGAAGTTTGTATGATCGGGGCCACCAAATACATTTGTTCCGGGCAATTGGTCGAGCCAGTTCTTTTGTATGGGGTCGAGGTGTGGGGCCCAGTGGTGTCTTTGGCGACTTGGAACGACTTAGAGCAGTCCGTAAGGCATTTTTGACGCTGCACTTGACGCCAAGCCCCGGTTCCATACCGCATCTTGTTGCGAGAGACAGATTCATGCCCCGCAAATGCGGCCCTCGATAGGCACATTGTCTATTTCCGAAGGTGGCCAACATGGGCGACACTTTCGGCTCCCGCGCTTGGCTTACTGTTGTGGCGATGAGCCCCATAATCGACTTCGGGGCTTGTTGGAAGGACAAAGAGAGCCCGGTGGCTAGCGCCTGACCGAACGTAGGCGCACATAGGTGCGTCCGGTGCACCGAGGCGCCGGCGAGGATGGGGCGAGGGGTACTTGGACTCTTGTTTCCTGGGGAAGCTCTGCGACCACCATGCTCTAGAACAAGTAAAGGTGGCACACTACAAACAAACACATAAATCCCACCACTGTTCGAGGCCCACGGCTCTACCTGCGTTCTCGGTTGCCCATGAAGAAGCGCGGGATTATCGCGTCCATTCAAACGGGGGCCCACCATCTTGACTTGAGGCGGTTGGGTGGGTTGGAGAGCCGCGCCGGGGCGGGGCTTTGTCGTGTGCCCCGCCGGGGTTGTTGAGGATGAAAGCCATGCCTTCCAGAGTCATCCAGCCTATAGTCGGTCCGGGCTCGCTACATTCTCTTAGTGCGACACGGCACGCTCCCGCGACGAGCTACTCAAGACGCCATCAGTTCGATCCCTTGGCTCCTACCTCCAGGAGGTTTTGGATCTGCGGACTCACCTCTGCCCCCGAGCGCCTACCTGAGGTGCGGGAATTCATGTGTATGTATGTATATTTATACAATACCGCCCGGTTTTTGTTCTTTGTGGGATCGGTTTTTCCCTCCTAAAGGGGGGTTTTTTAATCCGGGTAGCAACAGGCTTGCTGCACCCGTGTAATTTGGGTCCCATAGCCGATTGGCCTCCGCGGACGATAAAAAAACCTTCCTTCCTTCCGTCCTACAAATCCCTTTTTTTAATTTTATTTAGCTATAATAAGTTGTTATTGTAAATTGGATCGAATTAGTGCTCTCGACAAGAGAATCATTGCAAATCGCTAGAGGAAATCGATGGGTTGAGAGCAAATTAATGAAGTAAAAATTAATTTGGTGTCTTGCATTCCTTTAAGGTATTGAGAATAGAAATAGGCATCTTTCTTAAAAAGGCACCATGAATATCTATTAGGGTCTTCCATAAAATATGAAAAACTAAAGGGCATTAGGTGGAACTTAAAATTGCATAGAGGGATATATACGTTGACCAAGGGCATCTCAATAATTTATTTAAACTCAAGGGTATGCCATGAAATTCGTCAAAACATAAGGGTATTTTGTAGTTTTTCCCTAATTTTTTCTAATGCTCTACTACAATTTCTAGACAAAAAAAAGTAGACCAACCTAACACAATAGCAACTTTTCTTTTATGCACCATCATTCAACCAACTCTAATGTAGGTTGTGTTTTGCAACCAATCCATATGAGCATATAATATAGCATTCATCATACATGCAGTGTGAACTGGTAGGGCCCCGTGACCGGCGATAGTCGAGATCATCAAATACACCAAAATGTGGGACCAGTGGCCATGCCGTCAACTTGGGAACCATTTTTCTTTCCCTATTTTTGGCTATTTTTTCTTCGCAGAGCTCCGGCTATAGCATCGATGGAGCGCCATCCAATAGAGGTCCTATCACAGGTCATGGAAGATGGTCGCTACGGCAGCTAAGCTTTTTTTTCACACTAAGTTTTTTTGGCAATTCTTTGCGCATGCATTCAGCTGTCAGTTGCATGGATCCAAAAAGCCCCCAAATCGTTGAGCTCAGTCTATGGCTGGGCAACAAGATAGGTAATACGTTGGCATGTTTTAGATGTTCTTTTGGCTTGAGAAGATTTCATACAGTATTTGTTACCTTGATCAATTTGTAGGAGGCAAAACTGGGGCGATGGGCTGGATTTAACGTCAAAAATACAATATGATCCAGCTTCAAGGACCAAATTTTCATGGAAGATGCAGGGACATGTGGCAAGATAAAAACACAAAAGCTTATCTTTGTTGCTTTGCAACCAATCACGATTTTTGGGGTCCCCTAACTTGGATCTTATGGCCCAGTTGAAGAAAATGATGCGGGATTTTTTTCTGAAAGGCTAGCTGCTGTGTTTTGGTGCTCCCTTTTTGGGCTGGATTTGATCTCTAAAAACCTGGTTCTGTGCTGTGTTACTGTATTAACCGGGAGTAGCCTGTAAGTTTCAGAAGCCTTGGAATTGTTTTCCCACTTTCCAATCCATTCCGGAATGTAGGAAAATGCCACATGGCAGCACATCATTAATCCTCTGACGAAATTCGCGACCCAAAGTTCCATGTTGTATGACAACCATTGCCAAAGTGTTGATAAGAGGCAGCTATGAAGAAAACTAAAGTGCAAATGGATGGCAATAAAGGAAAAATTATTGGCTTTATATAAGCTTTATATAAAGCTTATCCCTGAATCTCAAAGCAAGGATTTGCAAATTGTTGTGGTATTAAGCCATGCAGACTGCATAACCTCCGTATAATATTTAGTTTATGCCGTCTTGGTCCTACTTCATTGTAATTCTAGTCCATTCTTGAGCTTACGCTTTAGGCTGAACTAGAAACTCACAAATCCATGGACTTCGCATGAGGTCTAATTTGAAAAGAATATATCAACAAGACTGGTGCTGCCACAACTCATTCTCACTCAAGTATTGAAATGCATATGGCAACAAAAATGCCAGTGCCCAATGACAATAGCTGAACCACTGCATTTTTTAATGAATTACCTTGCTGGTGCATTTCAGGTAGCACACCAGCAACTGAAATGTATATGAATCCACCTGCTGTAAAGCCCTGTGAAGCATAGAACAGTCAAAAACCACATATGAAGTTGAGTAATTCTTTGTTCTTCCACTTATTTTAAGCAAAGGTTAAGGAATGACCTCAATCAAAGATGAGTGGCCAGAAGTTCCACCAATGACAAGAGCCTATTTAAATTAATAAAAGTAAAAATTTGTCAGCGCAACAGCTAAATATCTGGTAAGAGGCATCCGAAGTACCATTGCGGTTCCAGCCAGTGCCACCAAAGCAGAGAGAAAGTTAAACGCCAGAGCTTTGAATACACTGAATCCAGATCTGACTAAAATCCCAAAGTCCCCTACCTGTATGCACCACAGTGATACAATGATAAGAGGACATGAAAGCTTCACAAATTGTGGAAAAGAACTGTTTCTAGAAGCAACAAAAGAATTTCCATGTCAAGATAGCTGGATGCACAACAGTAATCGGTACTTATTCAAAAAGGTAAACGCCTCTTTAGAACTCTTTAGCTCCAACTGCCAATAGGACAAGATTCTGAACCATCCAAATCAAAAAAAAAAACGCAAATATTGAGTAGTGATTGTTGAAAACATATGCTAAGCAACTTGCACAAAAATCCAAAGTTGTGCATTGGGCATTGGCAATTTGACGAAGATGCGAGACCTAATTGCACTAAGAACTGATTAAGGAACAAAAGATGCATATGATTGAAGGCTCACGCCAGGTGCAGCAGCATTTCGTATTTCTGTTATGTGTACAGATGAATTGTGTTTTGTAACACCCTCGCTTGAGCTGTATTGAATCAAAATTGGCTTCATAAAGCTGATTATTCTGCTATACCTCGAGCTCACTTAGCGCAGCTCTTTATCTAATGCCAGGCAAGTGGCTTTATCTAGAAATGTTTGCAGATTCACGAGTCCAATTTGCACCTTCTCTTCAACAAAATGGAAATGAAGAAGGAAGCATTACCGTGGTGAAGCTCTAGATCTGTGAAGAGCTTCTTGAGCCAAAATACTTCCTTTCGAGATAGGAGTGCCAACATGCTGCCAAAATGGATGCCCAAGTGATAGTTGGCTTAGTCAGATAGCAACAGAACTACCAACCTTTATTGCAAAATATATTGTTGCCGAAAACTAAACAGCATTGTCAGGGTCAACAAGTGTCTTCATGTCAAATTTTTGTTGTTATTACAACCCTTCACCAGAAGTTCCCTCCCATATACTAGCACCTTTTCTGAAGCTCAAAGAAGTTAGGAGCAGTCATACACATACTCAAAAGATTTCTTTATATAGGAACTCTCAGGTTTGTTCATGTAAAAATTATGAATCTTCCAACAAAGCCCCATATAGCTTTCCTTTCTTCCAACAAAGCCCCATATAGCTTTCCTTTGCAGCAGGCATAACCCACTTGGATTTATAAATACAGTGAGCTGACAATTCAGTTGTTATAGGCTTTTAAGCGCCCATATCTGGACTATGAGATGTAAGAAAATCCAATGGAAGTAAAGTGATCACAGCTTCATCAAAAACTTACATCTTTTTCTTTTCCATTCAATTGGCTATTGCTTAAATTTGAAAAACCGTTTTTAAAGGTTGCACTTGGCCGATTGCTGAAACCTAAACATTTGCATTAATGACATGAAGAGGCGTGGAAACCTTGCCATCAATGTGAACAGAAACGCTGTGTTCCCATCCCAGGTCATGACTAAAAATGAGTAAACCACACCTTTTGAACAGTTTTATGATTTCTAGCGCACAATCAAGCAATGTTTGACCACCAGAATCGATCATTGTCATCGGCAAGAATCTTAGGAAGAAATTGCTCGATAACTTTCATATCAGAAGCTCATTTCTGAATCAGTGAATTCTTGTTTTTCCAGTAGGCAGCCTTGACATCCATGAACATGCACTTGACTCTGATCTATTAGTCTTTACAAGAATACCATCCTCCTTTGCACGTTTACTTTCCTTCTTTGCAAACTTGGAACGACCTTCATTTTTTTAAACACATTCCTTCTAATCTTCAAAAGTTTTAGAAAAGAACCGAATTTTATCAATTTCGCTGGCTGCAACTTGAACACTTGCTGCAAAGGAATGACTCAAAACTAAATTTCATTTCTTCAGTATATGTGACGACAGGTGCCAGAACTCTTAAATCATATTTTCCTTGTCAATGTCTTTCCCATGACTTCAAAGTCCCGATTATTTGCATGATTTTGCCAACATGCTTTTGCAATCAACCAATCTTTTTCTCGCTTGAAATGCCTACATGCAGACCTTTCTTCAGCTATCATCTTGACAGCATCGAAATCTTGATTCAAGGCATCTCCCATGCCGTCACCTAAATCTTCCATGCTCCATAGCTTTGGACTTCAGAACCAACCTTAACCAAACTATCTTAAGAACAGTTTCAAGAAACCTATTATATGCCAGACTGACTACCCTGCATGCTTCAACCATACTGATCTATATCAATTCATTTCAACACCTCTTTGGTTGATTGAGCTCCACTGACAAGCTCCAACTTAACACGCAAATCCAACTTTTCTGCAATCTGACTTCAAAAAGGGTGCAACATCGATGTGCCAATTTGAGCACCTTGAATTGCTTAATTGCTACCAGCTGGCTCTGATACCATGACCTAGGGGAATACAAGTATATAAAAAATAAAGAAATAATAGGTGAAGAAGAACACAATCGGGATACAATAAGAACACTAACAAATATTATAGATAGACTCCACAACTGGTGTGGCACTTACGATGTGGCTCATTATTCCTTTCATCCCTCTTACATGCCATAAAATACATCAATCATTGGCCAAGAAAATTACCTCTTGAGGGAGCTCATGGGCAAGCAGGAATACAGTTCGGGACCAACCCCCAACTCTACCATGAAGCAAAAATGCTGCTCCAAGTGCCATCCCATCTGTAAAGTTATGCTGCAGTTCCACTTACTTTATTTAGCAACATTTACACCAGTCCTTAGCATTCATTTACATAATTCTGCAATTGCAGCGTGTATTTGAAAGACCATAAAAGCAATTCCTAAGACAAAATTGTGGAGCTAGCTTGCAATGTCTCAATTTTCCTCAAGCAATTGTAGTTCTGATTAGCACAGAAAACATCTTGATTTTTAGCAGGACACTTCCTAAGTCAGTCACCACAGACAGTTTTTGACGAAAGAGCTTGTAGAACCATACCACTCCATCAGAAAAGAGATTCAAATATCCTAACACTAAATTAGATTCTGAATGGTCTCTGTCTTTCCCCGCCTTTCCCCCATCAAACTTCTCCTTAAGTTTTTCCTCTCCTTGCACATTTTCCATTTCATTAGCCTGACAAAGCAAGAAAACAAGATTATTCAAGGTTTATTACATCAGCATTCTTAAATAGCATACCATGGAATTCTCATTTCGTTCTTTTTCTTCTGGTCTAGGCTTTGATTTTCCATTTGCTTCATTTTCTTCTAGTTTGGCCTTTGGCTTTCTCAGCCGAGCCCCATCTTTCTTATGTTCTTCTGGAATTTCTGTAGATCTAACTTTCTGCTTCTTGTGATGATGATGACCAAGAGCTGAATGATTCGATGATGTAGATAGCTCTTCCACTCTCCTTACAATCTTTTCAATAACAAAAAACAGTATGATGCCAGCTGGAGAACCACACAAATCAGTCTGCATGGCAGCTTGTATAGACAAATTGAAAAGAATGAATTATCAGATATCATGGATGATATTATCTTAGTGTTATCCATACACAATATATTTGTACAAAACTGAAATTTGTACTATAATTGCACTATAGGCAAGTGGGCTTGTGCAACATAATCATCGTGATCTCCGTCGTATTGTTCTAGTTAACAAATTTTTATTAATCATTTCAGAGTTATCCCTTGTGTCACATTCCAAGTCCTATTTACTTATTGGACAAGTTTTAACTTACCTAGAACAGATAAGCCAACTGAGAGATCTTGTATGGAGTGGGCATGATGATGATGTTCAACCTCATGCGGATGTGAATGTGAATGATGTGATGAATGACTAGCACCTTGACCTGCAAAGTGCAAACCTGTATCTAATATAAAGAAGAACAAGAAAAACAATTGCAATGAAGAAAAACTAGAAACATAGCAAAAACTACAATAAATATATGATGGTCTAAGTGCCATTCAACAAGTACAAGAAAAACTCATGTTTGGAACAAAGGATGCGATGGATGGAAGAAAGTTAGCAGCAAATGATACTAACTCAACAACCAGAACGATTGATCCCATACTAAAAAGGTCTCGTAACACAATCTCCTGTACCTATACTAAAACAAGCTCATTCTTTACAAATCACAGATCATCTTGTGCATATTAGAGTGATAAGTGGACTGTTGGACATTGAATGTGTATCATGTCAGCAACAGTTTCATGTCACTACCAGCACAACCATTGTTATGAAGCTTAGATCTTTTACTGCATGCACACTTGGAAACAGGCACATCTCCCCACCTTATTAGTTAAGTGACATCTCAAAATATCTAACATGGAATCAACAACTTCTGTCATTGCCTCAATGTCTGCTTGCCCCGCCAATGTTTTCTTCTTCAGGTGCATGGCCCAAGCTGCATTTTGTAGTTTTATAAGCTGACATAGCAGCTTGTATGGTTTATTGACTAATGAACTTGTTCAATAAGCCTACCAAGTAGAACATTTCACATGGAAATAAGCGAAATTAGAACCTTTCAAATAAGGTCTATTCACTGGCTGCAGATGACTAAATTTCTTGTTGATCCAAATTGAACTCCTTAGCTGTATTCTGAACTATTTCCATTGAATTTGACATTTCTCAGTTATTTAATATCGAAACCTCCAACATATTACAGGAAATAATCTCCTTCTCCTGGTTATATGCATATTTTAAAGGTATCTGTTTGGTTGTCCGGGTATAGGAGATACCCAATATGGATCACGGGATGAGTCTCGGGTGTATGCTAAACATACGCAATCTCTATCTTAAAAAAGCAACTGATATCGACAAAGAGAGTCGGTAGTTATTTGCCAGCAACTGAAAGGAGGTAAACTGAATGTTATTGTTTCAAAAATAGTAAGCCCTACTAATCGGTTTCCTTCCACTAGCATGTGTTCTTAGAAACTCAGGCTGTGCACTTCTCTTCCTTGTAATTTCGAATTTGTGCAAGATTAGAGAAAAGCATGTTACAATTGTCCATTTCAGTTTCTGATATTTAAAGACCAGCATCAATCCAATTTTGATGAAACATAACTTGGAACCACAAACTGCATCTAGATTACCAAACGCATGTGGAAGCTGATGAAGAAATGCATCCCCCAGCATTGCCCCTCCCTGTCCCGAGGGTAATCTTTTTATTAGTACACATTATATATATTTCACCAAACACTCCTGTCAGTCAAGGCACTAATGTTCAAACACTTAAAGAAAGTCCTTATTTGACTATACCATTTTGTGTATATATGTTACTTTATGCTACAAAAGAAACATGAATATTATGGAAGTTTGAGCCCATGTTAGGGAATTTAGTTTCCTAATCCTTTGACCAAGAAAAGCACATGCTTAGGTTGAGTTAATTTACCCCAAATGCTGCTAAAGAATCGACAAATGCCTTTGAAGGCTTTCCTTGTGCTGCAAACAGAAATAACAGGATTATCCGGTCAATATCCTATCAGACTGTAAAGAATGTAACTTGAAGTTGAACAGAAAGCAAACCAAATGAGAAGACCTTATGTCTATACAAGGTTTATGCACAATCGCATGGGGACTAAAGAAAAAACCAAGAAATAAGAAAAGAACTGTATAGTCTTTAATGAAGGTGGCATAAACCTTATTGCTGGCAGATACAGCACATCATATACATTCATTAACACAGTTGCTGCGATGGGCACCAATGGGAAAATGATGTCATCTTATGCTTAATTCTTATGACCGTGAGTAATAAGAAATATCAAAAGCCGTTATAAATACAACATTTGCCATCTTCAATGGATAAACATGGTATTCAAGTCCATACAAGATGCAACTCTATGTAGATTGCCTTTCCAATGTTAATAAATATGCTTCCATTTCATAATGTAATGGAGTGTAATGCAATAGCTAGATTCTCCTTGAATCAACTTGAAATGGGACAGGAGGGTCAAATCCTTCAAAGGCTTTTTAAACTCTACAAACTAGTATGCAGCCGAATATGAACACAAATTTATTTTACACGCAGCATTCTCGAACATATTGACCTCTTTCATTATCAGCAGTGCAGAAATAGAAAAAAAGGAATAGCAAAAAACTGCTTGCAGCTTTGTAAGAGAGTAAAAGAAAACCAAAACAAATCTTGAGGTAGAACAAAATCTTTATTAATTATCATAATTCTTGACCAATTGAACACCTCAGACAAGGCAAAAATTCAAGGTCTTTTTATGTTGGTACACTACGAAGTTCCTTGCCAAACATTAGCAAACTCTAACTCAAAATCAACTACCGAGCAGAGCAGTATCAGGAAACTCTAATTCAAAATCAAGTACCGAGCAGAGCAGTATGTTTCACTTACAAACAATGAAAGGGAGGATTATGAGGCAGATAAGAGAAGCCATGCTCACCAGCAAGGAACTCCCCATCGCATACATCCAGAGACCTGTAATAAATTATCTACCATTAGGTCTCAAATGTGAAAAAACACGATGACTGGTACCAACGCAAATTATTTCCATGGATGTGGAGGGAGGGAGGGAGGGGGAGGGAGGAGGAGAGATTGATTGATTGATCGTCGATCAAATCAAAGACCCATTAAGAACATACAAATTTAAGGATCTGCAAGGAGGGTGAGGGTGAAATCCTTCAAGACAGTAAGAAGTCTAATAGTAAAATAACTAACTACAAAGCTGATCTAGTCACCATCTTACATGCTCTGCTATAGCATTTGGCCCTTTTTAAGCCTATCCTGCCTCCTCCTCCTCCTCCTCGGATTGCTTAAGCTTCTGTTTTGCTGCCTGCTTTACTTTCTTAGAGGTTGTTAATGTCACTCCTTTAGTATCCTTTTCTTTGGGGAGCCATCCATCATTCCAGCCTGTTGTGACTCTTCATCGACAAGGAAGAATGGAGTAATTCCTGTTTGCTTTAAGCCACTTTGGCCCTTTCTATTTTTGAGGATGCTCCTCCTTTTCTGAGCAAGCTCATGAACAGACGAAGGTACACATTTTTGTTCATAAAACTTCAGGAGTTGCTGTGATATTCCTCCGATTTCACCATGTCCAAATTGCATAACGTACATTTGGCTAAGATATTTAGCATGCAATCTGCAACTGATGAGAGGACACCTGGAACTGGCCCATTGAGAACCTCACCTCCTTTGGGAAGTCAATGTCAAGATAACTAGGCCTTTAGAAAACTCTAGAATTTCCTTTTGAAAGACAGCTTTGAAGAAGGACTTAGCCAAGTTGATCCAAATCATGCATACCAGCTCCTGCCTATTCAGATTTAGACTAGGCAGAGCGAAGTTATATTGAAATGGGGTTAGGTCAAGTTGAAAGCGTTTTTAGAGTCTCCCAATAATCCTATGAAATCACCAGTTTGAAATATACAAATTAAATTGGACTTGACCTATTTCTTTCCACCTTGTTTTGTGGGTCAATTCAGCAAAGCAAAGCAACTTACAGGAACGGGACCATATTCACAGTTTATTCTTCCTTATTAGCTGCAAGTTGGTTTGTCGAATCCGCAGGGAAAACAAGACGTTGTTTTCAACTTAAAGACTCTGCTAATTCTACTGCATTGATGTAAGAAGAACATGAAAAGGGCAGAAATTTACATACCAAGAGAAGACAGCTCCCCATTGGGTTGTTTAACACGATCTCGCTCTACATCACGATGAGATTTGAAGCCGTATAGCGCCAGATCTTCCTCCTCTGCAATCTCCTCTGGCAACTTTAATTTTACGTGGGTATCATGATCGTGATGTTTATGGGAATGGCCATGTTCAGAATGAGAAATTTCGTGATCATCATGGTTGTGCCAGTTACTGGTATCATGGTGGTGGCCATTTTCATGGTCATGGGAGAACGGACAGCCTTCGTGGCCATGGATGAGCAAAATCTGTGAGCAGAGTGCAAGTATGAAGAAGAAACTCTGTTGCCTCGCCATAGCTGCGGAATAGGGTCAAATCACCAAAACCCTACGGTCTTGGCTTTTTACAAAAAAAACATTTAAATTTCACCCAGGACTCTGTTTCTTTTTGGGTTGCCCCTAAGGGACGCCTCACATGTCACCATGTCACCGGCAAGTTTTTGCCGGACGTCAAGCCGTTGAGCGGCTCAGGTGTAAACTGCTCCAGCCGTTCCGTTCGGGGACAAATGGCTCAGACGTCAAACCGGCCGTTACATATGAATACCTAAAGATTTACATTTGAGGCGCCTCTAAGGGGGCAAACCCTCCTTCACGTGGGTTTGTGGCATATTCCAGGTATATGCCAGTATATGCCCAAAATATACCAAAACTGCTCCAAGCCCAATGTCGCCTGTAAAATACCGGTCGCCCCTGTTGCTGGGCAGCCGCTCTTGGAACCGGCTAACCAGTGCTCCTTGGTCGACCGAACCTCTTGGCCCTGAGCAGCTCTTTATCTGCGATTTCTTCTTAATCCTGAAGTGTTTGCAAGCATTGTGGAAGACTTTGAAGTGCGTGGATTGGGGATCAAAATGGCAGGTTCAGTCGCCGGAGGTAAGAGCAATAAGTCCTTCTTGCATGCCGGATCTGCAAGAATTGTTTTCTTCCCCTTTTTTAAGAAAGTTAATTAATCTGAATGCTTGACAAATGGCTCAAAAGGGTTAAGTTGTAGTTCTTAGATCTTCGCAATTCGAAACTAGACAAAGCATGCATGGGTCAAGAAATACCATGCTGGCAAATGGAGGAAGATTTTATAATCCTTTAAAAGAGGATTATTGCCTCATCCCCATATTTTCTTTATTAATAGAAGTACTTTCCCATTGCCATTCAAAAACATGGGAAACTTGTCATGTCCTCCACATCATGCTTGGTTGCAGTAAAAAGAGATGGGCATCACAGTTAGACTAGCACTAAGGTTACATTTACTCATTGGATTAAACTAGAATTGGTTATGTTTTTCCACATCATGCTTGGTTGCAGTGAAAAAAGATGGACATTACAGAATTTAGACTAGCACTAAGGTTACATTTACTCACTAGATTGGACTAGAATTGGTTCTTTTTTTATTGATTGTGTAATATAGGTGAGTTTTGATACGCCAGGGGGGCATGAGTCTGGACACCAACAAAGTAAGGGAGGTCGATTCGAGGGATATATCTTAGAGGCCTGCTTTGATTCATGTGAATCTCTCTTACAATACTGTATAAATGGGAAGTCTCTTGGAAACGAAAAGAAGGTTCATGGTAAAGAAATATATTTACATGGACAACAAGTGTTACAGGCTATGCACAGTATGACTATAGTGACGAAGCCTCGGACATTATCTTTGTCAATGCTCTATCTGCTTGCACTCGTGCCTTACCTTTTTCCCAAGGAAATGGTGTCATGTTGGCACATTACAAGCTCGATCTACAAGAGATATCTATCTTAATAATATTGTTCTGGCTGACCTAAGGAAATGGCACTTAGGGTTAGGTCGTAGGGCAGCGGCGGTGGCTGCCCGAGCAGTGCAGATATTAGAGTTGTTTGTCATAGCTGGAAGAGCAGCACACAGCTGCTACTGTCACGACATTTCCAGAAATGGTAGAAGTATGCGATTCTTCGCTAATGCTAGGGAATAGACAGTTAGAGGGTCTGCATCCTTATGCATCTTAGACGAATGTGGCGGATATTACAATCTGCCCTTTGTGCCTGAAACTATATAGAATGTTATCCTTCCTTACTATCTGTCACCCTGAGTCCCAGTAAGGGGAAGAGACGATTCT
This sequence comes from Isoetes taiwanensis, assembly GCA_021234155.1. Taxonomy (NCBI): domain Eukaryota; kingdom Viridiplantae; phylum Streptophyta; class Lycopodiopsida; order Isoetales; family Isoetaceae; genus Isoetes; species Isoetes taiwanensis. The sequence goes on along the minus strand of JAJEKV010000015.1, from coordinate 6,054,230 downwards.
ACGAGCAGGTTCAGGTTTACACAGTTGGAATGAAGAAAGAGGATTTTGTATCTGGATTTTGTGGCTTATGCTGGGACATGAGACGTGCAGGGGAGCAAGTAGACCACCCTTTGGGGCAGGCCCTGTGAGAATCCTTGCATAGCAGGAAGACAAAGTGTGTAGAATCTTCTAGTACTTCTATGGAGGATGGTAGTCTAGGTCCAAATTAGCGCGCAGGATGAAGTTTGCTACCTGAAACTCTTTTTATGCTTGCATCTTTCGGAGTAGGTGATTCAGATGCCTCAATTCTTACAGTGTCCTTTGGTTTTCATTTGAATTGGAGGAATATTCACTTGGTTTAGTTCTCAATCTAGGCTGTTCAAGGCTTCATCCGATTCAATCCATAAGGGATTTTTGACACCCTAACTGCAGGGAGGAGTGGGGTGCAGCTAATGGGCAGAAAGAATAAAGACATGCTCCTTTAGTATTTGCTGCATATTGGAAAGAAGCTCGGACATGAGTCCGCCATAGTATCAAATGTGGCAAAGAAGATGTAGAGCTTCTCGCCTTAGAAGATTAAAATACCTTTGATTATCTCTGATTATTGAAATGCTACAATGAATTTACTATTCATTTGGGATTGACCCATATTTGACTTCAATCTCCGAGAGCCCAAGCTCGTCCAAACAATCTACAAGGCACTTCTCGCTGCAAAATGGTTGCATTAAACAATACTACTTTGATTTATAATAATCAATCCCACAGCATAGCCGGGCCGATCTCCCCCCCTCCCTTGCCGAGCTCGCCGACCTAATTTTCATATTGGGTTTGGCTCCAAACCATTTAACCATCCACAATTATACCTCGTATAGTTATATTTCCATATAAGGTCTGAGTGATTAAAGATGTTCTAGCTCAAAATATCTTAGCCAAAGTTGGTCAATTGTATCCAACCTTTTTCCTCACGAAAAATTCTCTTAGATCATTATTTACAATGACCTTATATTCAACTTAACCTTCATAATCTTGTATCCATTCACAAGAAGTTCTTTACCAACATGATGTCTGCTCGTGCCTTTACTCCGGAGGAGCTTCTCAGCCAAACTGCAGCTCGAAGCACAGGGAAGCTGCTCGCGACATGTATGATGTTGATTATGATATTGAAGGTGGCCATATTCGTTCGCATGCTCAATCTGCACTACCTACTCCTCGTGTTTGTTCTCAGCCAGGGTCTCCTCCAGCTTGCAAACACCGTTCTCAACCACAGTCACTGTGACGTTCCAGCACAGTATATGGTCCCAGGACGTATACTGTACTGCCTCGTCACGCGTACACGCCACCCCGACTGACGTGTACGCCGACGTGTAGCTAGGCGGGTAGCCCCTAGGGGGCAACTTGCAAGGTATGTGCATTTATTAATGTGCACATTTACCAATGTGCACATTTATCAAGGTGCACATTTTCCCATGTGGATACCTTTATGCCACCTAGCCATTAAAGGCAAATGGGCCATACCCAATTATCCCACATGCTTAAAGGGATAATTGGAAACCCTAGCCCTAACCCCTTGTCTATTTAGGTAGGAGAAACCCTAACTTGCTATTTTCGTCCATAGGGTTTTAGAGCTTTGTTTTGCTTGCTCAAGGGGTCAAAACCGCCTCCTAGACTCTGTCTCAGCGAATTGCACCATTAGTTTTCCTTGTTGGCTTCATCTTCAAGCAGTTCAGCAGGATGGTCGAACTTAGGTCGAGGAGCAACATAAGGATCAGGTATTTAGTCAATTTAATAGCCTAAACCGTCTTCCAGTCATTGTATCAGTAGGTTTAGCCTATTAAATTGCCCATAGCAGCCATTTAGATTCTCATATACCAGACACTAACTAAAGAACCTAACTCTATGATATAGATTAGATTTAGTTCTTTAGTTCTTCTGTGATGTATATGGATGATGTATCTCTGTGAACTCCTTGTATTGGGAAGGGGGGTAGAGACCCCAAAGCTTGGTAGTTGATGCTCCTAGATTAGCCTCTCTAGCACACTGTAAATTCGGCCTGTGTACAAGATCCACACCTGGTTGTGGGTGAAGGGGCCAGACTGGCTAAGAAGGAGGTCCGTGTTCTGACTCCTGAACGATCCCTCTGGTGTGTAAGGCCTCACCGGGATCATTGTGACTAGGTCTAATGGCTTGCCACCGAAAAGTGCGGGCAAGGCATGGGCTCGACACAGGTGGAGTGGTGTTCACTTTCCGGGGTTCGGTCGAATAAGGGGCAAAGGCCCTCTAGTCACCTTGAGTCAAAGATGTAGACCTCTGGAGGGAGTGATCCCTTCCTGCCCCATCGGGCGGGAGATGCAACCCGGGAATAGCCCCTTTGGCTATGCATCCCGGGCCTACTGATCGAGGTCCCAACACTTTTCAACCTACTCGCAAAGTGTGCAATGGGGGCGGATGGAGTGGACAACCCTAAGCCATGTTCTTATGCCGGTAAAATCCATTGCCATAAATTCTATCCGCAAGGAACTCCGAGACCCAAGCCGTCACCATTCCTTCGAAGTCCGAGCCTTGGGTAGGAACCCATATGTTTTGTGTTGATCCTTGTCTATGCAGGATGTTGATGTACAACCCCTCGAGGTGGATATGTGATTATGTTGTATAACGACATGTATGTTTACGCTTCGCGGCTAGGTAGGCCCCGAGGAGACAGTAAAATGACCCTTTCACTCTTCCCACCGGGACTCGATTCGCAGTGCGGTGGCTATGTGGAGGGCCTTGTATCGCAATGGAGCCGGTATGGGGATGAACTCTGTTTGTATACGGTGGGTGCAATCGTATACACAGTAGGGGACGCCCGCAGTGGTATCAGAGCAATGTTCTTGGAGACCAAGAGCAAAGCACTAGCCATGCTCCCAGTAGTACTAACTTGATAGGATCCTCAAACCTCGAAAAGGGGGAAAATTTTTTTTCTCATTTTTGTAGTATTTGCTAAGCTAGTAACAGTTAAGTGAATTGGAACATAATAAGACTAAAAACAGTGAGCCAAAACCTTCTAAGGCAAGGTGGTCTCACACGTCGCGCTTGGTCTAAAAACAAAACTCCAGTTTTTGAGCTGGGCGCAACGTGTGAGACATTGGGCCAAGAACACCTTAAAACTTGATGAATTTCAGAAAAGTAATACGGTAAATCGAATTATAAGGTAAGATTAACTAGAATAGTATGTTATAATCACGTAAATTAGTTAGCAATGTCTCACACGTCGCGCCAGAACTAAAAACCAAACTCTAGTTTTTTATCTGGGCGCAACGTGTGAGACCAGTACTTAGAAAACTCTGAAATAAGTGTATGTTTTAACTCAATAGGTGCCTTGGCACGTTAAATAGAGCAACTTGAATTTTGACCTAAAATTGCCCAAGCTATAAATAGATGTAGACCCCCCTCATTTGTATGTTCCCGCCTTAGAAATCTGCTCCCGCTCCCTAAGGCGATCTTTGGTGCCCGACATCGGATTGACGAGCCGCCGAACATGGCGAGAACCAAACAGACTGCCAGGAAGCCTCGCCCAGGCGAAACCCCCAGCGCCCTAATCCACGAGGTACTTCGGGAGAGGCTCGTCGTGAGGGGAGGTCGACTATCTTTGAGCGAGGAGAGCATCTCAGAGGAGGAGGACCAAGACACATCCGAGCTGATTGGCATCTTCAATCAGCAGCTGGACCAAGAGGATGTTACGTCACCAACTTCCATGGATGAGGAAACCAAGGACGTCTACGAAGAAATAGAGCGAGAAATACAGGAACAGGAGAGAGAAGAGGAGGTGCACTCAGATGCAGGGATAGAGCTGCTCAAAGAGGAAGAGGAGGCAACAGAGCGAGAAAGAAGAACCAAGGCTCGTGAAGAAAAGAGACTGCCGACTCCCGACCCGACCATAGACGAACAACTCGAAGCCTGGATTCGCGAGAAGGAGGCAGAGGAGCAAGAAGAGCAAAGGGAGCCAATGCTCGAGCCAAGCGAAACACAGGACCTCGCGGCATGGATAAAAAAGCACGAAGCAAAAGAACGCCGCCGAGAAAGGAAGAGGGAAGAGAAGAAGATGAAGAGGGAAGAGGAGGAGGCGAAAGCAGCCGAGGAACTGAAGAAGAAGAAGGGGAGGTTTGTGGTGGGCCCAAGGAAACTCAAGGAAGTTCCGCGAACAAAGACTTCCAACCCCAAGGTCGTCATCACCGAACGGTCAGCTGACCAGCCTCCTCTGACGACTCTGAAGACGAAGACTTCAACCTCAACACCGAAGGTGGAAGCTCTTCTAAACCCCCAGGTGATGAGCAGGGCAATACCACCAGAGCACCCCCGACCTGGAGCAGCCGGATCAAGTCGCGTAAGCCCCCTCCATATCCGACTTGGGACAGGAAGAAACAGCCACGGCCTGTCCGAGAATCCTATGTCATAGACCCCATCAAGATCTACGAGAGGAGGATGAGAGAACACGAGGCTTACATGAAGAAGTGGGAGGCTTACAACTCCTACTACCAGAAGAACAGGGTCAGGATTGTCGAGGGTGGACGTCCAACAAAGCAGCAGACCTTAAGGCCGCCACCACAGAAGCCCAAGCCCCCCAAGAAGCCAGCCAAGAAGAAAGCCAGCAGGAAGGAGACCGAGAGAAGAGCACTGAGGGAGATCAGACACTTCCAGCGCAGCTACGATTTCTTAATCCCCCGTGCCCCCTTTGCCCGTCTAGTCAGAGAAGTGATGCAGGACTTTAACACCGGCATAGAATTCTGTAAATGATGAAAATTTTGTTAATACAAATAATTTTGAGTAGATTATAAGTGTAATCTTGCTTAAATAAGTGGAGTTAGCATGTAATAGCTTTTATTTTACTAAAATAGGACATCTCTAGAGCAAATAGTGAGATGTCTCACACGTCACGCCTGGTCTAAAAACAAAACTCCAGTTTTTGAACGAGGCGCAACGTGTGAGACCTTGCCCAAAGTTGTCCAAATCTCCTCCAAATCGACCAAGTAAGGGGTCAATTCTGCTTAACTCGACGAGCCTAGCATGTTTAGACCCTTAGATCAACCAAATTGGATAAGTTTTGACCAAAATAGAGCAGATGTCTCACACGTCGCGCCTGGTCTAAAAACAAAACTCCAGTTTTTGAACGAGGCACAACGTGTGAGACCTCCTAGCAATTTTGCCACCATGCCATATCCAATTGATTCCTAGGTTGTTGCAATAGGTTCCTTAGATAATCCAGTCATGCTCAAACCCTCAAATTAGTCTTCCAACTCCCATTTGGACCTAAACATAGGCTAGAATTGCCCAACCCCAAGAGTTTTTCAAGTCACCCAAAAATTAGGGTTTTCCCCCTTCTCTATAAATAGGTACCCATTTCTCACCTAGCACCCTACAAGTTTGCTCTTGACCTTTTAGGCAATTTTCCAGCTCCCCCGAGGCTTTTTGCATCCTTTGTTAGTCTCATCTCCCTAGATCCATGGCAATCTAGCGACTTCAGGCGATGGTGCAGGCGCCCATGCCCATCTTTGCCGAGGCCGATGTCAATGACATTTTCCGAGTCTTCTTCCGAGAGAAATAGATGTCCAAGCCACTCTTGCACGCAACCCCAAAGATATAGACAAATTCTCGTCCGAAGTTCCAAGCTAGGGTAGGATGGCCCTCGGTCAGCTCCCCTGTACAGTTACTTTGTTCCCGTGCAATCCCCGCAAGCAGCCTTGGGTGATGTTCCGAACATTGCCAAGTACCTGACCAACAAGGCCCAGAGGTTGCCGGACTACATGGTCTTCACAGTTGACAGAGCAATCTTTCTCTCCCACCGTGCCGAAAACCCCATGGGAAAAACCTCCATCCCTCCCATGGATGTGGACCCCTTAGCCTCCTCGGCAGGCGGCAGCTGCTTTTGGCAGTACCAACAGGAGCAAGAAGGAAGAGCAGGAGATGAAGAATCAGAAGAAGAGGACTACATCGAGCTCGATCCATCAGAAGAGCAGCGGTTAGCAGAGCAGGAGTTGCAGGAATTCGAACGGAGCCGGCAAACCCTCAGGATCGCCCCACCCCTTGGGCTAGGTATCACAAGCCTAGCCCTCATCATCATCGATGGCGAGGAGTACCTGCTCCTCAGCGACATCCAGAACCTCCCCGAATGCAGGGAAAGGGAGTACCGACACACTCACCCCGGTTTTTGGTCCACTGTTGAAAACATCAGTTTTGGTAGGTCTACATGTCCTGTTTTCAAAGAATCCTACATGTGGATTTGTGGAGGTATGGTTTTGTTCGATAATGGTGTTCTTTTTTTAGTGGACTAAAACATCCACTGTTGTTTTGTAGTTTCTTCTATTGTGACATGTCATTTTATAATACAATCCACTGTAGGAAAGAATACTTGAATTTCTACATGTCTAATAATTCTATTGTCACATGTCTTTATAGATGTAGGAAAGAATATTTGATTCTCTACATGTCCTATACTTCCATTCACATGTCTTTATAGTAGTAGGACAGAGTACTTTATTTGCTAAGGCATTGTAGGAAAGAATACATGAATTACGACATGTGTAATACTTCTATTGTCACATGTCTTTATAGAAGTAGGAAAGAATACTTGATTCTCTACATGTCGTATGCTTCCATGTCACATGTCTTTATAGTAGTAGGACAGAGTACTTTATTTGCTAAGGCATTGTAGGAAAGAATACATGAATTTCTACATGTGTAATAATTCTATTGTCACATGTCTTTATAGAAGTAGGAAAGAATACTTGATTCTCTACATGTCCTATCCTTCCATATCACGGGTCTTTATAGTGGTAGGACAGAGTACTTGATTTGCTACATGTGATGCACGTGCACGATCACATGTCCTTATACTAGTAGTATTCCATGCAAGACAAGTTACTTCAACTACTTCAATTACTTAACGCCTATTTTTGTATAACAAAACCATCAAGAATTTGATTTGTATTCCTTGAGGGGGTGCAGGACCGCTGCAACAAATCCCTGAGCATTAATGTCATAGGACCACACAAAATCCTAACAATATCCTAACGTCATCAAGTCCATGTCCATGTCATTCATATCTTGCCTTGGTCATTCATGCGCGTTGGAGCCTACGTGGCATGTTGAAGCCTTGGTGGCATGTTGGAGCGTAGGTGGCATGTTGGAGCCTAGGTGGTGTGACGTTCCAGGGGAATATACGCCATAAATACGTATATTCCTGGACCCGTCACCATACAAGTCTACCTAGGTAGCCTTGTATGCCTTGGATAAGTGGCAAGGGGTGCACATCTAAGTTAATTGTTTAACTTAGATAACCTTAGGACAAGGCCCATTTCCACATGGCCTTATCCTATTGGGCAACCGCCACACGGCCTCATCTTAGTGGTGCCACGTGGCATCCCATGTGGACCCATACCTATATAAGCCCTAACCCTAACCCTAGACCCTTTTTCCTGACCTAGCACCTGAGCTCTCATCCACGTGCCCAAACCCGTTTTGAAGCATCGGATTCGTTATAACCTAGCCTTTGGGCGGCCCACGGAAGGTGTGTAGGATCGTGAGGGAGCAAGTCTTGAGCCACTCCGAGGGAGCATGGAGACGCCGGGGATGGGAGGAAGCGCCTCGAGGGAGGTAGGTTGAGTAGAGTTCATATTAGTTCATCTGGGAGTTAGCACTCCAGATGCGTTAGTATTTCGTAGCTAGAGTAGAGCCACCCTAGAACCTGTGTTGAACATCTTGAACCCTAATCAAGGAACTCTAACTAATAGTTAGATATGTATGATTAGGTTAAGATGTTCATATGATATTGTTCATGATGATTATGTGATGATGGTTGATCATGTTTGTTCCTCTTGTGTGGGAAGGGGGGTAGAGACCTAGAGCCATATGTAGTATGCTCCTAGTGTAGATCCCTTAGTTCCTATTAGATGCGGCCTGTGCATAGGAACCCACCGAACTATGGAAGCTATGATGTGACTCAGCACCACACAACGGGGCTAGAGGCAAGATGGAGGGTGGATCCCCGCCGAGTGGGGGCTTCGGGATCCCACAAGGGCTAGGCTTATGGTGGGTCACCGTGTGGGCGAGCATGGGTCCCACACCTCCCGGGGCAATGGTGTCAGCCACGCTCTCAAGAGTTGCAAGTGTCGGCTTGGCTCTTGTTTTGGGGGTTCAACTCGGGTAGGAATCGTGTGTCGCCACGATTCTCTAGCCAGCCTGGGAGCCTCTAGACCCGGGAAGGTGAGATGCAACCCTTCCTACCTCGGCCACCGGGGGAGATGCAACTGGAGTAGTCCCAATGGGTGATGCCATGGGATTGCGATCCCAAGGTTAGAGTCATGCGAGCCTGATCTAGCCCATCCGCAAAGTATGCACGCGGGAGGGGCGGATGGAGTGGTCAACCCTAGCCATTATCTTATGCCAGGCCCAGCCATTGTTATGACTCGATGCGCTCTATCTTGAGGCCTATCCAATCCCGGTCGACCTCCTTATGTGCCGAGCCCCTGTAGGAGCTCTCATGTTTTATGGTATGGGATTATGTTCTTTGCACTTGTGGATATGGGATGGACTACCCTTCGAGGTAGTATTTGTATTGTTGATGCTAGTTCTGACATGTTTATCGCTTCCGCTGTTATAGGAGCCCATAGGGGAAGGGCGCGTCAAGACACCTTCGTGTCCCCTCCCCGCACTAGGGTCACCTTAGAGTGCGGGGGTAGACGAAAGGGCCTGTGTCTTGGTGATGAGCCGGATGGGGATTTCTGCGCCGGAGTATCTGGCCGAAGCGTCGTATGTCTAGCAGGGAGCGTCACAATGGTACCAGAGCGATGTTCTTGGTTGACCAGGAACTAGCACTGACCATAACCTTGAAAGTAGTCTAACAAGCTTATAGGGGTGCGAAATAAAATTTTCCACCATCGAACCTCGAAATAAGGGAAAAAAATTTCTCTTAGGTAGTGGGTCCGAAATTAGCTTAAGTGTTAGACGAAGAAATGAATGAGTCGAGTTCATCCTCTAGTAAATTGGTGTGGAAATTATGTATCTGCATCAAATTTCACATAAAATGGGTCGAAGAATCATGCCAATCGGAGACCCGAGTGAAAAATGGCGCGAATCCATAATTAGCACATCAAACCATTAGGAAATTCGAAAAAAATTGTAAGTATAAATACGAATTAATATAGAAATAATACACACCTTAATAATTAAATAATTACTAAATATTTGATAATTAATAAGGGAGGCTAATAAATAGGGGTAATTATGGTGGGAGAATATTCCTAGGGACCCTCCTCTTAAATATCTGACACCTCATTCTCTCTCCAACTTTTCCCCCCACCACCTCTCTCTTGCTCAGCTTTACGTCACCCATTTCTTGAACCGTAAGATATGGCTCGAACCAAACAAACAGCGAGGAAGTATAACGAGCGCCCCACCCTCTCAATGGCGCAAGCGGCAGCATGGCGGCATGTCAAGAAGGTTCCTGAGCACCTTCGACCGAAGCCAAGAGAGGAGGAGCTCCCCTCAGAAGAAATGGGCGACACCTTCCACGCATCAGCGGAAGAGAGTGCACCGAGTCCGGCGCAAAGCTCTTCGCCCCAGGGCTCTCGTGAGAACTGGCGAATCCCCGCCACTTTGGGCCTCATCCGGAACACACCCTGAGGTGGAAGAGCAGTCAAGAGCAGTGGACCAGCAGCCAGCAGCAAACTCAACGAAGAGGCGGGCCTTCGCACCGGCACCAAAAGGGCAAAGAGAAGGTTGCAGAGTGGCCTGAGGAGAAGGTCACTAGGAAGAAGAGGGAGCGCTGAAGCGGTGAGCTCAGCGGCGTGGAGAGGAGGACAAGAGAAGAAACGAAACCACCGGCCTCGCAGGGACCGCCGTTATTGAAGAGCCTCCACATCAACCCCAATTTTGGACCACGTTGTTTTTACTTGTATGCAAGTAAAGAGTTTATGCCAAAACAACACCAAAATGGTCCCAAAAGTCCACATGGCCCAAGCTTATCCGATTTGCACAAAGAGACAATGGTTTTTGGCGAAAATTCCACGCGTAAAAAAATTAACATAGTTTTTGTGAATTTTTGTCAACGTGTACTTTTTTTCCTTCGATGTTGTTTTTTTTGTGGAACCATCGTTGTTTATCTTTAAAATCGCGCCGCATAGGTTTTAATTTTACTACACCTGAAAAATTAAATTACAACACTAGAAATAAAGGACTACAAAGAAAAGAACACGTAGGAAATAGAAATATGATGTTTTCAACTGTTTTTTTCTCAATAACGACACGTCGTTTCAAGTGTTGTTTTTGCAAAATTAAAAAAATCACGCATGGCCTTTTTTTTAATTTATAAAACACTACATATGTTATTGAAATTTAGCTATTGTTTTCCTAAAATAAGGACATGTAAAAAGTAATATTATAACATGTAGAAAAAACGTAAATTTCTAATGTGGTTATTTAACTAATGAGATATTGACACGTGGCATACTTTTTAAATAATAAAACATTATTCTAGCTAATCAAATATGGACACATGGCATACTTTTTAAATAATAAAGCATTATTACTACACGTAGGAAAAATAAAGTATTGTTTATAATATATCTTCTAACAAATCAAATGTTGACACGTGGCACACATTAAAAAAAAATTTATTGTAGACCACAATTTAAAAGTTAATATATTATGATTTAAAAGCTAATATGCATTTTAGCAAATAGAATATTAACACGTGGCATACTTTCAAAATTAAAAATGCACCATTACAACGCATAGAAAAAACACATTTCTAATATATCTCCTATCCTAGCTATCCTAGCTAATGATATATTAACACGTGGCATACATTGTTTAAGAAGAAATAAATGTGCGGCTCCGTTTATTAAACATTGGTTATTGCAAAAGCGCAGTTTATTAAACATTGGTTATTGCAGGTTGCAAGAATAGGCCACTAAAACTACAGAAATCATGAAGGCTCATTTTAGAACAACTCGATCCATGTTATTGATTCATCAAAGATAAACAAATGGCTACAAATGATTCATCAAAGATAAACAAGAATATTTAATAATAGAATGGCGTAATTGGCTTGTTTGGGCTCTTGAAGACCCTTTACCTATATAATTTTGCCACAAGGAAACCCTTGCTTTCTTTTTCCAGATTTAACAAGCTTCATAATAGAGATCCATCTGCTATAATAGAGATCCATCTGCTACAACAACATGATTGATTGGGCACATACCATCATCATATTTTAAATGCCTTTACTACCTTATCTGAAATCTTATCTGAAATGTGTTTGCTTCATCGAAGCTTCTATCATTGCCTTGAAACCTAGTTTCAAAATATTATCCCAACTGCACATCCGAGAGAGGGTTTTTATTGCCATAGCACAGAATGTATGCAGATTTTCGGCTTCCATATGCAGATCCAGAAAATTTATATGTTTGATAACTAAAGCCACAGGCCATATTTGAAGCCACTGCCATTCGTCACAATAGAACAAATTGACCATCTGCCAAGAAAAATTCGGCCATGCCAAGTTAGAACAATTATTTTTGTATCAGATTGTTGTTAGATGAGTTTTTCGGCCAAACCTGGTCATAGAAAGATCTTGCAAGCCAGGATCCGATCTGTCTTGGCTCTTTTAGGGCGGCTGTTCAGCGCCACAACGACTATCACAATCCCTGTTTCAAATAAATAGCAAGATCTTGTGATTGATTTGAAACAAAAAAAATCAAAAGCAACAAGAAAGGTAGAATCTGAGGAAGAGCTACCAGATGCTACGGCCATAGCTGGAGAAAAGTCCAAACGCCCGGCACTCACGATTCTTTGAAGCGCCATCGCCATAGCCATGCGAAGCCATAGCGTCGTCTGAAGTCCAAAACGGCGCCATCGCCATAGCCATCATCGAAGGCCGATCCAGGTTTCTTCAAAATTGTAGTCGCAGAGGCAAAAACTAGGTAAAAGGGGCACAAAAGCACAAAACTTAGGTGGGAAAATTACAAGGGTTAAATGTGCCTTTACTCTAAGCCAATAAGATTAAAGGAGAGGGATCAAGATCTGTGACGTTGATCTCGGTTGCCTTTAATCTCGACCATTAATTATCAGAGCCAATAAAATCATAGGATGTGGATCAAGATCCTTGCCGCTTCATCTTTACCGCTGAATAAATGACAAATTACTATGCATGTATAAAAATAAGTTGTTTTTCATCCTAAGGAAAATATAGCCCCCTATTAGTATTTTTTTTTTTATTTTTTCCTAGACATTCTAACTCCAACTCTCCATTTAGCTATAATGTACTTGCAATTCAAATGTTGCTCGCACGGAATGGCCATGTCGTCATGGGCATTCCCATGCTTACACTCAAGGGATGAAAATAATCCGCCCCGGTTTTGGTGATTACATCGCATGGTATTCCTTTCGTCGCCGTTTTTGCTCAAATCTTTGAGCATGAATATCTCGGTCGATTGAGCTCCAGGTTGGTTCGGATGACTTGTATGAGGGTCAGAATAAGATGGATTAGAGGAGGTCATCCATGCAAACCAAAAACCTGCTCGAGTGCCTATGGATTCATTCAGAGGGTAAGAAATTTCCCTCAAAATGCGTAATTCTTGTATTCTTTGCATAGTTTGGGCAAATGATTCCATCGGACGTAATTTCTTAATTGGTGATTCCGGAAGGAATACCATCTTGAAAAGAATCATCAAAACTAGGGTACGATTATTTTCACCCATTTTCAATAGTTGAATTCCATCCACAAGGAGTTAAGAATCCCCCAATTGCCCTATCCCTTAGGACTTCGAGTTTCTTAAGTCATGTAATGGAACGAAATTCCATTTCCCCTGTTTTGATTCACATGGACGACTCGTGAAGGGAGTTGTTAAATTTCTTGAGTTGTTGAATCTCGTGAGTCCAAATTGAGAGCTTCTAACTCTGTAACACTTCGAACAAACTAGGAGGAAAGGAAATGAATATGAGAAGGTTATATGCATGTCCAATAATACGGGCGCCATATATAATACAAGGTAAACTTGTGGGCCATGATATGATCAATCCTTGGTCCTTTGTACTTCTAAAACGATTCTCCGGATAACCCTTGAAACATTGTTTATAAAGTCAGGCCTACAAACCCATAGGAAATAAATGCTAGAGGTATAATGGGATCTTGATGTCGTTACACTTGCAATACAAGCAAAGAGCATGGAAAAGATGATGTGACCCTCCAATTGGTGACATGGCATGCTAAGTAAGCAAGGTCAAGTTTTGACTAGGCCACTAATGAAACGATGTACATCTTTGGTTTTTCGTGGGGTGACGTTGGCAAATTTGGGTGACATGGCACGTAGGCTCCAACATGCCAAGGTGGCCCAAACATGCCACCTAGGCTCAAATATGCCACCTTGGCTCTAACACGCCAAGGTGGCTCAACCATGCCACGTGGCATCCAACATGCCAATATGGCTCAAACATGCCATTTAGGATCCAACATGCCAAGGTGGCTCAAACATGCCACCTAGGCTCCAATACATAGCTGGGCTCCAACATGCCAAGGTGGCTCAACCATGCCACGTGGGCTCCAATGTGCCAAGGTGGCTCAAACACCTAGGTGGCATGTTGGAGCCTAGGTGGCATGTTTGAGCTACCTTGGCATGTTTGGGCCTAGGTGGCATGTTGGAGCCTAAGTGAGCCTGCATGGCATGTTTGAGCCTAGGTGGCATGTTTGAGCCACCTAGGTATGTTGGAGCCTAGGTGGCATGTTGGAGCCCACGTGGCATATTTGAGCCACCTTGGCAAGTTGGAGCATAGGTGGCATGTTGGAGCCCGCATGGCATGTTTGAGCACGTTGGAGCCTAGGTGGCATGTTTGAGCCATTTTGTCACGTTGGAGCCTAGGTGGCATGTTTGAGCCACCTTGGCATGTTTGAGCCTAGGTGGCATGTTCGGGGCCTAGGTGGCATGTTGGAGCCACCTTGGCATGTGGGAGCCACCTTGGCATGTAGGTGGCATGTTTGAGCCACCTTGGCATGTTGGAGCCCACATGGCATGTTGGAGCCCACGGCATGTTTGAGCCACCTTGGCATGTTTGAGCACGTTGGAGCCTAGGTGGCATGTTGGAGCCACCTTGGCATGTTGGAGCCTAGGTGGCATGTTGGAGCCTACGTGGGCATGTTGAAGCCTTGGTGGCATGTTGGAGCCTAGGTGGCATATTTGAGCCACCTTGGCATGCTTGAGCCTAGGTGGCACGCTGGGAGCCAACTTGGCATGTTGGAGCCTATGTGGCATGTTGGAGCTCACGTGGCATGTTGGGCCCGGGTGGCATGTTGAAGCCTAGGTGGCATGCTAGGTGGCATGTTGGAGCCCACGGGCATCTTTGGGCGTGAGGTGGCATGTTGGAGCCTAGGTGGCATGTTGGAGCCACCTTGGCATGTTGGAGCCTAGGTGGCATGTTGGAGCCACCTTGACATGTTGGAGCCTAGGTGGCATGTTAGAGCTCACGTGGCATGTTGGAGCCCAGGTGGCATGCTGGGTCGCATGTTGGAGCCCATGTGGCATGTTGGAGCGTAGGTGGCATGTTGGAGCCTAGGTGGCATGTGGGAGCTCACGTGGCATATTGGAGCCCGTGTGGCATGTTGGAGTCTAGGTGGCATGTTGGAGCCTAGGTGGCATGCTAGGTGGCATGTTGGAGCCTAGGTGGCACGTTGGAGCCAACTTGGCATGTTAGAGCCTATGTGGCATGTTGGAGCTCACGTGGCATGTTGGAGCCCAGGTGGCATGTTGGAGCCTAGGTGGCATGCTAGGTGGCATGTTGGAGCCCACGTGGCATGCTGGAGCGTAGGTGGCATGTTGGAGCCTAGGTGGCATGTTGGAGCCACCTTGGCATGTTGGAGCCAAGCTCAAACATGTCAATGTGGCTCCATATGCCACGTAGGCTCCAACATGCCACCTAGGTTCCAACATGCAAAGGTGGCTCAGGCATGCCACCTAGGCTCAAGCATGCCACCTAGGCACTTCAAGTGGTGACATGGCATGTCAAGTAAGCAAGGCCAAGTTTTGACTAGGCCAAAAATGAAAAGATGTCCATCTTTGGTCTTTTCATTGGGTGATGTTGGCAAATTTTGGGTGACATGGCTAGATGGTGGTGACGTGACTAGGACTTTATGCAAGAAATATGATAACCTTTGAAATTTTTGTAGAGGAGTTTGGCAAGGGATAGAATAGAAGGATCTTGGAGAACTCACAAGCCCCTTTCCAAAGAAGGGGAGTCCGGATCATCATGTTGCCAGGGGATTCGACCCCATCTCCCGCATGGTCCCCGAGCATACCGCAAGAGAACTCCATGCAAAGTTTTGGATGTGTGAGTCTCCGTCTTGACCTTTCGAGATGTAAACCCTAGCAAACCCTAGGGTTTGATAGGGTTTACATTCTGGGATGCTCATGACCCGGAGGGGCCCGGGATCTCGACGTGGAATACCCGTCTTTGGATTACCCTCATGGCACCGAGACAGAGCCAAATTTCCGCTTCGAGTGCAAAGATACCTTTTGATAGGGTTACGGAGACTCCCTTCACAAGCCCCTTTCCGGTGAAGGGGAGTTCGAAAAAGCATGTTTGCCCTTGGGGATTCACCCCATCTCCTGCATGGTCCCCGGCATACACAGAGAACTCCATGCAAAGTTTGGATGTGTGAGTCTCCGCCTTGACCTTCGAGATGTAAACCCTAGCAAACCCTAGGGTTTGATAGGGTTTACATTCTCGGGATGCTTTCGGCGACCCGTGAGGGGCCCGGGATCCGGCGTGGAATACCCGTCTTTGGATTACCCTCATGGCACTTGGAGACAGAGCCATTTCCTGGTGGCAAAGATACCTTTGAGACTCCCCTTCACAAGCCCCTTTCCGGAAGGGGAGTCCGAAAAGCATGTTGCAGCGGGGATTTGACCCATCTCCCGGCATGGTCCCCGTGAGCATACACGAGAACTCCATGCAAAGTTTCTGAATGTGTTAGTCTCCGCCTTGACGCTGAGATGTAAACCCTAGCAAACCCTAGGGTTTGATAGGGTTTACATTCAGGGATGCTCCTCCCATCAAGAGGGCCGTGGAACTTGTCCCCTAGGGTAATTTCATGCGTTCCGTGATGACATGGAGAGGTCGGATCGCCAATCCGGGCCTCCTCCATGCCCCAAAAATAAAAAAACGTGGTCTAAACCACAGCCGCCAACCAACTGGCCATCCCAATCAAAAATCGAGGGTCTAAATCTCACCCGTAAATACCGGGATTTTCCTCAGACGTCAGCCACTTGGCAAGCCAGCTGGCTGAAAACCATGATTTTTCCCCGCCCATGCATTAATCATGAATTTCGATCATAAACACAAAGAAAAGCACGATAAAAACCGGTCTCAAAAAGGTGAAATCTTGGCGGGATGTGCAGCATGACGCCGCACACGCGAAGAGAAAAATGCACTGGCAATAGAAGCACAAGCGTAGGCATGAGACGAAGCTTCGAGCCAACCCCTTCCCAGGCCACCGGCTGCAGAACGCCCCATCGGGCAAAGGGAGCTAGCTTTGCTTCTCCCGTGGGTCACATGTATACCACCTAGCAGTCCTAGTGCTGCTATTCTCACTTCGATCTTCTACCGAGCCTCGTGGTGACCCCAAGTATCTTGTTCTCGCAGCTAATCCAAGCCGGGGGTCGAGGACGGCTGACCCCCACCGGATCCAGAACCTGCTCGCCAATGGACCCTAACATCCCCATTACCTAGGAGACCAAGTTTCTCGTAAGCGTAAGACCACCCCTCTCCAAGAAACGCCAAAGTAGGTCGTTTTACTACACACTTGTAGTCAATTGGCATGGAGGTGGATGCCTAATACCTCCTAGTGGGGGGTAAGTGATTGATCCCCTGAAAACCGGTAGTGGAACTTGTCCTCTAGGGCAATTTTGGCCCAGGCGATGTGGAGAGGTCGGATCGCCAATCCGGGGCCTCCTCCATGCCCCAAAAATCAAAAACGTGGTCTAAACCCCCGCCGGGCCAATGGTGGCCATCCCAATCAAAAATCGAGGGTCTAAAGCTCGCCAAAAATACCGGGATTTGCTCATGCGGCTCACGGCCACTTGGCAAGCCAACCGGGCTGAAAATCAGGATTTTTCCCGCCCCATGCATTAATTATGAATTTCCTGAGCATAAACACAAAAAAAAAACACACGATAAAAATCCCGTCTCAAAAAGGTGAAATCTTGGCGTGATATGCAACATGACGCCAGCATTAACGCAAGAGAAAATGCACCGACAATAGAAGCACAAGCAGAGGCATGAGACGAAGCCCGGAGCCAACCCCTTTCGGAGGCCAACGGCCTCCAGAACGCCCCACCGAGAAGTGGAGCTAGCTTTTCTTCTCCGTGGTCACATGTATACCACCTAGCAGTCCTAGTGCTCCTATTGTCACTTCAATCTTCTACCAGGGGGCCTCGTGGTGAACCCCAAAGTATCTTTGTTCTTGCAGCTAATCCAAGTCAATCGAGGACAAGGCCCGACCCCCACTCGGACCGAACTGCTCCGCCAATGGACCCCAAACATCCCCATTACCTAGGGGACCAAGTTTCTCAGGGCGTAAGACCGCCCCTCCAAGAAACGCCAAAGTAGGTCGTTTACTACACACTTGTAGTCAATTGGCATGGAGGTGGATGTTGAATACCTCCTAGTGAGGGGTAAGTGATTGATCCCCGGGAAAACTCGCTGCCAGGAACTTGTCCCCTAGGGTAATTTCATTGTTCCTACGCACCTGGGCGAGGTCGGATCGCCAATCCGGGCCTCCTCCATGCCCCAAAAATCGAAAACGGGTCTAAACTCCATGCCAAGGCCAACGGTGGCCATCACAATCAAAAATCGAGGGTCTAAAACTCATCCCAAAATACCGGGATTTTCCTATACTCTCTGGCCACTTGGCAAGCCAGCTGGCTGAAAACCGGGATTTTTCCCTGCCCCATGCATTAATTATGAATTTCCTGAGCATAAACACAAAGAAAAGCACGATAAAAAATTCGGTCTCGAAAAAAAGGTGAAATCTTGGCAGATGTGCAGCATAACGCCGCGCAACGAAGAGAAAAATGCACCGCAATGGAAGCACAAGCAGAGGCATGAGACGAGCCCGGTGCCAACCCCTTCCTGAGACCACCTGCCCAGAACGCCCTACTAGGTAGTGGAGCTAGCTTTGCTTCTCCGCGGGTCACATGTATACCACCTAGCAGTCCCTAGTGCCGCTATTCTCACTTCAATCTTCTACCGTGGCCTCGGGGTGAACCCCAAGTATCTTGTTCTCGAGGCTAGTCCAAGCCGGGGCTAAGGACAGGCTGGACCCCCCACTCCTAATCAGAACTGGCTCCGCCAATGGACCCTAACATCCCCATTACCTAGGGGACCAAGTTTCGCGGGGCGTAAGACCACCCCCTCTCCAAGAAACGCCAAAGTAGGTCGCTTACTACACACTTGTAGTCAATTGGCATGGAGGTGGATGCCAATACCTCCTAGTGAGGGGTAAGTGATTGATCCCCCAGGAAAACTCGCCGTGGAACTTGTCCCATAGGGTAATTTCGCCGTTCCTGACAACGCCAGGGGTCGGATCGCCAACCGGGCCTCCTCCATGCCCCAAAATCGAAAACGTGTCTAAACCTTGTCGTACAACGCCGCCATCCCAATAAAAAATCGAGGGTCTAAAACTCATCCGAAATACCGGGATTTTCCTATACTTCGGGGCCACTTGGCAAGCCAACCGGCTGAAAACCAGGATTTTCCCCGCCCCATGCATTAATTATGAATTTCCTGAGCATAAACACAAAGAAAAGCACAAATAAAAATCCGGTCTCAAAAAAGGTGAAATCTTGGCGTGATATGCAAGATGACGCCAAGATAATGCTAAAAAGAAAAATGCACCAAGATATATACCTTCGAGACTCCCTTCACAAGAAAGGGGCACCGCCGAGGTGCTCACGCCTTTGTTTGCAAAGACATCCAAGGTCCATGTCACCATCATCTAGCCATGTCACCTAAAACTTGCCAACATCACCCATGAAAAGACCAAAGATGGACATCTTTGGTTTTTGGCCTAGTCAAAACTTTGACCTTGCTTACTTGGCATGCCATGTCACCACTTGGGGTGCCTAGGTGGCATGCTTGAGACTAGGTGGCATGCCCGAGCCACCTTGGCATGTTGGAGCCTGATGGCATGTTGGAGCCACCTTGGCATGTTGGAGCCCACGTGGCATTATGGAGTCCACGGGCATGTTTGAGCCACCTTGGCATGTTGGAGCCTAGGTGGCATGTTTGAGCCCACCTTGGATGTTTGAGCCACACCGGCATGTTTGAGCCCGGTGGCATGTTGGAGCCTAGATGGCATGTTTGAGCCACCTAGGAATGTTGGAGCCTAGGTGGCATGTTGGAGCCCACGCAGCATATTTGAGCCACCTTGGCAAGTTGGAGCATAGGTGGTATGTTGGAGCCCGCATGTTTGAGCACGTTGGAGCCTAGGTGGCATGTTTGAGCCATTTTGTCATGTTGCAGCCTAGGTGGCATGTTTGAGCCACCTTGGCATGTTTGAGCCTAGGTGGCATGTTGGAGCCACCTTGGCATGTGGGAACCACCTTGGCATGTTTGAGCCTAGGTGGCATGTTTGAGCCACCTTGGCATGTTGGAGCCCACGTGGCATGTTTGAGCCACCTTGGCATGTTTGAGCACGCTGGAGCCTAGGTGGCATGTTTGAGCCACCTTGGCATGTTGGAGCCACCTTGGCATATTGGAGCCTAGGTGGCATGTTGGAGACCACGTGGCATGTTTGAGCCACCTTGCCATGTTAGAGCCTAGGTGGCATGTTGGAGCCTGTGTGGCATGCTTGAGCCACCTTGGCATGTTGGAGCCCACGTGGCATATTTGAGCCACCTTGGCAAGTTGGAGCATAGGTGGCATGTTAGAGCCAGCGTGGCATGTTTGAGCATGTTGGAGCCTAGGTGGCATGTTGGAGCCACCTTGGCACGTGGCATGTTGGAGCCCACGTGGCATGTTTGAGCCTAGGTGGCGTGTTAGAGCCACGCGGTGGCATGTTGGAGCCTAGGTGGCATGTTTGAGCCAACTTGGCATATTTAAGCCTAGGTGGCATGTTGTGAGCCACCTTGGCATGTTGGAGGCTAGGTGGCATGGTGGAGCCCATCGCAGCATGTTTGAGCCACCTTGGCATGTTTGAGCCTAGGTGGCATGTTGGAGCCTAGGTGGCATGTTTGAGCCCACCTTGGCATGTTTGAGCCACCGGCATGTTTGAGCCTAGGTGGCATGTTGGGGAGCCTAGGTGGCATGTTTGAGCCACCTTGGCATGTTTGAGCCTAGGTGGCATGTTGGAGCCACCTTGGCATGTTGGAGTTTAAGTGAGCCTGCATGGCATGTTTGAGCCTATGTGGCATGTTTGAGCCACCTAGGAATGTTGGAGCCTAGGTGGCATGTTGGAGCCCACGTGGCATATTTGAGCCACCTTGGCAAGTTGGAGCATAGGTGGCATGTTGGAGCTGCGTGGCATGTTTGAGCACGTTGGAGCCTAGGTGGCATGTTTGAGCCATTTTGTCATGTTGGAGCCTAGGTGGCATGTTGGAGCCACCTTGGCATGTTTGAGCCTAGGTGGCATGTTAGAGCCACCTTGGCATGTTGGTGCCCACGCTATGCAAAAAATAGGTGTTAAGTAATTGAAGTAGTTGAAGTAACTTGTGTTACATGGAATACTAGTATAAGAACATGTGATCGTGCACGTGCATCACATGTAGCAAATCAAGTACTCGTCCCACCACTATAAAGACCCCAGATATGGAAGGATAGGACATGTAGAGAATCAAGTACTCTTTCCTACTTCTATAAAGACATGTGAGAATAGAAGTATTACACATGTCAGTAATTCATGTATTCTTTCCTACAATGCCTTAGCAAATAAAGTACTCGTCTGTCCTACTACTATAAAAAGTACCTTCCTTCCTTCCTACTACTATAAAGACATGTGACATGGAAGCATATGACATGTAGAGAATCAAGTATTCTTCCCGGGCTTCTATAAAGACATGTGACAATAGAAGTATTACACATGTCGTAATTCATGTATTCTTTCCTACAATGCCTTAGCAAATAAAGTACTCATTCCTACTACTATAAAGACATGTGAATGGAAGTATAGGACATGTAGAGAATCAAATATTCTTTCCTACATCTATAAAGACATGTGACAATAGAATTATTAGACATGTAGAAATTCAAGTACTCTTTCCTACAATTGGATTGTATTATAAAATGACATGTCACAATAGAAGAAACTACAAAACAACAAAGGGATGTTTTAGTCCAATCAAAAAAGAACACCATTATCGAACAAAACCATACCTTCACAAATCCACATGTAGGATTCTTTGAAAACAGGACATGTAGACCTACCAAAACTGATGTTTTCAACAGTGGACCAAAAACCGGGGTGAGTGTGCTCGTGAAGAGGAGGAGGTACAGGAAGGGGGAGACGGCGAGGAGGAGGAGGAGCAGCAGGGCCCCGACGCGAAACCACCTTACCCTAAGTGGCCGGAGCCACCAAAGCGAGTCAAGAAGTATAGGGAGAACGGGAATTCACGCCCGCCGATCGCGGAATTCATGCGCAAAATGAAGGTATACCAAGAGTACCTCCGTCGCTGGACGAGGTACAATGACTGGTACTGCCGTCAGGAGGTGCAGCGAGCCGTGGAGGGAGGCAGGCCGAAGAAAAACCAGCCTAAGCCACCCCCACCTAGACCGGAAAAACCCAAAAGGGTTCACCACGGGTGTTTAGGGAGATAAAGCACTTTCAAATGTGCACCAATCTCCTTATAAGGAAGGCGCCCTTCGAGCGTCTCCTTAGGGAAATCATGCAGGAGTTCCGGACCGATTATAGGGTTACCCCTCTAATGACCCGCCCCAAGCAAGAGGGCCGGGCTGCGCTGCCGGTGCCTCTTTGAGGAAGGGAACCTGCAATGCATCCATGCTAAGAGAGTTACCCTCATGCCGGGGACATTCACTTAGCACCTGAGAATTGGGGAGAGGCCCTAGGCCCTCAATTTTTTTGTAAATTTTGTTAGAGGATTAAAATTTTCATGTAATTGTGTTTTCTTATTAATATAAAAGTTATTTTCCTCTGTAAGTAGAACTAGCAAAAAGGCACGCCAGAGGCCATAGAAAATAAAGGCACATGAAAATTAGGGAAGGTATTTGAATAGGAAAGAATAATTGAATTATGTTTGTAGTATACTCCAAGGATGTAGCAGCTAGATTACTCAGAACGGAGGATCAACATGCACATATCTCCACCAATGTACAAATTGAAATATCTCTTTTCCGGCATAAGAATCATTGAAAGGATAAAACTATAAAACTGTTTGCAAGGTCAACATGCTTCACTTCATCGTTTACTCTCTCAATGCACTCTAGTTGTTGTTTTCTGTTACTGTCACATGGGACTACATGCACTTTTCATTAACATTTTTCAGAAATGAGAACTTATATTATTCAAAATAATGATTATGACGTAGGATGAGCTATGAACAATCTGTTAAGGCCAATTTGTAAACTCTAGGAACTTTAAGAACAATTTCCAATTCAGTGGAGGGATCTGTGAAATAACGAGTAACTATATTGATAATGTAAAGTGCTATTTTTAAACTCCCTGTAGTGTTGTTCCCCTTTTGCATTGCTGGAACCAAAGCAGCAGCAAGAGCCCATAGCACGGTTATACCTGAAAATAAAAGCAGGATTAATGTAGAACAAATTTCAATATCCTTAAAAGCCTTTATGTGCACAAGATCTTCACCTCCTGCAAATGAGGGTTTCAGTTCTGCATCAGGTGTACCATAATGCCTATAGCTTTCCCTGCTATGCCTGGTATCGGTAACACTGCATATGCATCAGCAAGAATAGTTGCGATTGAAAAGAAGGACAAGCTATTAAACACTCCAAATATCCTCAAACCAAAATGTTTTGGATAATTATGGGAGGTATCATTTGAAATGGGTATTATCAGCCATCCTGAAAACACAACAGTGGCAATCAAGGCAGCACCAACTAGAATTGTATTGGCTGCATCCACGAAGACTTCACGATCTCTATAAAGACCGTTAACTTGAGACAGAACATCTTTTCTTTCTAATAGTTCCCCGTGGCATACACCAATGGAGTCTTACCATATCTGTCTTCCACAGCAGCTGTTAAAGCCTTGGAAAAATATTCTGTTCTACAAAGTACCAAAACAATGTTTTTTTGTTCTAGTATAGTTGCTCAGTCCAATGTTGTCTGTTCAGTTATGCTCTCTTTCCTGTTTACAATATCTTCATTGCTGTATTGTACGATGATTTTTGCGACATTCAGCATCTCATTGATCAGCACATCTCTGCTGTGTTCCTTTATGATCGTTTTCTAAAATGCTTCAACTAGCTTGTCATCAATTTCCTGATCTATTTCCAGTGTCCAAGTATTTATGTCATGCATGCATCCTGTTCTTCTGTAAATTCAAGCTTATTCTTAATCAGTGCAAGGCACAAGGCTGCGCCTACTAACATTATGTATCTGTTCCACTATCCATTTTAGGTCTTCTATATTTCCATAAGCTGCTGCATGATGAAGCAAAGTAGCCTTATTCTTGTGAAACGCTAAAGGATCAAATAAAGGCCTCATAGAGGATCTAGAACATGGTCCCAACAATTTCATAGCTGTGCAGATTGCAGTGACAACAAGGTGAGTCCACAAGCTATGCTTTCAGGAAAAGAACTCATAAAATGAGTCCACAAGCTGTTTTGTTCATGGAATGCCACGCTTTCAGAATGTGCACAGCATTTTCCTTTAGAGGGGATACTTGAATTCTTGCATAGTGGAATGCTAGAAAATGCCCTTCAATGCTAGAAAGTGTCAGAATGTGAGTAGAATAGCCCTCAAATCCCACATGGGCTATATCAGATGCAATCATAGAATTACCTTGGTTGAAATATTATGCGCTTGAAGACTAGGCTGCAGTCCTAAATTCTGAAAGTTTGAGTGCAATAAGAATGCACAAGATTCACTGGTTAAAAGCAAACACAAAATATGTAAACATGAGATTACATTCATTTGGCATTATATCCAAACACGGTATACAGTAGATACTAGTCACACACTGTACTAGTGCTAAAGAAGCTCTCAAAAACTCTGCTTGTATTGTAATTTGAACAAGCTATATAGATGCTAGGCACAATGCATACTTGCTGTGCATGTGCAGCATAATATTGTCTAATGCAGATAAACCATATAAAGCGTAGCATAAGAGTAAGTGGAAAGTACACAATGCTGATTTGCAGTGACTGACAAGCTCTCAGATCAGTACCAAGCTCTGAAGAAGCAAAGAAATATGATGCCTATTGGCGGTTTAGGTAAATGACAGCTAATGCGGTTGATGGCAGCTACGTGGTTATCACATCAAGGTCAATATTGTTTGTTTGTAGAGCAGGCCTCTCTTATAAATTGAATATAGTATGGTTCCTTTAGTAAACGACTAAGAAGCATTCTTTAGATAGTCTGGGCTTTGAAAAGCGTCAATTATCATTTGCTTGTGGATAATTTGTCAAGATAAGCTTGCATACAGTGCCAGTTTAGACTGCCGTCACACACAATGCCGGTTTAAACTGCTGTCTCCCTGCAATGTGATCATCCCATTGCATGTGATTGCACCCATAAGTCTATTGTTTGAACTTCAATATAATATCCAAGAGCAATATTTTGCAACGTTTTTGGCAAAAGGAGATGAAGAAATATAAATGCTGATAAGCTTGCAGTCTCAGGACTATTTATCATGGATATAGTTGTAGAATCATGTTTCACAGGTTGATCTTGGGCTTATTAAGTCATGGCCTAATGGAGATACTGTAGTATTAAATTCGCTTAGAAATGTTTCCTTTAAATGCTATGCTTTCAGGAAAAGAACTCATAAAATGAGTCCACAAGCTGTTTTGTTCATGGAATGCCACGCTTTCAGAATGTGCACAGCATTTTCCTTTAGAGGGGATACTTGAATTCTTGCATAGTGGAATGCTAGAAAATGCCCTTCAATGCTAGAAGGTGTCAGAATGTGAGTAGAATAGCCCTCAAATCCCACATGGGCTATATCAGATGCAATCATAGAATTACCTTGGTTGAAATATTATGCGCTTGAAGACTAGGCTGCAGTCCTAAATTCTGAAAGTTTGAGTGCAATAAGAATGCACAAGATTCACTTGTTAAAAGCAGACACAAAATATGTAAACATGAGATTACATTCATTTGGCATTATATCCAAACACGGTATACAGTAGATACTAATCACACACTGTACTAGTGCTAAAGAAGCTCTCAAAAACTCTACTTGTATTGTAATTTGAACAAGCTATATAGATGCTAGGCACAATGCATACTTGCTGTGCATGTGCAGCATAATATCATCTACTGCAGATAAACCATATAAAGCGTAGCATAAGAGTAAGTGGAAAGTAGACAATGCTGATTTCCAGTGACTGACAAGCTCTCAGATCAGTACCAAGCTCTGAAGAAGCAAAGAAATATGATGCCTATTGACGGTTTAGGTAAATGACATGTAAATCTTCATAAAGTAAAGATTTGAGGTTCTCATTTAAATATCCAAAAACATTCTTACATAAACATGATCTTCTAAACCCAGTTGGATAAGTTACCTTACCAGAAAGAGTTCGTTATTGTCTGTTAGAAGGATAGGACGGTAGCAAAAAAGAAGAACATGAAAGATATGCCAGTAGGCTCATTCATAATTAACATCGATAATAGCCCGCACGGTATTATTGGGCTATAGAGACGTTGCATGCTTCCACTTGCAGTGAGCCAAATAAATATTTTCACAATCTCTGGCGAGCGTAGTAGCTCTTGGCTGATCTTTGAGTTGCTTTTGACATTGGCAAATAATTACACATTGTGCATTCTACAGCCCATAAAAGTATTATATTAAGAAAGCAAAGGACTTACCGTTAGATGAAGCTAGGGATCCAACATGCATTGAATTAGTCCTATCAAGACATACCCGGCAAATGAAGAAGCAGCACTCGATTGGATCAAAAGCTATTTCACGAAAGGACGATATTAGCATTGCCTTTAAGAAAATGGGCAAGGGAAACACCACTGTTGGTGTCAAACGGAATTATTTGTTAGACACTATTAGAAGGATGGGACGGTAGCACAAAAGAAGAACATGAAAGATATGCTAGGGTTCTGGTCGAACCAAAACAAAATAATGGAAGACGTATTAAACAAAGGACGGACATATCCTTGAAAGTAAAATACCAACCTGCCTCTAGATTGCCGGAAGAATATGAGATGCTTGCAAGAAAGCCCAAAGAATTTGACGTGGTTGCAAGAAACCTATCAAATGGATTCCAATCGATGTAGGCACCACGCAGGAAAAATTTCCTACAACACAGCCCAAATAACAACACAGCCCAAATAAGCCCAAATATGAAAATCCATAACGAAGACATTTTTTGGCAATAGCATCTTACCAGTTTACTATTCGGTAAACGGATTCGCCACAGCCTTGGGCAATGTGCGGCAGTAAGAAATGCAAAAAGACTATTCCTCAGCGCATGGGAAAACTGCCGGAGGAACTTGTTCGTGGCCTTTTCCATCTCCGTGCTTTTTTTTAAGCCATTTTCTAATTTTCTTGGCCGTAGATTTTAATAGAAAGAAATCTAACGGCGAAACTTTTGCCACATCAGTTTTTTATGAGGTGGACCTGCTACGTGGATAGCCTAGAATTGCAAGGAGGGTTGCACGCTTGGTTAGGCTGGCGTGCTAAAAATGTTAGATGCTTGAAATCTAGGAAATTAAACCCAATTGTAGTAGAATTCTTTATAACATGCTTAGGAATACCCTAGAAATCATGGCTACAACGTAAATTTTGGCAAAAAAAATCATCCAAAAAGCAAAAAATCGGGGCAACCGGGTGAGACCGCGCCAATGGCCTCTGCGTCCTCGGCCTAGGACGCTGGCGCTGCTTTCGGGATTCACCCGGTCTTAAATTGTGCTTTTAGGTGTCGGGCTTTGTTCAAAATAAGTTGCTAGTTAGGTTAGAATTGATCCAATTAGCCATGTTAGCATCTTCAAACTCTCAAATTTGACCAAATTGGCTCCAAAATTATTACCGGTGAGACCGCCAGCCAAACGCGTCTGGCGTTAAGCGATGGAGGCCTTTCGCAGATTCACCCGGTCAGCCATTTTCGACCTAAATTAGCTAATTCAACCAAACAAACCGCCATGTAGTGTTTCTTGCTTTGTTTTGCTTAGATTTGCACTTCATGGTAGCTCATTTGGACACCCATAGCCATAGAACCAAGGCCTTCCTATGTAGGTACCTTTTGCACGAATCCCCGAGGTCAACCATAGTCTATAAAAAGGGCCTCATTTGCCATTTCCCTTCAATAGAACTGCTCCCCACCACTTAGGCGATTTTCTCGACTCCTCATTGATCTTTTGCAAGCCATTTTCTCGCACCCTTCTTTGCTCAATGGCGCAAAGAACTTTGAAAGATGGTACAATGTTGCAAAACCATATCCATCAGCTCCTGCTGACCAAGCCTTCTTTGTGTTTGACCACTTGTTTGATCTTCATGCAACTCGCCTAGAACACCATATTACACGGATATCATGTGCCAATATGACCAACCGTGTCCCCGCCTTGGGAAGTTAGGACTACCTCCTAGGGAGGGAATTGGGTTTCTCTGGAGACACTCACCCAAGCCTTAGGTCGAGAGATGGGAGGATCCAAAGGCAAGAAGCGACTATGGGATAGGACTAGGACCATGCCCGACACATGACCTGCGCAGACACAATAGGCATAGGTACCTTTCATCTCGCATGACCCTTGCCCTCTTCATGCACTATAAGTCAATCAACAAAGTAGGGGAACCTTCCGCTCAGCCCTTAGACTTAGCTCCACTTGATACTCGTAGGGGCTCGTGACCGATCCTCAATATAGATTCCTCCGCCGAGAGTACCATGGCACCACGCCGTCAAGGCACCCGCCTCTGCGATCGACGAAGACTACGAAAGAAAGCGGGGAGCAAAACCCGAATGGGAGAGCGTGGAGGCAACAAGGATGCAGAGATACATGTCAAGGCACAACGACGACATCGGGAAGAGCCACCGAGCCACCGGCCGGCATCCGACTTTGTCGCGATAGTCATCGACGGAGAGGAGTACATTCTAGCAAATGACATTCTCAACTTGTCATACCGCCAGAACAGGGACTTCGAATCGACGAGCTTCTAGGCATGATAGCGCATGGGAAAAGCACGGACCTCATCGACTATTCATACCGGGAGATTCCAAGGGAGTCATGGAGAGACACTCTTATGCTTTGGGGAGACAATGTTCCGACATAGCAGCCTACCGCCAGATAAGGGAAATTCACCGACAAACGAGAACTGGCATTTCGTGAGGAAGAGTTCCAGCAGATACAGAGCACAATCAGACAAACCAGGGGAGGGACCCAAGCTCAAGCCGGGACCAGTTGAGCCGGGAGCATGAGGGAAGGGTCCAAGAGCATCAACTTGACAATGCAACCAAAGATGTGGAGAGACCATGAAGATCTTATGGCGCTGGGCGCCTTACCTGGAGCGGCTCAAAGGAAGGGCATGCGGTTCGCGAGGCACCGGGTAAAGGTACGGCACTTCAGCTACTACCTTCCAAAATCTCACCAAGGGCAAATGGTAGTCTTCCACAAGGAGTTCAGGTCAAGGGGAAGAATCATGGCACTTCTCATAGCACTCTCGGGCTTGCAAAGACTGAAGATATAATACCCCATATGCGATCACGTCCATCCTTTTCAAGAGATCCGAAGCGCTCCATTGCCTTGACCGCTTAGGGGCCACCTCGTGGACGATCACTTTCGCATAGTAGCGAATCGCACTGAACTCCCTGAATCGAAATGGCTCGAAAGCACTCGAGGGAGGATCGACAAGGAACATCTGCTCAAGCAACCCGGCAAAAAGGCCTCCGATTTAGGGATGTGAAGAATTTCTTTAAGCTTTGAGGCCATTGATCAGCTATAAGATTTCCTTCAAGTTTTGAATTGTATTAAGTAATCTTCTTTTGATATTATCATGTATTTCATAAAATGTACTTCTATATATTAATGACTTATTATGATCTTGACAGGTAAGAGCCAGGGCAAGGAAGGAAGATGATTATCAAAAGAAAGTTGACAGTGCTATGAGCAATGTGTGGAAGACTAAGAAGTTGGGTCAGTTCTCGGGGAAGGACAGGTCAGGTATGGAGGAAGAAGCCTGGCTTGATGAGATGGAAGAGTTCGGCAACTCTTATGGCATGAAGGATAAGGATATAGGGAAAGTTGCCACAGCAAACTTGATAGGAGCAGCTAGAATCTGGTGGAAGGGCTATGCAAAGTCCAACAAGCTCAAAAGGAACGATTCTTGCATTCAAGACCTTCAAAGAAGGTTTTTCGCAGACATTATGTGCCTAGGTCACATACTAGCAGGCAGATCCAGCAGTTCTCCAGGTTGAACCGTGGTACATTGTCGCGAGCAAAGTATACAGAGGAATTTATGCGACTTAGACTCCATGTTCCCGAGTGTCGTAAAAGGCAAGCGGTTGAAACTTACATTGAGGGACCCGGCAGAACATCAAAAGGCTAGTCCGAGCAATCAACCCAAGGTCACCACGCAGAGGCCAAGACAAAGCGATAAGTTTGGAGGAAGCACCATCAACTCAGCAGAGAAACAAATGCCTTCGAGGGTAAAGCTTCGTGGCGCACCAAGGGCGCACTGCAGTAAGCAATCAGCCAGCCACGCCATCGAGGCCAAAGCCAAAGACTAAGAGCTCGTGGTAAGACCTTTGGGGACCGTAAACCGCAGAATGCATCGTGGGGCAAGATGTTAAAAGCGCATTCTAGACAAAATCGGCGAAAGAGAAGAGACAGAAATGTATTGAGAAAAAGCTATGTTTCCGTGTGCTTCCAAATGTGGCACCGAACACCCGATTGCCCATTCGTCATGCGGTGGCGGCTTTGGCAGAGCTTATGGATTGGGATTCGCCACGTATATGAAGACGACGACCCGGATGAGGCCCGGACTTCATAGATGGTGAGTGCCATATCTCAGGCAAATATTGAGTCGGTGGTGATATAGAAAATCAATCGGCAAGTGATCGCAACCGATGGAATCATAGATAGCAACCCATATGTAGTCCCTCATAGACACGTGTAGCTCTCACAATTTCGCTCTCCTAGGCTGGCTGCCCTAAGGAAGAACAAGGTATTGAAGTCTAAGCCAAGGCCGCTTGCTATGGCAAAACGGCGCCCATTCGCACACTAAGGGGAGAAGGATTACTTTTCGACATAGACCTTAGTGGAAGTAAGTGGCCGATGGGGGCGAGGTCATGGAGATTGGAAGGTATGACCTTATAGTAGGAATGGAGTTCCTAAAGCCAAAAAAAGCCATGATCGATCATGACCGCAATGAAGTCGCCATGACAAAGACCGGACGGCACCAAATTCATAGTGAGAGGTAAAGAAGGTAGCTTCTTCTATGCAAGTGTACTTCTTTGAAGCAAATAAGGAAAAGTATAGAAAGAAACAGAGTGGATTACATTTTGAGATTAGAGGCGCTTGAGCCCAATAAACAGGATGGAAACGACCAAAAGGGGAAGCAGCTTGCCCAAGCCAAGAGTGCAAGGCTTATTTCGAATTCAAGGATGTATTTCCTGATGAAATCCGCAGCTACCACCTTATAGGGGTGTGGAGTGTGAGATCACATTAGCACCGTGATGCTAAGCCTACCAGCAAGGCACCATACTGATGAGCACACCGGAGTTGATTGAGCTCAAGAAGCAACTCCGTGAATTGCTTGAGCTTGGTTTTATTAGAGCAAGTGTGTCTCCTTTTTGGAGCACCCATACTCTTCGTGAAGAAGAAAGATGGCGCCTTAAGAATGTGTATAGACTATCGCCAAATTTCAACAAGCGCATTTATAAAGAATAAGTATGCTTTGCCAAGGGCGATGATTTGATGGACCAGCTCCAAGGAGCAAAGGTATTCTCTAAAATTGACTTAAGGTCGATACCACCAAATAAGGATAAAGGAAGAAGATATCCATAAGACCGCCTTTAGAACGCGGTATGGTCATTTTGAGTTTACTGAAATGCCCTTTGATTGTCCAATGCTCCAGCAACTTTTATGCGCCTCATGAACGACGCCTTCGGGGATTTTCTAGATGAGTTTGTCATTGTCTTCTTCGACGACATTCTAGTCTACAAAGAAGTCCATTGAAGATCATAGTCAACATTTGAGAAGGGTGTTAGAAAAGTTGAGGCGGCATCGCTTTGTATGGGAAGCTCTCCAAATGCCACTTTGCTACGGAAAGAGTGGAGTACTTGGGCCATGTCATATTGGCGTAAGGGATCTCCACCGACCCCGCAAAAGATCGGGCGAGAGTAGATTGGCCAGCTCAAAAGAATGTGGCGGAAGTAAGAAGCTTTCTAGGTCCGGCAAAAGTTATTACGTAAAGTTCGCGGGAAGGACTTCGCTAAGGGGGCCCCTTGACGGACCTCACTAAGAGTGCTAAGGTGAAAGATTGAGAGCACATTGGTTAGAAAATGTTCAAGCTTCATTTGAAAAGCTTAAGGGGCCTTAACAACAAAGACCAAAGCTAGTTCTCGCTGATCCGCATAAGGACAAGATAGTAGCAACAGATGCAAGTAAGATAGCTTAGGTGGAGTCCTTATGCAAGAAGGAAGAGTAATAGCTTATGATTCCAAGAAGTTGAACGACACCGAGCAGCAAATACTTATCCAACCCATGATCGAACTTCTAGCTATTGTCGAGCTCTTCGTACTTGAGGCATTAATTGCTTGGGAGGAAGTTTCAGCTAGATAATCGATCACCAAAGCCTCCAATATTTTTTTTACCCAACCACCCTTAATCTAAGGCAAAGGAGGTGGATGGAATTCCTAGAAGAGTATGATTTCGAGATTGCTTATAAGCCGTAAGTTGAATGTGGTCACGATGCTCTTTCTAGAAGACCCCTTGAGACGAGAACACATTGTAATGCTATATCAACTCTTTCGAAAGTGGGTATGGCAAGAAAATTGAGGAGACATTACCATTTGATGGTGATTTCAAGGAGGTGGGGGAAAGCCTCTAGGGAGGCTAGGACAGATAAGGAACCAGAAGCCTTCAAGCATTATAAGAAGGAAGGCAACTTGTTATATCATAAGCATAAGTTGTGTGTACCCGAATCGCCGTATAAGGAAGTTAATTCTTCATGACACACAAACAAAACCCCAATAGCAAAGTGGCATGCAGTGGTTTATGAAGACCTACTTCAAGATTCAAGTAGCTACTTCTGGCCGGAATGAAGAAGCGATATAGCAAGATATATTCATGAGTGCCGCTTGTGTCAAGAAACCAAAGCGAGCAGCTTCAATTCCGTGAGCTTTGGAACCTCTAGCAAAGGCCGAATGCTAAGTGGGAAGTGGTAAGTATGGATTTTATCACAGATTTCCCAAGACTCTTCGAGGCAAGGACGATTGATGGTCGTAGTAGACAAATTATCTAAGATGGCACATTTTGTGCCTTGTAGAACTACCGACACAAAGATTAGATAATCGCCAAGCTATTTGTGAAGGAGATTTTAGGCTCCATGGCATGCCCGAGAGATAATATCTGATAGAGATTCTAAGTTTATGAGTGCTTTTGGCGGACCTCTTTAGCACCATTCGCACGAAGCTTCCATGAGCACAAATTATCATCCCCAAACAGATGGTCGACGGAGAGGACGAATCGAATCATTGAAGATATGCTTAGAAGCTTTGTGTGGAATAAGCAAATCCAAGGGGATGAGTATATCCACTTGGTGGAATTCCGCCACAATAGTGCCAAGCAGAGAGTCATCTCGATGTCTCCTTTCATGGTAAATTACGGGTACCAAGAAAGTAACCCCTATTACTTGGCACAACCCCGTGTCAAAGGTTGAAGTGTCCCAAAGAGATGCTAGGGAGATATGCAACAGCTTGGTGGAAGAAGTGAGGGGTTACCTCCTAGCAGAAGAAGTCAAGCGTAAGAGCCGAAATGGCAAGCACAGGACCGTAAGAGAGTTCAAGGAAGGCGATAGCATGTGGTTGAAGATCAAGGTAAGCTTCGGATTGGGAGTTGCAAGAAGCTTGCCCCTAGGTGGGCTGGTCCGCTTCAAGATTTTGGAGAGTGGGCTCCCAAGCCTACAAGTTGGATCTTCCTACCATCTCAAAGTTCACAAGGTCTTCCACGTGAAGTTTATTGAAAAGGCACAATCCTAACCCCGATGAGGTCTTGGATACTCCAACTTTATTGAAATGACGGAGGAGCAAGTTGAAATCGCGGTTCGAAAGTTACTTCTTGATAAGTCATTCAAGAAGACTAGGAGGTCTCGCCTCCTCCAAAGATTTGGTCAAGTGGGAAGCACTTGCCCGTGGAAGACGCGACATGGGTATTGAAGCAGATTTGGAGAAGCAATACCCGTGAGTTTATGAAGGAGTTTGATGGGCTTAGTCGCCTCCGGACTTGGTCGAATTCCGACTTGCCGTGAGGTTAGCTAGTGTGTTTCTTAGTTAGCCTCTAGTTCCGCGCATGTATTCTAGCTAGTGGAATACATAAGGCCGTAATCTTGGAACATGTGGGCGATGATGAGATAAGCCTTTAAGGCATTCTCTAGGCCAACATGCACCAAAGAGGTGCGCATGACCAATAGGGTCATGTGAGAGAGAGAGGAAAGGCATGGTGCGCCGGCGATGGGACATCGCCGGATGTTTCTATGCCACGATGTGGGGGTTCGTACACCGCCATAGGGGGCCATGGTGAAGGTCAAAGTGATCATGTGCGATGATGGGATCGTGAGACGCTCTCTAGCTTAAAACCCTTGGGGCATGATGTATTAGGGGTACTCGGCGACCGCAAATAGAAAGACACAAGTAGCACTTGATCATGGGCGATGATGGGATCATCTTAAATGGTCCTTAAGCTCAAACCGAAGGGCCATGATCAAGTGCAAGGTATGGTAAGGGGTGGTCCCCAAAACCACAAACTTATTAATTAAACTAACATAATGTGCTCCATGTGCGTGCAAGTGAGAAGGAGCTTCGAGGTGGGGCGCATTACGAGAAGATGGGGGAACCATAATTTAGATTATGAACCCTAATAACTCTTATAATAATATTTTGAATTATTGTAAGAAGTAACTTTGTTAAGGCTATATAATTTTGTATAAG
The DNA here is from genome assembly GCA_021234155.1 of Isoetes taiwanensis. Lineage (NCBI taxonomy): Eukaryota > Viridiplantae > Streptophyta > Lycopodiopsida > Isoetales > Isoetaceae > Isoetes > Isoetes taiwanensis. The sequence goes on along the minus strand of JAJEKV010000015.1, from coordinate 6,019,938 downwards.
TACAAATATGGCCTAAATTTTGACATTTAACTTTTAATAGGAAGTTGATCGTTTAAACTTAACTTAAGAGTATGTTTGATGTTGTTTTGCAGGATAGTTAGGTTCGTCACCTTAGCGCAATGCTGAGGACAGCATTGTCCTAAGGGGGGGAGAATGTGACGTTCCAGGGGAATATACGCCATAAATACGTGATATTCCTCGACTGCCACCATACAAGTCTACCTAGGTAGCCTTGTATGCCTTGGATAAGTGGCAAGGGGTGCACATCTAAGTTAATTGTTTAACTTAGATAACCTTAGGACAAGGCCCATTTCCACATGGCCTTATCCTATTGGGCAACCGCCACATGGCCTCATCTTAGTAGTGCCACGTGGCATCCCATGTGGACCCACACCTATATAAGCCCTAACCCTAACCCTAGACCCTTTTTCCTGACCTAGCACCTGAGCTCTCATCCACATGCCCGAAACCCCGTTTCGAGCATCGCTCGTTATAGCCTAGCTCGAGCAAAGCCCCCGGAAGGTGTGTAGGATCGTGAGGGGAGCAAGTCTTCGAGCCACCCGAGGAGCATGGAGACGCCAGGGATGGGAGGAAGCGCTTCTGGAGGAGGTAGGTTGAGTAGAGTTCATATTAGTTCATCTGGGAGTTAGCACTCCAGATGGGTTAGTATTTCGTAGCTAGAGTAGAGCCACCCTAGAACCTGTGTTGAACATCTTGAACCCTAATCAAGGAACCCTAACTAATAGTTAGATATGTATGATTAGGTTAAGATGTTCATATGATATTGTTCATGATGATTATGTGATGATGGTTGATCATGTTTGTTCCTCTTGTGTGGGAAGGGGGGTAGAGACCTAGAGCCATATGTAGTATGCTCCTAGTGTAGATCCCTTAGTTCCTATTAGATGCGGCCCTGCATAGGAACACACCGGCTATGGAAGCTATGATGTGACTCAAAGACCACACAACGGGCTAGAGGCAAGATGGAGGGTGGATCCCCGCCGAGTGGGGGCTTCGGGGATCCCACAGCTGGGCTAGGCTTATGGTCGGTCACTTGCAGGGGCCGAGCATGGGTCCGGCACCTCCCCGGGCAATGGTGTCCACGCCTCTCAAGAGTTGCAAGTGTCACCTTGGCTCTTGTTTTGGGGGTTCACGGCACGAATCGTGTGTCGCCACGATTCTCTAGCCGCCTGTGGAGCCTCTAGACCCCCTGAAGGGGAGATGCAACCCTTCCTACCTCGACCGGACCGGGAGATGCAACCGAGTAGTCCCGATGGGTGATGCCATGGGATTGCGTGATCCCAAGGTTAGAGTCATGCCGTAGCCCTGATCTAGCCCATCCGCAGTATGCACAGGGGGCGGATGGAGTGGTCAACCCTAGCCATTATCTTATGCCAGCCCCGCCATTGTTATGACTCGACCGCTTATCTTGAGGCCTATCCAAATACTCACCTCCTTATGTGCCGGAGCCCCCCAGGAGGAGCTCTCATGTTTTATGGTATGCGATTATGTTCTTTGCACTTGTGGATATGGGATGGACTACCCTTCGAGGTAGTATTTGTATTGTTGATGCTAGTTCTCGACATGTTTATCGCCCGGCTGTTATAGGAGCCCATAGGGGAAGGGCGCTGTCAAGACACCTTCAGAACCCCCCCGCACTAGGGTCACCTTAGAGTGCGGGGTAGACGATACCTGCTGGGCGGCCGATGAGCCGGATGGGGATTTCCTCGCTCAGTATACCTACCGAGTACCGCATGTCTAGCACCTGAGCGTCACATGTGGCATGTTAGAGCTCACATGGCATGTTGGAGCCAAGGTGGCATGTTGCGGCTCACGTGGCATGTTGGAGCCGATGGTGGCATATTTGAGCCACGCTGGCATGCTTGAGCCTAGGTGGCACGCTGGAGCCAACTTGGCATGTTGGAGCCTATGTGGCATGTTGGAACTCACGCGGCATGTTGGAGCCCGTGTGGCATGTTGGAGCCTAGGTGGCATGCTAGGTGGCATGTTGGAGCCGTGAGGTGGCACGCTGGAGCCTAGGTGGCATGCTAGAGCTCACGAGGCATGTTGGAGCCTAGTTGGCATGTTGGAGCCTACGTGGCATGTTGAAGCCTTGGTGGCATATTTGAGCCACCTTGGCATGCTTGAGCCTAGGTGGCACGCTGGAGCCAACTTAGCATGTTGGAGCTCACGGGGCATGTTGGAGCCCGTGGGCATGTTGGAGCCTAGGTGGCATGCTAGGGTGGCATGTTGGAGCCCACGGGCATGTTGGAGCCGTGGGTGGCATGTTGGAGCCTAGGTGGCATGTTTGAGCCACCTTGGCACGCTTGAGCCTAGGTGGCATGTTGGAGCCACCTTGGCATGTTGGAGCCTAGGTGGCATGTTAAAGCCTAGGTGGCATGTTGGAGCCTAGGTGGCATGATAGAGCTCACGAGGCATGTTGGAGCCTAGGTGGCATGTTGGAGCCCACGGGGCATGTTGAAGCCTGTGGGCATGTTGGAGCCTAGGTGGCATATTTGAGCCACCTTGGCATGCTTGAGCCTAGGTGGCACGTTGGAACCAACTTGGCATGTTGGAGCTCACGTGGCATGTTGAGGCTCACGTGGCATGTTGGAGCCTAGGTGGCATGTTATAGCCTAGGTGGCCAGACCCTAGGAGACGGACATCACAAAGGTTACCGAGGCAGGCTTTCCTACCAGTGCTCCTCCGGGAGGGCAAATGCCAATGCCTCCCTTCCCGGAACCCGGTTTCCCTATCTGACCATTGAATTCTCCATTCAGGTAACTTGCTTCGAGCAGGCTCAAAAAAATTCAAGATCTGTCACAAGGCATCCTAAAACTTAACTGCCATAATTAACCACTAAGGAACCACTATACATGTGCTTACTTATGCAAAAAATAATAATCTTAATAGAAACCACATATTATAGTGGTTTTTATAAGTAGGATGCGGTTTTTTCATGCTGATTCTTGTTGCAACATAGTTTATTTAAATTCATAATGGTTTCTAGCATGGTTTTCTTGTTAGTTAATTGATACAACATGGGTTATTAAATTGGTAATGGTTTATGGTATGGTTTTTCAATGCTAGACGATGATTTTCCATATTGGTTTTCTTTCGTAGTATGGTTTACTAAAATTAGTGTAGTTTGCAAGGTTGTTTTCACTGCCAATTTAAATATCTAGTGGTTATTCATGTTGGTTTTCTATTGCCGAAATTGTCTATTTAAAGTCGACCACATTGGTTTTCTTTTGTAATGAATTCATGTAGTTTACAAAGTGGTTTTTATTGCCAATATAAATAATTAGTGGTTATTCATGCTGGTTTTCTATTGCAGAATTGTCTACTAAAAATTGATTATAGTTCCTAGCATGGGTTTTACGTACCAATTTAATTTGCATGGTGGTTATTTATAATTCCCAACCAAAAGGGTGGTTATTCATAGTGCTTATTCATAAACTTCAATAGATATTATGCATTCCATGATGTAAATTAAATTATTACTTAAATAAATGCTACGAAATTTTATATTTTAAGGAATTATGAGTATACCTTCTACAAGCATTAACGAAGGAAGGAAGGAAGGAAGTTTATTTTAACGTCCACGGAGGCCAGAGGCCTATGAGACGGTACATGCAGAGGACAGGCAAAAAAGCCAAAAACCTCAACACAAAAAACAAACAATGTAATCAGACAAGAGAGAACCCTACTATCTGGATGAAAAACCCCACTTGGGAGGAAAAACCCTAACAAAAGGGGTCTCAAATACCATGCCCCCGAAGAGCAAGAAATCTGCAGGATGTAAGCTCCCAGTCGCGCTACCATAGGTGATGCGAGTAACTCGATGTGTGTGTCGGGTGCATCGCTTGGACATGTGCACACTGATCAATGGGCATATGCTGGAGGGCCCTCTATAATTGATCAGTATTGTCTTAGTTTAATACATTCGACAATCATAATCTTAATAGTAGATCATGCAAATTCTCACTATAAGTTCAAATAATTGGGACATTTTTTGTGCCCAATGATTCCAAAATAATATATTTTGAGATTGTCCCCTTTAATGTATGTGCAAGATGCACCAAAAAGGTGATGTTAATCCATGAGAACACTTCGGAACTAGGTGATTACGTAGTTTACTATACAATCAAAGCCCTGGAGTAGCCATGACATGATACTACATATGCATATTAATGACATGCAAAGAACGATTATGTGGGAACCCTGGTGCTAAGATAAAGCATAAGGCCTTCTACATTTAGCAACCAAGATGAGCACATGTCAATGATTTAATTTACATAAAGAATCATAAATAACAAATGAAAGCAACAAATAACTTCAAGGAAGCTCTAACACGTCCAATGAACCTTCTTGTGTCTTTTTGATAAGGCAATGGTGCAGTAGTTAAATCAATGAACGAAATGAGCCTTGGCATCAATTCCCTTAGGTGTCAAATATAGCCCTTAAATTAGCCCTTAGTGGACTCCCAAAGTAGAACTCCCAAAGTAGAACTCAATGAAGGCAAGTGTCTGAACATAAAAGTGATAGTCTTCTTCTGCGTTTGAGCTTTATTGTGGTCCTTTTTTTTATTGCAATATATGTTTGCACTTGTCTAGAAAATAGATACATCTTTAAAACTTTGCCTCAAGAAAGATAGATAGTTGTTTTAACGTCACGCCACTAGGCAACATCCAACTGGACATGCAACCACGCATCACACTACATTGCTCGGTTGGGCCCTGCCCCCAACCACTTTACATTACATCTTTGGGATTTGATGCCCAACAGTTCAGAGTGTGATTTTGGTCGGTCTCGACCTGTAGTTACTAGAAGTAGTGTGCTACCACTAGACCAAACGAGCAAAGTTTGAGCATTGAACCATAGGTTTCATGTTATTAGATCATTTTAATTAGTTTGAAGCATTTGTAAATGTGGCATATGGATCAAAATGCACCCTAGGGATTTAGAGTGACAATCCAACCCACCAATTCAGACAAGACTATATACGACCTCATAGCATTGACTCCTATTGCTTCTAAAAATAATATGTGATCTGTAAATTGGAAAATCTCCTACCATTAAAAGACACCATGTGTTCGACATTTTTACCATTTGGGTCCAAGGATCAGGTTATGCCCAAACTTTGCCTGAACAATTTTGTAATTGACATGCATGTTTGTTCTTGGCGTAATATAATATTTCAATGGTATGGTTGCCCTAGAATATTTATGGAAAATTATCTAGAAAATGGTTTATAGCTTCAAGAGTTTGCCTAAGAAAGAAAAACTTTTGAGCATTGAACTGTAGGCTTCATGTTATTAGGTCATTTTAGTTAGTTTAGGATTCGCAAATGTGGCTTATGGATCAAGGGATTTAGAGTGACAATCCAATTCACCACTTCGGGCAGGACGAGATTATACAACCTCGCTATGCTGTTTTAGGAACCATATCTTATATATTGAAACATCTCCTACCCTTAAAAGATACTATTTGTTGAAAATTTATACCATTTGGGCCGGTTCGAGGATCATGTTATGCCCAAATTTTGCACCAAATGCACTTCTAGCTTTCCTTGGCGCCTCTCTTTAGATGCTGCATCATGTCTAACATGCTTTTATAGTATGATGTTATAACACTAGGAACTATAGCACATGCTAGATGTCTAGATGTCATGTAAGCTTTGGAGAGAAAATTTTGTGCTATTGGGTACTTATCTAGTATATGTTATTTGTGGCGCACCAACATCGTTAGACTAGGTATTGCCTTGGTGTTAATGCTTCTGGATTCGTTTCTAGGTAATGGGGAGTGAAGTCAATTTGTAAGGCAATATAATTGCCTTAGTTTTAAAATAAGGCAATGACAATGTTAATGGTTGAAAACCATCAAATAAAAGGTGAGCAACCCACCTCGAATATCAGGGGATTCCATTATCGATTATAAGTTGCAGGTTCGCATCGCATCTAGAGGTCTTGAAGTAGATCCGAGTCGCTAGATCCGCTTCCTCGTCTATCCGATCAAGAGGACAACCGACATGACTTTGCCACATGAACTAGGAAAAACGTAAGAGATGATGGTTTGTTGAAGGTCGAACGCTGGAACGTAAGGAAGAATGCGTAAGCAACCAACCTATCCATGTTGGACAACGAGCCTTTTAATCAAATTTAGAATCCTTCTTAACTACTAAAAATGCATTTCAAGAACGACTCCCACTCCGCACCCCATTTCAAATCGGGGCCCCTAACCCTTTGCTCCAACGAGTTGCAAAAGGTAACAATTTTGTTCATGAAAAGCGTAAGTGGCAACAATTCCACTTTTGCAAGGGCGGATTCAAAACCCGCCTAGGCTATGTTGAAAAGTTAAGACCTAAAAGCAATAGAAAGCATGAAAATATTAGAAACAAGTTTGTAGATCGATTTTCCCTAGTGGTTGATTTGCCAGAGTCGGATTTGTTGTTGCCGATTTGTGACCAAGGTCAACATTGCTTTCAATGCAAGCACAAAGCGTCAAGGTAAGTGGATGAGTCTTCCATCATTTTCTTGATTCATTCTTCAACAGAATGACAAATCGCCTCACGTAAACCCGCAGAATCAAGCTTGCTTACCTTGACATAGTGCAATGGAAAGGGGTCGAGGCGCCCCCCATTCTCGCAGTCGTGGGTCGGGCAAGAATGCCTTCCCCCTTTCCATTCCACATAACAAGAAGGTATTTTCACAACAAATGAGATATAAGAATGGCTTCAACATGAGGAGCATAACAACAACTTAATTTAGCTCTGGAAAATAGGGGAATGTGATTTAAGAAAGAAAAACATCGGATAAAGCAAGAATTAGAAAGGGAGAAAATAAAAAGCTTTAAAATCTAGTCACATCAAGGTTCTTCGGATCTGACACGTACCAAATTTTTAAGAACATAAGTGGACTAAAGGAAGAAAGCGAAAAGAGATATGTTTATTGATGCAAGGCGATTAAAAAATATAATTACCTTTCGAACTTAGAACAAATATTTCTAAGATCTTTTCAATAGCGAAATGGCATTTAGATTCTAGCTTCCTTTCACATTCTCCTAAGGGTTTAATTGTTCGTACATGTTAACTATAACACATGATATTTAAGTTACTAATTAACGAGGGGTTTAGTCAAAATATTTTTTATTCTGAACCTTGTTCTGAACTGGCACCAAGTCGACTGTACTATTTTATGGTGGGGGCGTTTTGGCAAATATTTAAAATACAAAGGTATTTTAACAATTATAGGTAAATACGAGGGCATTTTGCTAAAATACGGAGGAGACTAGGTGTAACGGTCAGGCGTCCAACTCGGAGATCTGTTTCAATTCGATTTATTTCTCCCACCTTATTTGGTTTTCTCCCGCTCATTTTTTTTTGCCCTTTACAGAGGATCGGACGCCATAGCCATGGCGCCCATGGCTTTTCTGGCCGCAAACAAGGCCTGATACTTTGTCGGATATGAGTAATCAAGGCCGGATTTGTAGCATTCAAGGTCGGATATGAGCACACAGGGCCGGATTCAGAGCCGGATATGAAGTTACAAGGTCGAAATCAAGCCAGATATGTAGCCGAACTGGGTTTGGAGTGTACAAGGCGGAAATGAAGCTGGATCTGAAACCCAGGGTTAAGAGATCTGTCTAAAGAAACTTGCTTCATCCTCCTTTTTTCTTCTCCCGGGCATGCAAAGCTTGAGCGCGTCAAATGGAGCTTCTCTAAATTTTGTTTTAAGTTTTAATTAACAGCAGATTACTCGGACACTTTGGAGGCAGGGCGAGCAAGGTATGAGGCTGCTTTTAGAACGTTCTAGCAGATCCCCGCAGCTACATTCTCTTCGTCTCTTCTGCTCAAACGTCACAGAGGAGGTAATCCACATAAGCTCTTCCATGTATCTTTTATCTCAGGTTATGAAATTTGTTGTTGGGTTCTCTGCTAACCAGTCGCTGGAGCTAAAAAAAGGATACCCAAAAAGGATAAACAGAATAAGGTGTATGCATACAAAGTTTTCTGAAGCACAAATGCTTTCCGGCTTAGCTTCATTTCTTACACAAGTGAATGAAGGTTTTCTATTTTTTTACACAGGCGATGGAGGTTTTCCTTTGGCAAATCTTAGCAGCCTCTGACATTTACTTCCTTCATCCCAAGGTAGAAAAGAAACCAGTGATCTTTTGTTGTTTTCGAAATATTTTGACCCCGCTTACGTTCTGTTTACTTTGCAAGATTTGTTGAAGTGAATCCAGCCATGCTCCATCGAACTGTATTCTAGGCGGCCCATAGCAAATTTATTTGGAATCCCCAGGTTTATCTTGTAGCCCTTAACATTTGAATAGTTTCACAGATCTATTTTGCATGCACGATGGAGAGGACTTCGCGGTGAGATCTGAAGCCTGATTTAGAATAATATAAAGATAAGCTTCAGAGGCTCCCATTCTTACTATTTTTTATTTAAACATGAGATCAGCTTTTTCACTTAATCTGCGTTTGTAGCAATGGCCAAATATCTGCTTTTACATGGCGAACAGCTTCTACTCTTGTAAACACTTCATCTGCTACAGGTAAAGGGTTATAGCTTATGTCTGTTCTTGTAGTTTCAAGCATTTTCTTAACATGATTCAAGGATCCAGAACGGTTGGCCCAAACATTTTGGTCATTCATTCTTTTTGAAAGTTTTGTTGCATGTTTTATTTTATGTATCCTTGTTTTTTGCAGTATCAAGTGCACTATTAGCTCAAAATTTGGAGCACTCAAAGTAGCTTCTGCATATTTCTGGAAATAAATTTATCATTCTTTAAGAGTTTTGGAAATGGTTGGGGTTCAAATCCCCTTGCTCCCTAATTTTTGTAGAAGCCACTACAGTCCATAAGAAACCATTTGCAATTAGTCTACTAAACTTGGAATGCTAAACTTGGAATGCTTCAAACCACATAAGGTTACTGGTTATCATTATTGGTTTATTATTATTGTTTTAGTGGTTAATCCTTATTAGTTTTGGTTATCATTATTGGTTAATAAGATATTAATTTTCGTGTCATTATTAGTTAATAAATCACATTATCATTATTGGTTTACTAGTTATCATTATTATTATTGGTTTATAAATGACCGTAATAAAACCATGCATATTTGGAACAAACAAATGCACTTAAGATTGATAGTAATTTCGAACACATTGCAAACCATGTGCATTTACCATGGCATGACTAGTGCATTTACCATGACATTTAGTCATGTCAGTTTACCACAATAATGAACCATATTATAGAATCACATGAAAGAACACCATTTTAAACCACATCCACAACCTTTATGTTATACCACATGGACAAACTATACCCTTAAAACGGTATAATATACTACATTTATTTACCAACATGTAATACCACGTTGACAAACTCTACAAAGAAGCCCATTCATCTAACCATCCTAACAAACCTCACAAGAGAACCTCACAAGAGAACACATTAGTTTAGCCACATATGGTTTTTAATGATATCAACCCACAAACATGCATTGGTTTTGTAGAATGGTTTTATAGTCATAACCATGGGAAAAACCATGTAGAGTTTTAATTTTGGGTGCCTTGTGTGTCCGGGAAAACATATCAAACCGCAAAGTGTCCTGCAGTCGACCGTGTAGAAACCCAAGTGTTTTGTCGTTCGGGCAGTACAAAGGCTCCGGAATGGAGATTTGACTTCGCCATGTCAAATTAGAAACAATGAAATTACCCTAGGGACCAAGTTACACGGTCATTTTTGCGAAAAAAAGAAACACCTAACCCTCTACATGGCGGTTATTCGCACCCTCCGCTAAGGCCAATTCACTACTTAACGTGTTGGACATGAGCTACTTTGGCGCTTCCTGAGCAAGGGTAGTCTTACGCCCACCTAAACTTGGTCTCCGTGGTAATGTCGATGTTTCGACTCGCTGGGCGTGAGTCGGATCACAGCCGATTCGGGAGGTGGGAGAGTTGCCCGCCCATGGCCAAGGACCCTCCGGGAGAGGGACCTTTGGGACGAACTTCTTTGGAAGGTTTTAGGGCTCCATCTTCTCGTGTCAATGCCCTCCCCACTACCCGATGACATTGTGCAAGATCCTGGTCCAATCAAGGCTAGGGTATGGCCTCCAAAACGTAAACCTTGTGCGTTGCTAGGTTATTGTAGGGGTTTACGTTATGGAGGTCGAAGTTTTATTCGATTGCACTTGAGACATGGTCGAAAGTCGCAGCTTGAAAACAAGAAGCAATAGAGTCGATTTAAATGGGGTTTGGATTTACCGAGGTAGGCTTTCCTACGGTGCTCCTCCCGAGGGCAAATGCCAATGCCTCCCTTCCCGGAACCCGGTTTCCCTATCCCAATCGCTGAATTCTCCATTCAAGTAACTTGCTTCAAAGCAGGCTCAAGAAAATTCAAGATCTCTCCTGAGAACATATCCCCTCCGCTAAAGTGTCCCGCAATGACCGTCGAAAACCCAAGTGTTTTGTCGTCGGGCAAAGATACAAAGGCTCCTGAATGGAGATTTGACTTCGCCATGTCGTCCCAAAAACAAATGGGAATTACCCTAGGGACCAAGTTACACGGTCATTTTTTTTTGCGAAAAAGAAACACGAACCCTCTACATGGCGATTCTGCCGCACCTCCGCTAAGGCCAATTCACTACTAACGGTTGGACATGAGCTACTTTGGCGCCCCGGAGTTGGTGGTTCTTCACCCTACCGAAACTTGGTCTCCGTGGTAATGTCGATGTTTCGAGTCCGCTGGGCGAGTCGATCACAGTGCGGGTGGGAGAGTTGCCCGTCCAGGGGCCAAGGACCCTCTAGAGAGGACCTTTTGGGACGAACTTCTTCTCCGAAGGTTTTAGGGCTCCATCTTCTCGCGCCAACCTCCCACTACCTCATGACATTGTGCAAATCCCGTCCAATCAAGCTGGGTATGGCTCCAAAACGAAACCTTGTGCGTTGCTAGGTTATTGTAGGGTTTACGCTTATGGAGGTCGAGTTTTATTCAGCTTGCACTTGAGACATGGTCGAAAGCCGCAGCTGGAAAACAAGAAGCAATAGAAACCCGATTTTAAATGGGGTTTGGATTTACCGAGGGGAGGCTTTCCTACCGTGCTCCTCCCCGAGGGCAAATGCCAATGCCTCCCTTCCCTGAACCCTGTTTCCTATCCCAATCGCTGAATTCTCCGCAAGTAACTTGCTTCGAAAAGCTCAAGAAAATTCAAGATCCGGCCCGAGAACATATCCTCCGCAGTGTGTCCCGCAATGATCGTAGAAACCCAAGTGTTTTGTCGTTCGCAAGCATAAAAGTCCTAATGGAGATTTGACTTCGCCATGTCGTCCCAAACAAATAAATTACCCTAGGGAGCAAGTTACACGGCCATTTTTGCAAAGCAAAAGAAATACGGAACCCTCTACATGGCGTGATTCTGCACCCTCCGCTAAGGCCAATTCACTACTTAACGTGTTGGACATGAGCTACTTTGGCGCTCCCGAGCAGGGGTGGTCTTCGCCCACGAAACTTGGTCTCCGTGGTAATGTCGATGTTTCAGTCCGCTAACGTAGTCGATCACAGCCTCCTGGGGTGGGAGAGTTGCCCGCCCGTGGCCAAGGACCCTCTAGAGAGGACCTTTGGGACCTAACTTCTTCCCGAAGGTTTTAGGGTTCCGCCTTTTCTCAAGGCCAACGCCTCCCACTACCTCATGACATTTGCAAGATCTTGGTCCAATCTGGCTAGGGTATGGCCTCCAAAACGCAAACCCTGTGCTTTGCCAGGTTATTGTAGGGTTTACGTTATGGAGGCCAAAACGTGGTCAGTTGCACTTGGGACCTGGTGTAGCTTTTTCGAACATGCATGCGGAGCCATGGCAACTGAAATAACAGACTTTGGATCTATTGGCGATCCTGAATCATTTAAAAAAATTTTGCTACTACAAAATGTGTTATTGACTTCTAATTGCGACACTGGGAGGAGGATAAATCCAAACCCCATTTTGTCAGTTTCTATTGCTTCTTGTTTTCAACTGCAGCTTCTCGACCATGTCTCAAGTGCAACTGAATAAAACTCGACCTCCATAACGTAAACCCTACAATAACCTAGCAACGCACAGGGTTCACGTTTTGGAGGCCAAAACGTGGTCGACTTCTTTGATAACGTGGTGGACCATTTATAAACATGCATGGGGAGCCATGAGAACTGAAATAACAGAGTTTCGATCTATTGGCCAACCCGAGTGATCCCAAACTGCATAAGGCACTCTAGACTTTTAATTGCAAAACTAGGGAGGAGATTTAATCCAAATCCCATTTTGTCGGGCTTCTATTGGTTCTTGTTTTCAATCTGCAGCTTCGACCATGTCTCAAGTGCAACCTCAATAAAACTACCCTACAATAAGTCGGGCAAGGCAATGTGGTTTATGCTTTTGGAGGCCATACCCTAGCCAGTTGGACCAGGATCTTGCACAATGTCATGAGGTAGTGGGAGGGCGTTGACGCTTGAAAGGCGAGCCCTAAAACCTTCCGTAAGAAGTTCGACCCAAAGGTCCTCTCCGAGGGTCCACGCCACCCGCGACGGGCAACTCTCCCACCCAAAACGTGATCCCTACTGCCAACGGACTCGAAACATCGACATTACCCCAGAGACCAAGTTTGAGGGGGCGTAAGACCACCCTTGCTCCCGGAAGCCAAAGTAGCTCATGTCCAACACGTTCAGAGGAATTGGCCTTAGCGGAGGGTGCAGAATACTGCCATGTAGAGGGGTTCGTGTTTCTTTTGCTGCAAAAAATGACCGTGTAACTTGGTCCCTAGGGTAATTTCGCTTTTCGGACGACATGGCGAAGTCATATCTCCATTTCGGAGCCTTTGTACTGCCCGAACGACAAAACATTTGGGTTTCTACACGGTCGACTGCAGGACACTTTGCGGAGGGATATGCTCTCCCGGACAGATCTTGAATTTTCTTGAGCTTGCTCGAAGCAAGTTACTTGAATGGGGAATTCAACGGTCGGATAGGGAAACCGGGTTCCGGGAAGGGAGGCATTGGCATTTGCCCTCCCGGAGGAGCACTGGTAGGAAAGCCTGTCTCGGTAAATCCAAATCCCATTTCGTCAGTTTCTATTGCTTCTTGTTTTCAACTGCAGCTTCTCGACCATGTCTCAAGTGCAACTGAATAAAACTCGACCTCCATAACGTAAACCCTACAATAACCTAGCAACGCACAGGGTTTACGTTTTGGAGGCCATACCCTAGCCAGATTGGACCAGGATCTTGCACAATATCATGAGGTAGTGGGAGGGCATTGACACCAGAAGATGGAGCCCTAAAACCTTCCAAAAGAAGTTCGTCCCAAAGGTCCTCTCCTCCGAGGTCCTTGGCCATGGATCCGCAACTCTCCCACCTGAACCGCGGATCCGACTCGCCAACGGAGTCGAAAACATCGACATTACCCCGAGACCAAGTTTCGGGGCGTAAGACTACCCCCAAGCCCGAAAGCCCAAAGTAGCTCATGTCCAACACGTCAGAGTGAATTGGCCTTAGCGGAGGTGCGAGAATCTTGCCATGTAGAGGGTTCGTGTTTCTTTTGCTTGCAAAAATGACCGCGTAACTTGGTCCCTAGGGTAATTTTCGCTGTTTCTACGACATGGCGGTCGGATCTCCATTCCGAGCCTTTGTATGCTTGCCCGAACGACAAAACACTTGGGTTTCTACAACCGGCCGACCGCAGGACACTTTATGGAGGGATGTGTTCTCCCACGGATCTTAAATTTTTTTGAGCCTGCTCGAAGCAAGTTACATGAATGGAGAATTCAACGGTCGGATAGGGAAACCGGTTCCGCAAGGGAGGCATTTGCATTTGCCCTCCTGAGGAGCACCGGTAGGAAAGCCCCGCCAAAACGTGGGTCGACTTCTTTTTGATAACGTGCCCAGAGAGAGAGAGAGAGAGAGAGAGAGAGAGAGAGAGAGAGAGAGAGAGAGAGAGAGAGAGAGAGAGAGAGAGAGAGAGAGAGAGAGAGAGAGAGAGAGAGAGAGAGAGAGAGATTTGCTTTTTATGCCTCAAATCCATTTTTTGAGCACATGCACATGATCTCAGGTCCCATTTAGACTTGCAGGAGTTGAAAACACACAATAAAAACCTTATAGAAATCAGGATTCAAAAAATTATTTGCTGGTTTTTTCTTACAGTTCATTGAGAGAAAAATATATCCAATTTCTCTCCATCACCTTAGTTCCAAATGAAGCCAAATTTCTTTCCACATGTTCCTACAAGTCCCCTGATTGTCATTTCAAATATCAGCCCGAATGTTAAAAACACTCAAGATATCATCATTTGAGTGTTCCGCCATAGGGATGTGCAATGGACAAATTTTTGTCCACTTGGTCAAACATGCCACCTAGGCTCAAACATACCAAGGTGGCTCAAACATGCCACCAAGGTGGCTCAAACATACACAAGGTGGCTCAATCATGCCACCAAGGTGGCTCCAACATGCCAAGGTGGCTCCAACATGCCACGCGGGCTCTAACATGCCATGCAGGCTCAATATGCCAACGTGGGCAAACATGCCACGGGCTCCACCATGCCACCCAGGCTCCAACATGACAAGGTGGCTCACAACATGCCACCTAGGCTTAAATATGCCAAGTTGGCTCAACCATGCCATCTAGGTCCAATATGCCACCGGGTTCTAACATGCCACCTAGGCTCAAACATGCCAAGGTGGCTCAAACATGCCAATGAGCTCCAACATGCCACCTAGGCTCCAACATGCCAAGGTGGCTCAAACATGCCACCTAGGCTCCAACATGACAAGGTGGCTCAAACATGCCACATGGGCTTCAACATGCCACCTAGGCTCCAACATGCCAAGGTGGCTCAAACATGCCAATGTGGGCTCCAACATGCCACGGGGCTCCAACATGCCACGGGGCTCCAACATGCCAAGGTGGGCTCCAACATGCCAAGGTGGCTCTAATATGCCACCTAGGCTCAAACATGCCAAGGTGGCTCCAACGTGCCACCTAGGCTCCAACATGACAAAATGGCTCAAACATGCCACCTAGGCTCGAACGTGCTCAAACATGACACGCGGGCTCCAACATGCCACCTATGCTCCAACTTGCCAAGGTGGCTCAAATATGCCATGTGGGCTCCAACATTCCTAGGTGGCTCAAACATGCCACCTAGGCTCAAACATGCCATGCAGGCTCACTTAGGCTCCAACATGCCAAGGGGGCTCCAACATGCCACCTAGGCTCAAACATGCCAAGGTGGCTCAAACATGCCACCTAGGCTCCAACATGCCACCTAGGCTCAAACATGCCAGGTGGCTCAAACATGCCACCTAGGCTCCAACATGCCAAGGTGGCTCCAACATGCCACGTGGGCTCCACCATGCCACCTAGGCTCCAACATGCCAAGGTGACTCACAACATGCCACCTAGGCTTAAATATGCCAAGTTGGCTCAAACATGCCACCTAGGCTCCAACATGCCACCGTGGCTCTAACATGCCACCTAGGCTCAAACATGCCAAGGTGGCTCAAACATGCCACGTGGGCTCCAACATGCCACCTAGGCTCCAACATGCCAAGGTGGCTCAAACATGCCACCTAGGCTCCAACATGACAAGGTGGCTCAAACATGCCACATGGGCTTCAACATGCCACCTAGGCTCCAACATGCCAAGGTGGCTCAAACATGCCACGTGGGCTCCAACATGCCACCTAGGCTCCAACATGCCACAGTTTTGGCACTGCCTATGCTATCTGGAGCTGCTAGCATGCAGGGCCTCTCGATATAAAAACATATTGAGAGTTGTTGAAGCTCTTAGCAATCTCGACCTTTGCTATTGTGGGTTTTATTTCGGGTGTGCATATAACCTTTTCCTTCCATCATTTAAAATTCCGAGAATGATTTTTGCTTTCTTAAGAACCTTGGAAAACCGCTGGTAAGCCAGATCAAGCAAAACCAACTCGTGATCGCCAAACATCCAGTTGCAGGTAATTGCAGCCAAATCCACCTAAGGGATCGACTAGAAATAGTTTTCAAGGGTAGTCGCTACTCTGACATCCCCGAAAAAATATATGGGCACTGGCCAGACATCAAGGGTATGGAAAGGGTAGGGAGTCGTATCTAAAAAGGCGGCGGAGAAAAGAGTGGGGCACAATGGGAGAAAAAGTAGCCCCCGTAAGAAAAAAATAAAGATAAAGATAAAAATCTATTATATATATTTAGAAAACACAAGCAGTATTTTATTAAACCATCAAGATGGACGGTTGAGATCTTGATCCCCGTTCTATTATGTTATTGGCCCTTGAAATTGACGGTCGAGATTGACAGCAAGATGAACGGCTAAGATGTTGATCCAAGTCTTTTAATGTGATTGGCTGTAGCAAGGCCCGAGGTTAGCGGCCATGTGTTTCCCTCCGCCCTGTGCTTCCCTCCCTGTGCATGTCATGTGCAAAGCTTATTCCGCCATAGCCTACTCCGGTAGTGATCTTATTCCGCCATAGCCTACTCCGGTAGTGCGCCATCGCGCCATGTTCACATTTGACCCTAATCCGCTGGAATAAGACATCTTTTTCTGCAAAAAAGGCATGACTTCGCAGCTATATCGATTCATAAGTACGTGATGCTTTCCCATTCTTGAAGTCCAGCAGGAAAAAATGGGACAATCAAGCTCTCGAAGAAGGTGAGGATTTGAGTTTCTATATCCCGGATGAGTGCTTGGCTTTGATCTTTAATAGGCTTGATCATGTCTGTCGATTCACATGCTCCTTGGTTTGTAAAAGATGGTTCCGGGTAGAAGCACAAAGTCGTAAAATATTGTCACTTAACGCTTTTGCAGATCTGGATCCTCATTTACTGAAGATTTTTGGTAGATTTGAACATATTAGCGGTGCTATGGCTTCTTTGGCGTCGCGAATCTGGCAGAGCTCCTTTGCTTGGCGATGGCAAAGCTCCTTCACGATGTAGGTGCTCATCACCGCATCAACAGTATCGCTAGTAGCAACGCAACGCATCGGTTCAATGAGTTCAATCTATTTTTCATCGCTCTCTTGATCTTGTAAACTATCTAATATGTTCTTTCAATCGAGATGACCTAGTCCGCCCGTCCGAGGTTCCGTTTCTGCAGATCCTTAAAGATGCCTTAATCCAACTTCTTGGCCCTTTGCTCCAATCGAATCTTGAAATCAGTAGACTGGAATGAAGATCTAACAAGACTTGGCGACTCTTGTCACACGAGGGGGTACCTGGATCTAACATTTGGCAGCTCTCCATTTGTAAAATTGCATTAAAGAAACATGCCAACCTTCCTTTCTTCGAATATTTTGGCATAATGAAAAGAAACAGACGGGTTTGCAAGGTGGCGAAGTGCTATGAAAAAGAAGAAGAATATGCATATCATTTACTATGTATCAAATCGGTTCCTTGGCAAGAATCAATAAAGCAAAATTGAGTTTATACAATATATAAATTTGTGAAAATGTAATCTGTGTTTCAAGGCAAGCTTGAGTGTAAATATGGAATCAATTAAATTTCAAGGCAAACTTGAGTTAAGTGGAAATTTACAATGCTGCATTCATTTTATTTGCATTCAAATGATGCTGGCTCCATGATGCCTTTTTCTTTTAGTAGATTAAAATTATCAATAGCCAAAAAATAAATCTTTGGGGGTTGTTTTTTTTTTGAAAGATTGAGTGCCACGTGTCAATATTTGATTGGTTAGACAGATGTTCCATAGTGGACCAAACGGGTTGTTTCTCTAAATTTAAATAAAATCCACATATATTTTATTTCATTTTTTTTGCAGAAACAATACTGGGGACAACATCTACATTAAGAAACAACGTGTCTACTTCTTAATAGCTACATATCAAATCAAGGAAAACAACGTTTAAAAATAACAATTATTTTTAAACCCTATATGTGGATTTCTTTAAAACTACGTATTATTTTTTCAGAAAACAATGATAACTTTTAAAACCAACATGTAAAGAAAAAACATAACACTTATAGAAAAAAAAGATATATCTAATAACTACATATTGTCGTAGTGTGACGTCCCCTACTCATATACGGTGCACTCACCGTATACAAACAGGAGTTCATCCCCCATACCAGCTCCATGCTAATACAGGGCCCTCCACATGACACTTTGCAACCGGCGGGTTCCGATGGGAAGAGTGGAAGGGTCATTGCACCCGTCTCCCTCGGGGCCTACCTAAACGCGAAGCGTAAACATACATGTCATGCACATACATCAACATCATATGACCATCACGAAGGATGGTCCTCCACATGTCCGCATAGACAAAGATCAACACATCACATAGGGAATCCTACCCAAGGCTCGGACTCAAGGGATGATGACGGCTTAGGTCTCGAGTTCATTGCGCATGCCGGAATTCATGGCAATGGATTTGGTCATATATGAACATGGCTTAGGGGTTGTCCACTCCATCCGCCCCTCCTGTGCACACTTTGCAGAGTGGTGCGAAAAAGTGTCGGGGACTTTGATCAGCCAGCCGGGATGCATAGCCAAGAGGGCTACTCACGGGCTCATCTTCCCATTCCCGGGCAGGTAGGGATCACTCCCTCGAGAGATCTACATCTTGACTTCGAGGTGACTAGAGGGCCACCGCCCGTGATTCGGTGAACTCAATGGAAGGTCATATTCACCACCTCCGCGGTGTCGGCCCGCCCATGCCTTGCCCACACGCGGTGGCAAGCCATTAGACCTAGTCACAATGGTTCCGGTAGGCCTTACACACCGGAGGAACCGTTCAAGAGTCGGGACATGAACCTCCTTCTCGGCCCGGTCCCCTTCACCCACATCCGGTGTGGCTCTTGTGCCCTGGCCGAATCTACAAGCAGCTAGAGAGGCTACTCTAGGAGCATCATCTACAAAGCTTTAGGTCTCTACCCCCCTTCCCAATACAAGGAGTTCATAGAGATGCATCATCCATATACTTCACAGAGAACTAAAGAACTAGATCTAATCTACAACATAGAGTTAGGTTCTTTAGTTAGAATCTGCTATCTAAAGATCTAGAGGGCTGCTATGGCCAATCTAATAGGCTAAACCTACTGATTCAATGACTAGAATAGGGTTTAGACTATCTAATTGGCCAAATACCTGATCCTTGAGAGGCTCCTCCTGACCTGAGCTCGACCATCCTGGCTTTGAGGCCTTTCGAATCAAGGGAAACTAAGGATGTAATTCTCCCGGCAGAGTCGGGATCTTGGTTTTGGCTGTTGAGGCCCAAAGCGAGTTCTAAAACCCTAAAATCGAAAATTGGGCTAGTTAGGGTTTCCTACCCTATATAGACAAGGGGGTTGGTTAGGGTTTCCAATTATCCCCTTTTGGCATGTGGGATAATTGGAAATGGGCCCACTTGCCTTTAAGGGCTAGGTGGCCAAATGTGCGCACATGGAAATGTGTGCCCACATTAATGTGTACATTGGAAAATGTGCACATTAATTGCACCTATGGGTGTGGCCCACTTGGCATGAAGTGTCCACTTGGAAATGTGTGCCCACATTAATGTGTACATTGGAAAATGTGCACATTAATAGTTACACATATTTACGGCAAGTTGCCCCCTAGGGCTACTCACACGGCTGCACGCTAAGCGTACCGTCGGCTAGAGTGGCGTGTCGCGGCGTGACGAGGCGATGCGGTATACGTCTGGGGGCGTATCTTGTCTTTGGAACGTCACATTCTCCCCACCTTGAAATGATCTTTGTCCGCGACGATCGTGGGTCTCCCACCTTGGGATCATCGTAACTTTGCAATCAACATTATACATACGATTACTACTATAATTCTTACACATTTATTAAAATTACCTTAAGGTAATATTTTTATGACATTATCACATTATTATATTATAACATAACTTATCAATTGAAACATTACTAGCAGATTACTCCAAAATTCACTTAACATTACAATTAAGTTTATCAAAATTTAAAATTAACGTCTCGGGCACTCTTCCTTCCTTGCAACACATTCCAACAAAATTTGTGTTTAAGTTCGCAAGTCTTCATCTTGCAACCTCCTTGCCCTCCGGAGCGCTCTACTGGCCTGCAGGTCGACACTACGTTAGTACCATTTAATTATTAAATAAAATTTTGGTTATATGGTGACCACCCCACCTATCTACATGGATGCATGGCTAATCTCCCGGCGTAGGAAGAGGGTGAATCTTCCATTATGGCCGCGGAGACAGCGCCTACATGCCTATATGCCGCTCATGCCTACACCTCTAGTTGCCCAGCGTGGAGGATATCCTTCTCGCGTGGGGGGCGCGAAGGATAGATTCCTCCTATCAAAGCATATATGGGGCTAAAGGTGCTTTCCCTATCAATGCATTCCTTCATGACCTCCTTTCTCTCGAGGTCGTCTACTTCCGTGGGACAGAAGTAGACTTTCTAATCTACCTTCCACTCGCCCAAGCGGAAACGCGATCATGCCTACATTGGCATTACACCACGCCCTAGAGATCACCGTAGTGGTCCCATCATTGGTAACAACGCATGCGACCCATACTAAGCATAGGTGGCATGCGTAGATTAATCTTAACTACACCAGAATTAACCTACACAAATCGACATGCTGGCGATTTCTTCGGAGATGACCTTGCCGTCCCATTGCTCCATAAACTGTGGATACTGCTTTACTAAATCTTTCTTAAGTACCCACGTCGCATCTTCCACTGGTAAGTGTTTCCACTTGACCAAATACTGGAGGAATTCTGATCTCCTCGTTTTCTTGAAAGCTTTATCAAGAATCAATTGCGAACTATCTCCAATTTGCTCCTCGTCATTTCCAACAACGTTGGCGAATCAAGACTTCATCCGGATTTGGGTATGCTTCTTCAACAAACTCACGTGGGAAGACCTTATGAATCTTTAGGTGTCTTTGGCAAATCTAGCTTGTAGGATTGATTACCTACTCTCTTGACTATTACGAACTTGCAATTCCCGATCCCGAGCCGCTTTTACTTCACCTTGATCTTGAGCCAAACATCATCTCCAACTTTGAACTCTCTTCTTGTTCGATGCTTGTCGTGATGCTCTTTTGTCGACTTCTTGCTGCTAGCGGATAACCCCGAACTTCTTCCACAAGGCTGCGCATATCGGCCAACATCTGGCTGCGAAACTTCCACTTTTTGACACGGGTTGTGCCAAATTAATGCGGAGTTAGGCAGCGATAGCCGTAATTGATCATAAACTACGACATTTGGGATGATTCACCGCTTGGTGCTATTGTATGCAAACTCCACCAAGTGAATAAATTCTTCCCACATACTTTGCTTATTCCGGACATAGTTTAAGTAGCATGTCCTCTAAAATCTGTTGGTCCGCTCCGGTGCGGCCATCCGTCCGAGGATGATATGCGTGCTCATGGATAGCCGTTCGGATAAATCGTCGCAAAGAGGTCTTGCCAAAAGGCGCATGAACTTCGGATCCCTATCGGAGATGATCTCCCTTGGCATGCCATGAAGCTTGAAGATCTCTTTGGTGAAGAGCTTTCTTTGTATCCATGGTCAGTATCGTAGTTCGCAAGGCACAAATGTGCCATCTTCGACAACTTGTCGACCACTACCATCAAGGCATCCTTGCCTCTCGGCTGTTCTTGGGAGTCCCGTGATGAAATCCATGCTGATTACCTCCCACTTAGCGTTTGGCACGCTAATGGCTCTAATGCCCCCGGAATTGAAGGCTGCTGCTGCCTCTGGCTGGCATAGCTGACATTCCTTGGTGTAACGAGCTATTTGCTTCTTCATTCTGGCCAATAATAGCGTGCTTTGCGCTTTGAAATATGTTTTCATGAATCCCGCATGGCCAGCTATTGGGCTGTTGTGCGTGTCATGGAGGATTAACTTCCTTACACGATGATTCGGCACGCACAACTTGCTCTTATGGTATAACAGGTTGCCTTCCTTCTTATAATGCTTGAAGGCCTCCCGCTCTTTATCATTCTAGCCTCCTTCGAAAGGCTTGCCCATACTTCCCGAAATCCACATCCGTTGGCAAGGATTCTTCAATCCTCTTACCAAAGTCATTTGGAGCGTCGAAATTGCATTGCAATGCACTCTAGTTGTCGGGGATGCCTTGAAAGCATCTGCTACCACATTGAGCTTCCCTTGTAGACTATATCAAAGTCATATTCTTCGAGGAACTCCATCCATCTCCGTGCCTCCAGTTAAGGTGTGGTTCGCGTGGAATACATATTGGAGGCTCATGGGTGATATCCAATTGGAACTTCCTTCCCAAGAGATAATGCCTCCATATTCTTAATGCCCTCGACAACCGCAGCGGCTCCCGATCGTCGCGTTGGGTGGCGGCGTCTGGCGTCGTTCATCTTCCCCGGAATCATACGCTACCACACGCTCTTCTTGCATAAGCACCGCACCTATAGCTATCTTACTCGCATCTGTTGCTACAAGCTTATCTTTGTCCGGTCCGTGAGGGTTAAGATCGGGGCTGTTGTTAAAGCTTCCTTCAACAATTCAAACCCCTTTTGGGCCGCGGCCGCTTTTCTATGCACTCCTCCTCTTTTTTCCTTGGGCACGCTTGCAAAAGGGGATTACCTTTGCTTTGGAGTAGTTTGACCTCTCCTGCTTGTCCTTGAAGGACACCTTCTTCTTCTCTGCCGCTTCCCACCCCACCACGTAGGTTCTAGCCGGACCTGGGTGAGCTGCCACGGGGCTATAGCTTCTGTCGCCTTGCCTTTATCACGGAAATACTTGGCTTGCTTGTGCCCGCTATTGCGAGGTCCCGACCCTGCAAACTTATAGCCTTGGATTCCCGCGATCTTGTCCTAGGGTTTATTGCCCTCACAAGCTTCTTGGATCTCCTCATTCAACCCCTCAATATAGCTTTCTCTTGCATGCTTCTCTCCCAACCCGGCACATCTGACCTTAGCCTCATGAATTCCTCTGTATATTTACGAGGCGATTTGTTGCCTTGCCGCAACATAAAGCTAACGCATCATCTTTGGACTTATGTTCCTTGGAACGTAATGGCGCAGAAGGCTTTAGCAAACTTTCTGAACTTACAAGCATCCCCGCTTAAGCGTGTGCCTTTGCATAACCCTTCCACCAAATCCGGCGGCTCCTTTCAAGTTGGCTGTTGCAACTTTCTTTGTCCTTATCCTTCATGCCATAAGCATTTCCGTACTTTCGCTCATTTCGTCCGATACCATGCCTCTGCTTCCAATCGACTGTTCTCCCCTTCGAGAATTCGATTCAGGACCTTCCATACATTGCCCGGTCGCGAATCTACCTTCTTACGGTAGTCGAGGCCACAGTATCTCTTTTAATCGTCCCTCACGGGTGTTCCTCGCCTTCCATCTTTAGTTCACGGCACCGTTCTTCCTCTTCTTGGTCGGTCACGAAGTCACGAACTTGAGTCGGAAGATTCGGTTGGGGGATCTCCTTCTCTTGCTCCTCTTCTTGTCCCTTCCTTCCCTCAGAGCTGATGCTTGCGGCAAGCGAGCATTGCCCACGAACCCCTCCACCTTGTGAGGGCGGTAATGCCTTTATCTGCTCCAAGTCCGTCCTCATCCGGGCTATCTCCCTCCTCACGGGGTCATGGGTTCCCTATCTTCAAATAGGTTCCTTTGCTTGGGTGAATGCAGGCGGGGTTTGTTCTTCTATAAGGTCTCGCAGTTGTCGTTCCCCTGCGTTTAGGCCTCTGGCTGCATACACAAGCAATTCATGGCTATATGATTAGTTCCATTTGTTCTTCTTGCATTGTTTATGTTTGTTGGTATAATTGTGGGGCAAAATACATCAACGAAACATTTAAAGTGCAGCAGAATTGTATTTATATATCATATAATATTTTAAATACAAAAAGTCTCCGGGATCAAGAGTCTAACTAGTCTTGAAATCGCCGGTAAGACGGGTTGTCCTCAAGAAACTTCTTAACTTGGGCCGTCCCTACTGAGTGACCCAAGTTCCTGATGATGCTTGCTGGCGAGCCTCCCTGGATGGCTCTCACCAGGTCTTCTACCCTGCGGTCGGATGTAAGGGCCGCCATCCTTTATAATCTCGCCTCGACGCCTGGGGAATGGCGAAGTCGAAGAGGTCGAGTGCCATTGACCTCTTGACTAAGACAAAGATAGTCGACATTTGTTGCTATTCGGCATGCCCGGCCAAGCCCGAGAGTGCAATCGGCATAAACACTCCTTCTTAGCCTGACTGAACTTGCGGTGAATTACCGCTATTCTCCCATCCATCAGCGGCAAGTAGTATCTCGAGCGACTGTCGTTGTGTGTCGCCCGAAGCTTCTAAAAACTGTTTGGCCTCCAATTTCGTGCCGGGCGTACTCGTCGACCTCAACCCGGTGAGCTCCACCGTAGTCTTCAATTGTGCGGTCGAGCCTCGAGGTCGATTCCTTCTCCTTTTGGCGGGGGTGATATCGAAGGACCGGCATTAGGATGCTCGTGGTCTTCCCACGGATCCCCATCCTGTTCTTGGAGGGCGAGGAACTCCTCCTCATTGGCGGCTCCCCCGTCCATCAATTGCCCGATCTTCGCCAGGGCTGGATATCGGAGGTCGTCCTCCCACGGTAGGTGTCGGACTCCCTCTCACTTGAAGCCGGAAAGTCCGAGGCTCCGGACGATGAAGTCGCCCGTGTCGATTACCGGCCGCGAGTGGTGGAGCAGTTCGCCCAACCTGAGCTCCCTCTCCCCTCGCATTCGGGAAGGTTACGATGTCGCCGGAGTAGATACTCCTCTCCGTCGATGATGATAGGGGCTAGGCTTGTGATGCCTAGCCCGAAAGTGGGGAGCAACTCGATGCCCCCGCCGCTCGCCAAATTGATCAGCTCCTGCTCTCCTTGGCTGCCGCCCTCGATGCAGTCGAGCTCAGGTGTATCCTTCGTCGTCAGCTCTTCTTCATCCTCTCTTGCTTCCCTGCTCCTGTTGATACCGCAACAACATTTGCTCTTCCTCTTGCTCAGCTATGGGGTCTACCTCCATCGGAGGATAGAGGTTGCCCCATCGGGTTCTGGTAGCGGGGATAAGAAGATGGCTAGGGCGTGATTGTAAGAGAAGTACTTGGTCCCGTTGGCTGTCGTGACCATGTAGTCGAGTAGTCTCTGCGCCTTGTTAGTCAAGTACTTGGCGATGTTGGGACATCGCCAAGGTCGCTTGAAGGATGGGCGGGGAACAAAGTATCCTATGCAAGGGGAACTTGAACAAGGGAGGGTCCTACCCTAGCTTGAAATTCGCTAGCACCGCCTATAATCTGGGTTGCATTTAGCGTAGCTTGGATGTCGATTTCTTTCACAAAGACTTGGAAGATGTCGTTGACATCCGCCTCGATTAGTATGGGCACTGGCGCTGTACCATTGCCCGAAATCAGCAAAGAGCCATTGATCTAGCAAAGAAGGGAGTATCAAACGGATGCGTAAGCGCCTGGAGCCGAAAGATCGCCTAAGCGATTGGGGAGCAAATTTGCGAGGTGCCAATTAAGAAATGGGGACTTATTTATAGAAAGGAAAAAACCTAATTTTTGGATGACCTAGATTTTTCTGAGATTAGGCAATTCTGATCTATTAAGGGATGCAATTGCAAGTTTGAAGACTATTTCTAGAGTTTGAGCATGCTAAGGAGAGCTACTGAACCTATTGTGCAATTTGGAGATCATTTGGTGATGAAATGGTGCGGTCTCATCACGTTAAGCCCAACGGATTTCTAAAATGTAGAAATCGTCTGGCGCTGACGTGTGAGACATGGGTCCTAATTGGGCTAGATTACTCAATTTAGGTGATCTAAGGCTGTAATTCCACTAAACTCATCGAAAGTTAGCAGAATTGACCCCTTACTTGGTCGATTTGGAGCTGTTTTGGGCATTTTTGGGCATGGTCTCACACGTTATACCCCCATTTCTAAAATGTAGAAATCGGCTGGCGGCGACGTGTGAGACATCGCCTCAATTTTGCTCAAAACTCCAATTTAATTAAAACGAAGGCTAGGGATCGATATCTTGATCTATTTAAACAGGTTTGACACTTTATTTACACAAAATTTTCTTTATATTAACAAAATTTTTCCGCTTATTTACAAAACTCAAGGTCGTTCACCCTTGATGTGCCCGCAAGATACATATCCCGCCTCATGAGGGTAACCCTCTTAAGTGCACCGCGGCCGTTGAATCTTCAAAATGCTTAACTATATATGCGCTTGGCCGCCTCTTGTAAACACAACAACATCTCATCGGTCCACGCGCGTATACGTGTTGTATTCTTGGATGACCCAGCGGACCAAAGCTATTTGGAACGGCCTTGCGGGAATCGAGTCCAGACTCTTACGGAAGTGGCGGATCTCCTTGAGTCTCCCCGCTTCCAGCTTCTTCTTCTTGCTCAAACTTCTTCCCCGGGTGCTTTCGGGAGGCTTGGGCTTTGGTGGAGGGGCTTCATTGTTAATGCGGCTCTTCGTTGGTGCCCGCTGTCAATCGTTCTCACCCTGCTCACCGTAATAGGCATTGTAGGCCTCCCCACTTTGCCATACGGCGGCGTCGTGCTCCCTGATCCTCTTCGATAGACCTTTAGGGGTCTATCACATAGGCTTCCGTTGCGGCCGTGGGGCCTTGACCCTATCCCACGTCCGGAAATGGTGGGGGCCACCGCCCGGCTGCCCGGCCTCCTCTGTTCTTGGGCCGCTCTGCTCACAGGACCTCTTCCTCTCTGACCGGGGCTTTGAAGAGCTTGCCCCGTCTGCGCGCACGCGTAGTCTCCATCCGGAAGTCGCTCTGGGTGGTGGTGGCCCCCCTCCGGATGGCTCGTTGATGACCGGGGCCTTCGGCTCGCTTCCCCGACCTTTACCCGGCTTCCTCTTGCACGCGCTTCACGGCTTTGGCCCTCCCTCTTCTTGGGTCCGGCTGTGGGGTCGGGTCGTCTTCCGACCCTTTGTCCTCTGCTCCGTGGCTCGCCTTGGCCGTTACTTGTGGGCCAAGCGTCGCGTGACCTCTTCTTCCGGGGTGAGTTCGGCCCGGATCTTTGCTCTTCTCTTCCCCTCAGCTCCTCCTGCGCAGGTGGGTCTGACACAGGGTTGTTCTTGGGCTGTTGATGGGTCCGCTGTTCCCTCTGCTCCTCACGTGGGTTGGCGTCCCCACGGTGTTGCTCCCCCCTCTTGCTGCGTTTCACGCCTCGGCGTGCAATTTAAAATGAGGATCTCGTTCATGACGCGCCGGCCGTCCTCCAAGATTTCGTATGTCACTCGGTCCGGCCACGCTTCCTCACTTGACGAAGATTCATCGGCGTGGAGAAGGCGCCCTCGGAAGAATCACGTGTGAAAGAGGCCGGATCGGGCGGGCCGGAGGATCCGGGCTGGGCTAGGCTTCCTTGCTTGATGCGCCGTGCGGGCCATCATCTTATGGTTCGTCGACGGAGCTAAGCGCCCGGAAGATAAGCCTTTGACAAAGACGAAGCCAAGTTCTAGGGAAGAACAGGAAAAATGGGAGGGGTCTGGTTCTATTTATAGGGCCAATTTTAGGTCAACTTTTAAACTACCTTTTTGGGTTGTCTAGAGCACCTAAAAACACCTAATTAAGCAAGGTCTCACACGCTTAAGCCCAGCCCATTCCTAGAATTTAGAAACCCGTCTCCCGCGCTGACGTGAGACATGGTGGGGCCCACTATTAAATTAACATGTAACATGCTAAATCTACTAATTCTTAGCTTAAATTTAGAATTATCAAGGTATTTTACTGTAATTTACAACTTTTTGGTGTCAAAATTTGAATGTTCAAGACGTTACGTTGAATTTCTAGAATGTAGAAATCGTCCCGGCGCGACGTGTGAGACCACCCTACTTTTGGATGTTGGCTCATCAATTTTAGTCTTTTACGCTTTCTATTCTTTTTAATCTGTTACTAGCTTAGCATAAACTAAAAAAAATGAGAAAATTTTTTTCTCATTTTTCGAGGTTTGAGGATCCTATCAAGTTAGTGCTACTGGGGACATGGCGATTGCTTTGCTCTTGGTCTCCAAGAACATAGCTCTCGATACCACCGTGGACGCCCCCTGCCCCTACTCATATCACGGTGCACTCACCGGTATACAAACAGAGTTCATCCCCATACCCAGCTCCATGCTAATACAGGGCCCTCCACATGACACCGCAAACCGTGGCGGGTTCCAAAGGGGAAGAGTGGAAGGGTCATTGCACCGCCTCCCTCGGGGCCTACCTAGGCTGCGAAGCGTAAACATACATGTCAAGAGTACATACATCAACATCATATGACCATCACGAAGGATGGTCCTCCACATGTCCGCATAGACAAAGATCAAGACATCACATAGGAATCCTACCCAAGGCCTCGACTCAAGGGATGACCAGATGGCTTGGGTCTCCCGAGTTCATTGCGCATGTAATTCATGGCAATGGATTTGGCCGGCATATGACATGGCTTAGGGTTGTCCACTCCATCTCGCCTCCTCGTGCACACTTTGCGAGTGGTCTCAAAAGTGCTCGGGACTGGATCAGAGTCTCACGGGATGCATAGCCAAGAGGGCTACTCCCGGGCTCATCTTCCCAGTTCCGATGGGGCAGGTAGGGATCACTCCCTCCAGAGATCTACATGCTGACTCGAGGTGACTAGAGGGCCACTGCCCGTATTCGACTGAACTCAATGGAAGGTCATATTCACCACCTCACGAGTGTCGAGCCCATGCCTTGCCCACACGCAGTGGCAAGCCATTAGACCTAGTCACAATGGTTCCCGGTAGGCCTTACACACCAGAGGAACCGTTCAAGAGTCAGGACATGAACCTCCTTCTCGGCCCGGTCGGCCCTTCACCCACATCCCTGTGGCTCTTGTGCACAGGCCGAATCTACAGTGTGCTAGAGAGGCTACTCTAGGAGCATCATCTACAAAGCTTTAGGTCTCTACCCCCCTTCCCAATACAAGGAGTTCATAGAGATGCATCATCCATATACTTCACAGAGAACTAAAGAACTAGATCTAATCTACAACATAGAGTTAGGTTCTTTAGTTAGAATCTGCTATCTAAAGATCTAGAGGGCTGCTATGGCCAATCTAATAGGCTAAACCTACTGATTAGATGACTAGAATAGGGTTTAGACTATCTAATTGGCCAAATACCGATCCTTGAGAGGCTCCTCCCTGACTGAGCTCGACCATCCCTCACAGACCTTTCGAATCAAGGGAAACTAAGGATGTAATTCTCCCGTGCGAGTTCAGGATGCGGTTTTGGTCAAGTTGAGGCAAACCAAAACAGAGTTCTAAAGCCCTAAAATCGAAAATTGGGCTAGTTAGGGTTTCCTACCCTATATAGACAAGGGGGTTGGTTAGGGTTTCCAATTATCCCCTTTTGGCATGTGGGATAATTGGAAATGGGCCCACTTGCCTTTAAGGGCTAGGTGGCCAAATGTGCGCTTGGAAATGTGTGCCCACATTAATGTGTACATTGGAAAATGTGCACATTAATTGCACCTATGGGTGTGGCCCACTTGGCATGAAGTGTCCACTTGGAAATGTGTGCCCACATTAATGTGTACATTGGAAAATGTGCACATTAATAGTTGCACATATTTTTGGCAAGTTGCCCCCTAGGGCTACTCACACACGGCTACACGCTTAGCGCACCGTCACCGAGTATGCGGTAATGCTGCGGATTTAGGCGATGCGGTATACGCCCAGGGGCGATATCTTTGGCCGGAACGTCACACGTAGTAAAACAACATTTGAAAAACAACAATTATTCTAAAACAATACATGTGGATTTCTTGGATATTACGTATTTTTTTTGTGAAAACAATGTTAACTTAAAAAACTACAAGTGGAGAAAACAAAACAACACACATTGAAAAGGAAAAAACAACTATATTTTTTTTTCAGTTTTTCATGTACTAATATTCAAACCTACATGAGTTTTTTGGAAGACAAACAACGCGTGGCTCCTCTGAAAAACAACAGTCAAGAAAAAACCACACGTTGACAAAAGTTCGCGAAAAACAATAGTGAAAAAAATGACACGTTGACCAAAAAACAAAAAGGTGCAAAAAAAAACCACAGTGGGATGTTTTTGCCAAAAAACCACTGTCTCTTTGTGCAAATCCGGATAAACGGGCCACGTGGACTTTTGGGGCCATTTTGGTGTTGTTTTTGGCATAAACCAACACTTCTGTACAAGTAAAAAACAACTGTGGACCAAAAATTGGGGTCAGTGTGCGACTTTCGGCGAAGTTCTTTTCACCAACTAGCGCAATCGGACACGGATGATTTCGTCGTCCGGGGAGCTTCCGACTTCCCGCTTCAAGTAAGGGAAGCCGACACTTACACAGGAGAGTCGACTTCCAACATCCAAGCCTACGGCAACATCAGGCAGATGATGGAAGCTCGAACCTATGGGCAAGAGGAGTTTTATGCCATCCAGGAACAGATGGGAATCCGCGGCAAGAGCTCAAACATTTTGATGCCGAGCTCTTCGACACCAGCCCCCACAGAGAGAAGAGGCGAGTTCGACCTCAGGCGAGCTTCAGCAACAGTTAGGGATTACAGAGAGCTCACCGAGGTGGAAGTCGACGAATATGCCGGGAGACACAGAGCTGGTGGCCGAGGAGGCAAAGAATCAACAATGACGCACAACGACAGGTCGCTGCGATATTATCTCCCCCTGCTGCTGGACGGGAGAATAGCGGTAATCCACCGCAAATTCACCCCTAGGGGCGAGGAAGGAGTATTCATGCTCATCGCGCTCTCAGGGCTTTGGCCGCATGCTCGGCTAGTCGCCAACAATCGACTATGCCGCCTTAGTCAAGAGAGCGATGGCACTTTCGACATCTTCGACTTCGCCATACCTTATCGACGGCAGGGAAGATCGGGCGGACCGCAGCCTACACCTCCGAATCGCGGTGGTAGAGGAATTAGTGAGAGCTTTGCGGCGGGTCATCAACCAACATCCTCAGGAACTTGGGACGCTCGGTAGGAACGGCCCAAGTTAAGAAGTTCCTCGAAGATAACCCATCCTACTGGTGATTTCAAGAATAGTAGACTCTTGATCCCGGGGGCGTTGTATTAAGATATTATATAATATAAATATAATTTCTTTTACACTTTAAATGTTTTGTTGATGTATTTTTTTCCGCAACTATACCAACAACACATATAATGCAAGAGAACAAACTAAACTAACCGCATGACCATGACCTACTTGTGTATGCGCTAGAGGCCCTGCTCGGGGAACGACAACGCCGAGACCATAGGGAAGAATAGACTCCTTCAGGCCACCCAGAGGAGCCCGATGAAGCATTTGGGCCCATGACCCCGAAGAGGAAATGTCACGATGAGGACGGACCTCGAAAGCGGATAAAGGCTTTCCGGCCGCACGCTGTGAGTTGGGCCCGAGGGCAACGCCGGTTGCCACATGCATCAGCTCAGAAAGCATGAAAGGACAAGAGGAGGAGCAAGAGAAGGAGGTCCCCAAAGACGGAATCCTCCGGACTCAAGCTCTGGACTCGACTGATTCATGAAGAGGCCGAACCAAAGGCAGACCTCAAGGGACGCATGACACAAGGAGACGAAGACCTCGGACCTACCGGAAGAAGGTAGACTCGTGCATTGGGAAATGTATGGAAGGCCGGAAGCTCGAAAGCAATTCTTAGGCGAGAACAGGTCAGGCATGGAGGCAGAGGCTTGGCTCGATGAGATGAGTGAGTATGGTAACGCCTATGGTATGAAGGACAAGGACAAAGGCGGTGGTGGCAACTAATTTAACTGAAGGGGCAAAGACATTTGGTGGAAGGGCTATGCCAAGGCCCATGGCTTAAGGGGATGCTTGCAGCCTTCGAAAGTTTGCTAAAGGCTTCAAAGCCATTACGTCCCCAAATCCTTCTATTGTTGCGCAAAGGCAACAAATCACCCGTAAATATACAGAGGAATTCATGAGACTAAGGCTTTATGTGCCAAAGTTGAGTGAAAAGCATCCAAAGGGAGAGCTATATCGGGGGCTGAATGATGAGATCCGGGCAAGCTTGTAAGGGGCAATAAACCCTAAGTCAAGATCGAAGCGAGTCCAAGGCAATAAGCTTGCAAGGGACGGAGGCCCTCGTAATAATAGGCAAAGGCAGATTACGGGGATAAAGGCAAGGCAACAGGGAGTTATAGCCCTAGAGCAGCCCAATCCAGGTCCAAATAGAGCCCCATATGGTGGCAACCTGTGGGAAGCAAAGAGAGAAGAAGCGGTGTCCTTCAGGACAAGCAGAGGGGTCAAACTACTCCAAAGCAAAGGCGGTCCTTTTGCGTGCAATGCCCAAGGAAAAGAGGCGAGAGTGCATAGAAAAGCAAAATTGCTTCGTGTGTTTTCCAAAGAAGGCCATAGGACAAATAACGCCCCTTACGCCATGAGTGCAAATAAGAATGAGTTGGGTGGATGGGACACTGGCCCGACGACGACGACGACGGGCGAGCAGCCCGCCGACTATATTCGTGGTGAGTGTCATATCTTTACCGCTATAGATACGTAACAAGCAGAGAACCAAAGATAAGGTAATTTCCACGAGGGGAAGGCCAAGGCCAAGTCCTTCATAGTCCCGATAGACTCGGAAGTAGCCATAACTTTGCATCCCCCGAATGGTTGAGATGTTGAAGTTGAAACCACCGGTCGAAGCCGAGGCCCGCCGCCTTAGCAAGTGGAGCAAAGAAAGGCGACGGCAGCAAGAGAATTAACTTCGACATCGACTTGCCGTGGATTAATATCCGATGGGGCAGAAGTAATGGGCATTGGCAAGTATGACTTGATCATACGAATGGGGTATCTTGGACCGGCAGGGCCATCATTGATTGTGGGAAGCTTTAAGGTGACCTTCACAACGCCCGGTGGCAAGATCATTGAGATCACGCAAAAAGAAGTTGTTCCCATCATGCGCAGTATGTCCTCTAAGCAGTACTCAAGTGCATCAAGAGCGAAGCGGGTATATATCTTCAAGCTCGAGATCGAAGAGCCCGGCGAGAAAGTGAGGAAGATAAAGTGCTCAACAAGTTGCCCAAGCAGATAGCTAAGTTGATCACGGAGTTTCACGATCTCTTCCCGGATGAGATCGAGCACCTTCCTCCGTATAGGGGAGTCGAGTGTGAGATAGCACTCGAACCAGGAACGAAGCCGACAAGCAAGGCTCCATACAGAATGATGACGCAGGAACTGACGGAGCTAAAGAAGCAATTGCAGGAGTTGCTCGACCTAGGCTTCATTAGACCTAGTGTCTCGCCATTTGGAGTGCCCATTCTTTTTGTCAAGAAGAAGGATGGCAGTCTGAGGATGTGCATAGACTATAGGCAGTTGAACAAGCACACCATCAAGAACAAGTATGCGCTCCCCAGATCGGATGACTTGATGGGTCGGCTCCAAGGGGCAAAGGTCTTCTCCAAAATCGACTTAAGGTCAGGTTATCATCAGATCCGGATAAAGGAAGAAGATATTCATAAAACCGCCTTCCGAACGCGATTCATAAAACCGCCTTCCGAACGCGGTACGAGCACTATGAGTTCACGGTAATGCCTTTCGGCTTATCGAACGCCCCAGCAACGTTCATGAGGCTCATGAACGACATCTTCAGGGAGTTCTTAGACACCTTTGTGATAGTATTCTTTGATGACATTTTGGTGTATAGCAGATCCCTTGAAGAACACGTACAACACTTAAGGAGAGTGCTGGAGAAGTTGAAGAGGCACCAGTTGTACGCCAAGTTGTCGAAGTGCCACTTCGCAACAGAGAAGATGGAATACCTGGGTCATGTGATCTCAGCAGAAGGAATCTCGACGGATCCCGCCAAGATTGAAGCAGTGATTCAGTGGCCGGCACCGAAGAATGTCCATGAGGTCAGAAGTTTCCTCGGCCTAGCAGGGTACTACAGGAAGTTTGTGAAGAACTTTGCAAAGATAGAGGCCCCGCTAACAGACTTGATGAGGGCAGAGAAGGTGAAAGATTGGGCGGACCATTGGCACAAGAAAGCCCAAGCGGGGTTTGAATTGTTGAAAGAAGCTTTGACAACCGCCCCCGTCTTAACCCTGCCAGATCCAGAGAAAGACAAGTTGGTGGCGACAGACGCAAGTAAGATAGCCACAGGTGCAGTGCTCATGCAGGAAGAGCGGGTGGTAGCGTATGATTCCAGGAAGATGAACGACGCAGAGACGCGCTACCCGACGCACGATCAAGAATTGCTTGCAGTTGTCAGGGCATTAAGAATTTGGAGGCACTATCTCTTGGGAAGGAAGTTCCAATTGGATACAGATCATCAGAGCCTCCAGTATATATTCACGCAACCACACCTTAACCTGAGGCAGCGAAGGTGGATGGAGTTCCTCGAGGAATATGACTTTGATATAGTCTACAAGCCGGGGAAGCTCAATGTGGTAGCGGATGCGCTTTCAAGGCATCCCCTGACAACTAGAGTGCATTGCAATGCAATTTCGACGCTCTCCAGCGACTTCGAGAAGAAGATTGAAGAATCCTTGCCAACGGATGTGGACTTCAAGGAAGTATGGGCAAGCTTATGCAGGGAAGCAAGAACGGACAAGGAGAGAGAAACCTTCAAACATTTTAAGAAGGAAGGTAATCTCTTGTACCATATAAAAACAAGTTGTGCGTGCCGGAATCATCGGGTGTAAGGAAGTTGATCCTCCACGACACACACAACAGTCCAATAGCTGGCCATGCGGGATTCATGAAGACATATTTCAAAGTGCGCAGCAGCTACTATTGGCCAGGAATGAAGAAACAGGAAGCTCGCTACATCAAGGAATGTCAGTTATGTCAGCAGATGAAGGCAGAGCAGCTTCAAATTCCAGGGGCATTAGAGCCATTAGCGGTGCCAAACGCTAAGTGGGAGGTCATCAGCATGGACTTCATAACAGGGCTTCCAAGCAGGGAAAAAATTAAGCATACAATATATTTTTTTATAAAAAAAGGTTTGGCTATTTTTTAAAATTTTATAGTATTTTATGATATACATTTGGCTAAAGTTATTATTATTATTACATTTATATGTATTTGGATTTGGCGAAACTTTTAAATTATCTACTATAAACTTTTACCTGGCTATTTTTTCTAACTGAAAAAAAAACCAAAAAATGTAAATTCAAATTTTGTAGCTTTAGATTATTGTACTACAATTACAAATAATAATCAGCAATTATGGAACATACAATAATATTAATAACCTTTTAACAGAAGCTCACAACATAGCTTATAACATCCATAGTCTAAACTATACATTTAATGCAACAACACCTTCTAGATATTGTGATCAAATTGCACTTATCTCTAACTTTGAAAGAAGACGTTATGGAATCAACTCGGGCATCTAGAGGGATATTGGCCATCTCTTACAATTCTTTTTTGAGGATGCATATATGGTATGTATAATAGAAATTCATAGTTTGAAAAACTACTATCACTGATGATGGTAGGTGGCGATATGTAAAAGTCTATAATAAGAATTTATTTTTGTTTGGCTATTAATTATTTAATATATAAATATTGTAATATAAAGAAAGGCTATTCCCTTTTTCTTTAAGGAAGATGGGGAAAATAGTTTGGCTAATCCTAAAAAAATAATAGAGTACTTGTTTTAACTATGGCTATTTTTTATTTTTTAAAAAGAAACCCCCCTTCATAAAATTCGCCGCAAAAATTGTCTAGACCCCCTAAAAAATCGCCATTTGGCTATTAATAGCCACTAATTTTTTCCATGCTTCCAAGGACAGTAAGAGGGAAGGATGCCTTGATGGTAGTGGTCGACAAGTTGTCGAAGATGGCACGTTTTGTGCCTTGCAGGACCACAGACACCGCTATGGATACAGCGAAGCTCTTCACCAAAGAAATCTTCAGGCTTCATGGCATGCCAAGGGAGATTATCTCCGACAGGGATCCGAAGTTCATGAGTGCCTTTTGGCAAGACCTCTTTGCGACAATTCAGACGAAGCTATCGACGAGCACGGTCTATCATCCTCAAACGGATGGGCAAACGGAGCGGACCAACAGGATTTTGGAGGATATGCTACGAAACTATGTATGGAACAAGCAAGGTATGTGGGAAGAATTTATTCACTTGGTGGAGTTTGCGTATAATAGCACCAAGCAGGAATCATCATAAATGTCGCCGTTTATGATCAATTATGGCTACCAATGCCTAACTCCAGACACTTGGCACAATCCCGTGTCAAAAGTAGAGGTTTCGCAACAAATGTTGGCCGATATGCAGCAGCTGGTGGAAGAAGTTCGAGGATATCTTCTGGCAGCAAGGAGTCGACAAAAGAGCATCGCCGACAAACATCGGACAGTCAGAGAGTTCGAAGTTGGCGACAACGTGTGGCTCAAGATCAAAGTGAAGCAGGCAAAGCTCCGCATCGGAAATTGTAAGAAGCTTGCTCCAAGGTGGGCTGGACCTTTCAGAATAGTCAAGAGAGTAGGTAATCAATCCTACAAATTAGACTTGCCAGTACACCTAAAGATTCATAAAGTCTTCCACGTGAGCTTATTGAAGAAGCATACTCCAAATCCAGACGAAGTCTTGGATACTCCAACGTTGTTGGAAATGATGGAGGAGCAGCTGGAAATAGTTCCAGAGTTGATTCTTGATAAAGCCTTCAAGAAAACAAGGAGATCAGAGTTTCTCCAATATTTGGTTAAGTGGAAACACTTGCCGGTGGAAGATGCGACGTGGGTACTCAAGAAGGATCTATTAAAGCAGTACCCACAGTTTA